>JAFIRS010001382.1:0-372636 GCA_018342105.1 Gonioctena quinquepunctata | reverse complement strand
AAAAAAGAATCATCGGCATCGAACTGCTCGGAAAAAGTTGGCGGATCATAAAAAAAAAAATTTAAAAAATTAAAAGCATCGAATAGAGAATTTCCCCGTCTTGAAAAAAAATTTGCGACGGATGAACCCTTTTTCAAAAGGGGTATTCTGTTTTTACACCCCCAAAAACACGCCAGTTCAAGCCATTGAACAAATATAAAAAAGGGGAAAATTTTAAAACAAAATAAAAAAAGGGCAATGGGGGGGGGGTATTGAAAAAGGAAAGAAGATCAAAATAGGTTCTATAAAAATTCAAAGGGAAAAAAGGGAAAAAAATTGGGACAGTGAAAAATGTTAGATAAAAAGATTTACCCTTAAATTGATCTAAAAGAAGATTCATCATCCGAAAAAATTATTAGTCGCCCCCCGGGATAAAATTTTTTGATTACCTTTAAAATGATGAAAAAGCATAAATAGTTTGTTTTTCAATAAATCCCGAATAAAATTTCGTATAATCCTTTTTTCAAAAACCAATTCATTTTGATAAAAACATCTTTTCCCCATCTTACTTTAAAAATTCCATAACCCGACCCAAAAACCCCCCTTTAAATTTTGACTCAATCAAACCATAACCCGAACTCGTCCCATCTTAAATCCAAATTAATTGATTCCGGTTTTAAACCCCGACCGGGGAAAACCCCATTAAAATTTTTTGAATCGAATGGGACCATAAAAAACTCGTCCCATTGGGGGTTTTTTAAAAACCCCAAAAAAATTTTGAAAAAAAAATTCAAATTCCATCCCAAAAACTGCTACGCCCTTTTTTTTGAATCAAAAAACCATACTATTTGGGGGGGGTTTGGTTACCCCCCAAATTTCCCCTTTTAAAATTTTCAAACCGCCCTTTGGCCCTTTTAATTTAGAAAAATTTTAAAACAAATACCGCACAATCTTCCACCGCACATGCTTTGGGTCAAAGACGTCACCTTAGGAATTTTGGGCCCCTTTTTTTCATAAGCAAAAAATTAAAAAAATTTAAATTTAAAATTTTTTCCCCCCAATTTTTTTTTTTTTTGATTTATTTTGAATAATATACCCCTTTTAAGAGTTGTTTTTTTGGGGAAAAATTTGGGAACATGTTTTTGGGGTCTTCAAAAAACATGGACAGATAAACATGGCATAAATGGTGTCTTTTGGGGTTTAAATGTGATGGATAGGGGAACCCCGAACAGAGAAAGCCCATTTGGGTTTTTTAGACTAAAACGTCGTATGGAAATTAAACCGAAGATCCCGATTTAAAAGAATGTAAAAGGGGAAAATTCCCCCCAAAATGAATTTTTGGGGAAAGGGTTTTTTTTTTTATGAAAAAAAAATATTTGTTTTTTCGTTCATCTATTTTAAAATTTTTGGGAATTCGCAGGGAGAATAAGCCCCCCAAAAAACCCCTCATTAATTCTTAAGCTCGTTTTTATGAACGAGTCCGAATTTAACGGGGACCGGTTATCGAAAGTAGAAAAAAACAGTTTCCCAAAAATTTTTTCCCCGAAACAACAGGGGGAAAAAAATGAAACTTGGATCCATTGGTATAAACCGTTTTTTTCCTATTGACTACTTATCCAACATATCCATCGAGCTGCAAGTAATGGTAAAGCGGTTTGACGAAAACTTACTGACTATCAACCTAGAAAAACTAAATATGTACCCTTTAAAACAACAGAACGAAACTCCCAAAAATTAAAACAATTTTGCATACCTACCATTCAGAAAAGATACATGGCCAGTCGAGAGCCAGATCATATACTGATTATCTTGACATAACAGAAGATAAGTCATTCGAAATAGGACTATCACATGCAGATATTACCAGAAAAAATACCATCGCTTTCTATGTTTATTTTCAGAAAAATTCCAAATATAACAAAACTTAACGAAACTGAGAGGAATATATACTTTGCTCTGGTTCAGTCACTACTATGTAATGGCTTGGTGGGATGGGGTGGAGCATATGAAAATTCTTCAAAATCATTTGATGTTGCACAATCACAAATTATAAAAATAATCCATAAAACAAATATTCGTTTTCCCATCGAAACTCTATTCAACATTTTGATATCTAGATATAAGGAATCTTGTAATAAAACAGCGTTAACACAAGTTATCAAAATGACTTATTTACGAATGATATTTCACATAGTTACCAAAAACTTTTCATACAGGAAATATGAAAATCTGTCCATTGAGAGTATCGAGATTACTTTATTTGTTTCCAAGCTACAAGTCAAAACGATAAAAAATATCGTTTATGGAAAATTTTGCAAATGACAGTTGGGAGCAGGAAACATAACAGAATATAACTATGATAGCATTTTGTTACGGAAAATCTCTATTGATTGGTCTACAGATGTAAGTTTATCAACTGATATTTACAGCGATTACCAGATCGACTGCAAAAGAGATGATTTTATCTTCAGTAGGTTCAATTACTCCCAAAACATTACTCATCGACTTCAATTCAGGTTTTTTCAGCCTAAAAAAGACCATTATGGCGAAACATGTGCTGCTTATGAAATTGTATTCATTTTAGAATTGAATGTCCTGAACTCTACAATTACTGATCTCAAAAAAAAAATCCGAATGTTACGTTTGGGATGAGTTACACGGCCACCATGGAGCAAATTAGCAGCAAACATCTGGTCTCCAAATACGGCCTCCTCCATTACCCACAAATTTATAATCGAAGGCCGTACTCCAAAACTAAGATGATTTCCTCGTGCACTTTTTGATTGAAAGGAAAATGAAACAAGCTCTAGAAAATGTACCAATTTATACGCCAAAAGGTCTCATTTCATTGATCAGAACAGAAGGTGAACCATTTTTCTGTAAAATGAATCGACCTGTTGAATTCAAAGAGATCAAAGTGATGCGAGTTCGTTTTTTACAAGTTTCCTTATAGAGAGACAGACTTAACGAGACCATAAATATTAGAAAAGTAAAAGATACACAAAAAATTTCCTCTCCTCTTGAAACCTTGCCCCTCGTTCAAAAGCATGAGAAGAATGTTATAACAAAAAGTTCGCCAAAACGTCTTAAGGACAGTCTTTGAAATTGAAACTGCATCAAAAAAAAGTATCATTCAATTGTTTTGATTTAGAATTTTCATCTGTTGTCTAAGAAAATAAAATGCATTGCCCCTATCTGCTTTATCTAGATAACACAATTTATCTGTTTCTCCAAAACCTATCTTCTTTTGATTCAAAATGGAATAGTTAAAAATCTAATTGAGGTATAAGGTTTGAAATAAAATTATACTTGCAAGTACGATGTACCTCAATATACGTAAATGTGAGACTTCCAAATAGTATTATTTCAGTGGGAATACCGACACATCTGTGACATTCTCCAAGCACCATCAATGAAATTTTGAACAAGGCCGTCATACATCAAAGAAACTATTTGAAATTTGAAGTTTTTATACTCATTTTTTTTAACACAGAGAAAAACTTCATTTGATGGAATAGATCTCATAGAAAAGTTATTCCACTTTGAACTAAAAAATCACTCTCTGAGAAATGAAGCTTTGAGATATGACCTCACTGAAAGGAGGAGGATATGTATCTCGGTAGGCAGAGTCAACGAATTTTTTCCGTCACTTAATAAATTGTTATCTCTGTTTGGGTGGTTGCGAGTTGATTGAGTTGGTTATAGTTCAACCATTCTCAATTGCAGGAGCTGCTTTAGGGAAACAAATCGAAAACTCATTTCGCTAACACGAGCGCATATGCAAAGAAACGAACGAAAATAATGTGTGTACTCACTCGTAAACATTCTCCGTCGGCGAACGGTAGATGAAAAAATCAAAGAGCCGATAGCCAACGTGGGTTTGAGTGACAGCTGTTTAAGGACCGGCAAGCCAATGATAATGCTTGAAGGTGTGTCTATACATTCCAGGAGATCTTGAGTGAATGAAAAGCCAGTAGCGTTTCTGGTCTGGGATCGAAATAGGTTTTAGAATATTCTATAGTTGTGTGGTGTTTTGATGAGAATATGGTTTTTTCGACCATAAAAAATGATATTATGATGATATTAATACATACTTCCCCGGGCTTATGGCATACATTTTTTTTTATTACAACGTATTCTGAAATAATTGAATATTTAAATAAAATTAGATATTTTGCCTATGCTGCTCAACGGATTTCGCCTCAGGACTGAGAAACTTGTTTTTTATGCTTTTGCAGTTGTGAATGGATTCATACCTGTCTTGTTCATCGGTCGCTTTGTCGGATAATAATAATAGGAGGTGCTTCTTCAACAGTAAATTCAGGTCCTATGTTATGACCCTTGCCATTTTGTCTTCATTATATTTTCGTTTTTTTTTATTGGGATTTCTATAAGAACTGTATTCACCAGCACTGATTGAGTCTAATCCAGACTCCTACCCAGAATCATTCTGATTCAAATTCGACTGGACTGTATTTAGATTCAAACTAGGGTGAATCTCAACCAGAGGGAATACCGGGATACGAGAACTGAAACTGACATCTTTTCAAGCTGGTGTTTTTATACCAATCCGCTTGTTAACTACGATTTCAGGTGTTCTTGTCTCTGGTTTCAAGAAATTGCTAATATTATGCGTCATTATGCTGGCGTCTTGTTTGGAGGTGAGAGACCCGAATAATGTGTAATGTACTTTGATTGCCGGTAACTGAATCGCGGTTTATTCCATGTCGGGTCAAGAAAGTCAATTTGTATCAAGGCTGATTCGATCTGTTCGAAAACACTTCTTCTTGGATACGTGAGGTACTGTAAAGGGCCCTTCCCTACCATCAAACTTTCTATGCCTTTCACTGTTCTCGGTTTTACCGGGCGCCATCTTCTGGTTCATAGTGGAGAAGGCCACTTTTGCTCCGGCAGTTCTGTAGAGAAAACACTCTAGGGTCAGCATAGTCGTGACAATGTAATCTGGCCAGCAAGGCAGGCTTTTAATTGCCTTTAACTGGGTTTGAAACTCGTGGTGCTTCACTGCACACTAGGTGCTCAAATCTTCCACATAGTAACTGGAAGAATACTCTGAATACAGAATAACAGGTTCATCAAATAACAGAAATACAGTCAGGTGGCAGACGTCAGCCTCAAGGTATCACCACAAATATACAATGGTAAGGGAAGTGGTGTACACGTAGGCTGTAAACGTAGTAACCAAATCGCTCTCGTGAAGGGGAACGGATCAGTATGCAAGCTCAAAACGGGTGCAAGACAGCGGGTATCAAATGTGAGCTTTTACGGACGGCCAAAGTGACGGTTATTATATTCAAATTGTTAGAGCCTACAAAGATCCTATAAAGAACCCCACAATCCATAGTAATGGGCATGGGACCACATGAATAGTCTTGGCTTTCTAGGATATTTTCAGAAAACACTAGGTAACATTCCAGTTGGGTTAAGCAGATGATTCTCCTGTGAAGTTTCTTTGGGAAACATTCTCCGATACTTAACATTGTTTGATTTCAAACAAATTTTGGATTATAGCATCAGCTCATCCAAAGGGCCACCAACAACATTCCTCATTAATTTTCGTAAGGCACCATATATAGTACAGGCCATGTTGATCTAACGCAGGATGACTCCATTTACTGGCAATTCAGGTGAGATGTATTATGTTATTTTACAGAAATGTGATAACCGAATGTTTCTGTAATTTAGTATATAGAGAGTTATCGCTTCTTTCCTATGGCCTCAAAAAAATCACACACCATGCCCCTCAGAGTTGAGCGCCCATGGATAGTAAACTCTTCATGTTATGAGGAACGAACTTACTCTCCACTTCCATCTTCCCCGCTCCTCCTGGAGCGGTCCTCAACTCGCAAATGGCACGTTTGCGAAATTGGAATCGTACCTCCTGTGGTATGAAGTCAGCCTCTGAGTGCTTCTTTAACCCTTTGTTATCTGATCGTTGTATGCTTACCTTGACTTGCGCTGTGCATGGTAAAAAAAAATCACACTGTCACTATACTTATATATTGGAATTATTCATCCAATGCTCTAACTAATTCATCAAGTTCAGGGCTAACAAGAAAATCGTCATCTCGTGTTATGAACACAAAACGAAAAGGACTTGATTGTACGAAAAAAAAGCATTACAACAAATGTATTTGGACATTATTTTCAACCGATGCCCTATGTGATCACAACAATGTTCAGTTGTTGATTATCTGATGGAGGTGTTACAGGGTGTACCACACCCGATGGCCTATTAGACGTGCATCTGGGGAACGGGAAACAGGATAATAAAAAAAATTGGTCTATCTGTTAATAAAGCCTTTGCTCCAGCCATCTAAAATAATTTCACACTGCGGCGTTGCCGCTTTACATCAAAAGTAGCAACACCTTTGATATCGCATTTTCTGCTTTCACATTGATTGACGAATATTTTCGTATGATACTTTTCTATACCTATATCAAGCGGTTTTCGAGAAATTCATTGATTTCTCCATTTTTTTGTGCAAAACATAGCTTGAATTAAATGTTTATTACTGCGATATTTGACCTCGTACAAAGCTAAAAAAATTTTGCGTAGTTTACCAATGTTTTGTGATTTGGTTATATTTCGAGAAATTGCTCTCCATAATACAGGGTCGATCAAAATTTGTGATTTTTCCTCCGATAGATAAAAAAATTGTGAAAGTATTTTTTTTTAACGGAACACCCTGTATATTATCGAATATCCTGAAAGACAATTATATTTTCTTCCAAATGATGTATGTTCCTATATCTGAATAGTCTGGTTTCCGAAATGAAAGCAAGTTTCAAGTAAAAAAAAAAATCGGATTACTTTGTCATATTTTGATGTATTATGAAATCCTCTATGTTCGTTTATCAGATATAGTGGATAAACTAATATTTTATTTAACCACTATTTATCTCCCTCAAAATGAAAGGAGGTATTGAAGGGGGGGTGCATGATCAAACCAATAGGGAAAAATTAATGGATTTGCCAGACAGATTTCAGTAGCAGTGCAGATGTCACGTGGGCTGGCTCAACCTATCCTTCCCAGCGCTGCTTTTAGCCTTTATTCTCCACTCTATCTTGCTCCCCGATCGCTTAATGCTGGAGCGCAGGAAGGTGGAGACAAGAAATGTCTACCTTCAATGTGGCCTCCAACCGTGCTCACTACTATTTCCATCCCCTTTACAGACGACACGCCAGAGCGCAAGAAGGTGACGCGAGAAATGCCTGCCACTTTCCATGCGACCTCCAACCGTGTTCACTTCATTTTATCCCTTTACAGACGTCACAGAGCGCAGGAAGGTGAGACGCCAGGGAAATGTCTACCCTTCTATGCGACTCCAACCATGTTTCCACCATTCTATTCCTCTCATAAGTTGGCACGCCGGAGCGCAGGAAGGCGGAGACGCGAGAAATGTCTACCCTTCTATGCGACCTCCAAATCCATGCTCTCTACTATTTTATTCCTCGAAAACTGTACGGCACGCCGGAGCGCAGGAAGGTGAGACGCGAGAAATGTCTACCTCTTCTATGCGACCTCCAACCGTGTTCCCTATCTCTGTCTCAATAATGTCATCAGCTAGAGCGCAGGAAGATGAGACGCGAGAAATGCTCCATTCCCTTTATGGCCTCTGCCCGTGCCTCCCATCTCTGTCTTACAAAAGTCACTCCGGAGCGCAGGAAGGTGACGCGAGAAATGTCTACCCTTCAATGCGAGCTCCACCCGTGCTTTGCATTTAGCCAAACCACGTATCACATTACCAATCTGCCCTTGTTGTGAAGGAAACAAAATGACTCACCGGATCTGGTTTACTGGTTCCACGGTCACGTCACTCTTCGTAGCGTGGTGGTTCGTATCAGATCTCTAGCACGACTCAAATTACCAGCGCCGCATTAAAGTGAACATGTGCCTTGATGGCTATGGTTTGATCATGCGCAACTGCACCTGTGGTACTCACAAATATTTCCTGATTTCACCTGATATAATATTGACCCAAACCCCGATCTCACTGTTTCATAAGGCTCGACGGTCAGACCGCTGGTATTTTGCTCCCACTCTGACACTAGTTGTCTGACGTGACTGCTTCTGTTGACCTGGTGAGCTGATGAATCTTAACATTTCTGAAACGGAACAACAGTCGGCTTTCCCCTCTTTTGCGGATTCCCCGATCGAATTTTAAATACGCGCCGTTTTGTGGACCCTGCCGATTGAGATACAAATTATACTTTTCATAGTATAATTACCAAGCTTTGTAAAATTCTCCGCGATGTAGTCGTCAGCTCGCAGCGCGACTTATCTCGACTGAACTGCTGTCTCTGGCTTCTATCGAAAGACTGAATTCTCTCGGTGGCGTTTGCATCTTATTCAGCTGGCTCGATGAAATATTTCCTCGAGAGTCGCTGGCTGGCGCAGATAATACTCGCGCTATGCTTTATATATACTCGTCGCGGTATTGGCGTGATCTAAGCATGAGGGTGTTTAGTCTATTTATTGCAGTAGGTGTAATCCACGAAAGCAGTTTAGACCTATTATTACCGGGTTTGTATGAATTAAATTCTCACAAGGAGCTTTTGGTTGATAAATATAGCGGAAAAATAGTAACTTCGTTACAGTACCAAATAAGCATACTACATTTTGTAGAGTATTTCACGCGACTTCACATGGATAGTCCTCCTGCAATATTGTCAAAGAACATCCTGAAATATAATATGAAATACATTTTGCAGCTCATCCAAATCTGAAACTCTTCATCGGACATGGTGGAGGCATGAGTACTACGGAGGCAGTGTTCTTTGGTAAAATTTCATCATTGGAATGCCATTTATCGTGGATCAAATATCAAACGTAGATTTGTTGGTGGATCGAGGAATGGGACGGAAGCTCGATTTCAAAAGCATTACAGAGGATTCTTTTTGTTGGAAAATATCGAAGAAATGTTGAATAATCCCCACGTAAGTTATTGCCCCTGAACTTGATCAACTATTCTGATATTATGTACTCAAGTTGACTACATTTTTGTCGATGAATAAGTGGAATCAATACTGAGATTACAGTTCGACTGGAAATTTCATAGTCGTTATTTCCAATTGGTGTATGTGAATATTCCTCTTAGCAAGACAATAAGAAATACGTATGACACAAACGGCGCCCTCATATTTTCGGATATATTTTTGGGTATATTTAGATCCAGAACAACGATTAGTTAGGGTGGCAATAGGTAACTGACACTGAAATTAGATGAATCGATGAGATAATTGGTGGTAAAATACATTATTTCATTAACAGTTGAACGCTCCCACATGGAAATCCTCAGTTCAGCTCTATACTGATGAATTATCTCAATATAATATTCAACTTCAAGGAGAGGTATTTCAGATATAAATCTTATCAATAATCTTGATCAACTCCACATTCATGCAATCAAAGCATTACATGTTTTTTTTGGGTCACGGATTCCAATTTTCTGTTGAAATTGAATTTTAGTGAATTCACCAGGACGGTGAAGTATTAAAATTTTCAGTCGAATTTATAGGAATCTGATATTTACAGATTCATGGATAGAAAGTGTATAGGAGAATTTTGAGAGAAGGACTAACAGAAGCGCATTCCCAGCAGTAAACAGGATACACTGTTTTATTTTGGATACCTCAGAATCCTGCATAGCGCAGATGACACTCTTCCGGTTTTACAAGCTTTATCTCGCTCACCGTTAGTTAGTTAGTTCGTTCGTTCGTTTTGTTAGATTGGGTAAAATTTTGTAAGCAATCTCCGGACTTGTCGTCCGATTGATTCTTGAAATTTGGCAGGTGTTCATAGCTCCGGTGATAATGCATTATGGAATTTTGTTAGAGACGAAACAGAATGGCGGCTCGAAGATGGCGAACAAGATTTGTAAATTATAGTCCGATTTCCATCTAAAAATTGGTATGGGGGGCTTTAAATGGAGATGATGAAGTTTCATAAATTCAAGATGCATGTCCCCAAGATGGTATGAAATACATATCAATTCCTCACCACTATGTCTTGAGAGCCTGCCTCAAAAACTTGGAGGAATGGCGGTGTTATGAATTTAAAAAAAATACGTAAATTTTTTCCGGTTTTTCCCGTTTTTTTAATAATCCCATCGAGTCGTGCGCATGCTCATTTTGCATTCGTCCATTGAGAATATCAAGAATCCTCCATAAGTTTTCAACAAGTCAAAAACGACATGGCAACAGTCGGTTTCTGGTAGTATTGTTGTCACGAAAAATCTCATTGATTGGTCTAATATTACATAAAATATTTCCCAGATGCTACTTTTCATTTATAAACGGAAAAAAATGGGACGAAACTTCAAAGCAGATATAATATGTATAACTGGCAACATTGAGGTTCATCCGACGAAACCAGAAAGGAGGAGGTTCTCTATTCGACCCGTATATTTTGTTTCCACTACATTTCTGTAAGTATGATCACGCATAACTTTACTGAGGCGTCCGATCTGGAGCAATTTTTTTCAGTGGATAGGGTAATTTCGAATCTGGTCCCGTTTGAATTTAAAAGATGAAATCCACCCTAAGGGTAGCGAAATGAAGGATATTGATCACTCACCTCTGAATTTGGTCCGTTAACCGATTCTATCAGGCATAACTTTGTACTGAGTTCTGATTTGTATGATTCTTCTTTTAATAGATAGGTATACCTTATATTTGGATTTCAAAAGAATTACTCAATTCTTACGGTGGAAATAGGGATAATTGATTTTCACTAGTGAACATTGGCATACACATACGTAGTTGACAATGACAGATCGCTACTGACATTATTCTGTTCCACATCCGTCAAACTGGGGTATATTTCATGAGAGGATGGATTGATATGTACAAAGTAATGGTGTCGAACTAACCAGAACAACGAAAATAATTTATTTTACAAAACAAATAGTAAAATTAGATAATCACTGCATTTAACTGGTAATAGTTGAAGGGCGGGTAAGTAAGTGCTTTGGGAGTAATCAAAAAAGAAGTAGGTAGTAATTGGTAGATTTTTTAATAATGAGAAATTGAAGAATTAAACTTTTTAACAAAAAATTAAACCGACGAAATACGGAACTGAAGAGTAAAAAAAATAAAAACTTTTTTAACAAAAAAATTAAAACTGACGAAAATCAACTGAAAAGCAAAAAATTAAATAAAGCTTCTTAGTCTAAAATGATAATTGAGCTCCTGAACTAATGTAAGTAACTGATTTCGAGTCGGCGCCAAACAAACTAGCAATTGAATTAGGTGAAGCGTAGTAAAATGATGGCAGCGATGCACGGCTGCGTTTTGATGACTCCTTTCATAGATAATGATCTTCGATAATTGTTTGTTTGGCGCCGACTCAAAATCATTTACTTACATTAGTTTAGGAGCTCAATTATCATTTAGACTAAGGAGGTTTATTTTATTTTTTGCTTTCCAGTTAATTTTTTCGTCGGTTTAATTTTTTGTTAAAAAGTTTTTATTTTTTACTTTTCAGTTCCGTATTTCGTCGGTTTAATTTTTCGTTAAAATTTTTTATGTTTGGGAAAACTTGGAAATATCCTTGTTTCTGTTTTTTCATAACATATCCTCTATTCATGCACATAAAATGAAATTTTAGGAATGCATATGGAATATATCACCTGTTTGGAACATACACTTCTATTTCAGACGTTGACGCCATGTTTGTAAGTATAACTGGTTTGGAGATATGCGAAAGCATTGTTGCCAACTTATGGAAATAGGTCTTGATTATTAGAAATTAATGGAAATAATCACTTATGGAGTCTACAGAAAATCATAAATACATTAAAAAACCGTAATAATTTTTAGACGGTAGGCTCTTATGGTTAATGAACTATTCCAAAACAGAATGTTGAAACCAAATATCATTTGTTGAGAATACCACATTGATGTATACCTGAACGTTACGAACTTAAGTATGGAAAACATTTGAATCCGACATAGAAAATATACTAAAATGGTTTAATTGAAATTTCCGAGAGTTTACGCAAAAAAAAAGCTTAATTCGTAAGTGAATGGGATTATCTGATAACGAATACATTGATTAGGAAGATAGTATTTCTTGAATGCTTGTTTTCTACTTTGTATGCACATATGAATGTCTATAGTAGATCGTTATCATCAGAAATACTTTCTTTGCCAGAAAATAGCTAACAACTCAACACCTGGGTGTTTACACGGATAGTGCAATGCAACTAACTTCTTTGAGTCAGTGTTCATGGTTGCAATAATAAATTTGTTGGTTTGTTCTATAAAATAATTTTATGTCTTCAAAATATAATGAAATCTGAAAATCAACAAACAATTTTCGGCCATGAGTTCTGTGATGTAAATGGCACTAGCAGCAAATACATTAAAATGAGTTTTTTTAACTAGGCACTATTCAATCATCCAATAAACTCTTTGCTTTTTTTTCAGATATTTACAAACAGCGAAAAAATATCGAGCATTGTGAGAGACAAGCCTAGAGTCCGTGGATCTTGCAACATTTTGGGTAGAATTCGCTATGAGACACAACGGACTCATCTTCTGGAACCCAAAGCCAGGCAGTTGTCGTTGTTCGTGTCTACATCCATGATGTATTTTTGTTCTGGCATCTGTAATATCAACTTTCATCTACGTAATGGCAGGGATAAAGTCTTGCATCTGGAGAAGACTGTTCCGGCTAAGAAACAGAGGAAGGTCAAGAAAAACTGAGAATAATGATAATTTTGAAATATTTTGAAATAAATATAGTGCCTAACTGATAGAAGGCAATAACGAATGAGTTCTCGAACATGTAATTATTCAAAGAAACAATAGTTTGTAAATAACTCAGAGCTAACTGAAATTATATTTCTCTCCCTAGATGGCTATTTCTTCTCGATACTCAACCACCAGTACAGGCTATGTCAAGCAGACAATGATCAATATCACCCATTGATAAAGGTAGTAGTGGAGAGCGATTTTGAGAAATAGGACATTTTTCATGCTCTAAAATCTGAATAATATCACTAGCAAAAGTTGGTGAATGTCTGAGGACTATAACACCAAGAATTTTGAAAATATTTCCAAGAAATTTTGCTTGGAATCATAATGATTTCTGATATGAAGTGAAGGTATATTGGTGACGATTGCCCCAAAAGGGTTTCACAAGAGATCGAAAACATTCATTTTTTTTTAAAAGTTACTTATAATAAACATTTCCGAAGATAAGCTTTATGTAAGCCGTACGAAAAACGTATGAAATAAGCTTTAAGCCATCGCTGATAATGATTTAATTATTTTGTTGAATTATTTGGTTTTAAATCAATGAATTTCTTCGAAAAACCGCTTCCAGATAGGTATAGGGAAGTGATAGAAAAATTATCGTAAGCCAATAAAAGAGCGAAAAAATGCCTTAATATACAGGTGTCTCTTCAAAATATCGTTGCTACACTTTTCAATATAAGCGGCAACGCTGGCGCTGAAAATATTTTAAACCAAATTTTAAATATTATCCCGTGTCCTGCTCCTCCGTGAAACGTCCACTAGGGCCATCATCGGGAGTTTGGGACACCCATATGTATAACTATTTGCAATGCACGTTCAAGAAATATTCTAAGAACGGCAGAAATTTCCCCACAAACACTCATGCAATACAGGCACTCACTCAATGGATTCTCGACTTGCAGGTGATCTCCTCGTACCTTCATTGCGAGCAGCACCTATCTCACGTCTGCTCACCAAGTTTGAACCGAAGTTGTGAATAACCCTGAAGTTTTCGGCAACATCAAAGTGGAAGTTCGTGTTATTATGGCGTTATGTCTATAACCTGGTTGTGTTGTCAGCTGCCGGAAATTCTCCAGATGTTACCCCCATAGTTAAGGAATAATAAAATAATTTTTTCGATAACATATTACGCAGTTTTCAGTCTCAACACCGAACACCATCCGCACCTGGAAGAAATAACACAATATTTTCAGGGATAGGTACCCGTTATACAGGGTGTTTCATAATTGAATGCTGATCTCAAAGGCGATAAACTTTGATGATTCCAAAGAAAGTTTCCACATGAACGTAGGTCCGCAAACTACTTTGTATTTCTGAGCTACAGGATGTTGAAATTTAACAAAAAATCAGTTCTCCCCAATATCTCTGAAACTGCTTTTGGCTGTTTTTTCATTCGTGATAAATAATTTCCAGGCCCTGTATATTGTTTCCTTTTCGTTTTGGGACGAGACATGGAGAAGAAGCTGTCACAAGAGTTTTACATTTGAATTGATTTATATATATATATATATATATATATATTTGAGTTGAAGCATTTGCGTTATTAAAGTTTTCTCGGTACGCAAATGGGAAGCCATTTCTGAAACCCCCAATAAGCCTTCCCGAGATATTGGTTCCGAATATTTCCAACAGTAGGTTCAAGGTATATGGATGGCCATGATATGTTCCCCACGACCTATCTAGCGATTATGAAAGTTTTGGTTTAAATATTCTCAGAGCACTAAATAAGCAGGTGCACCATCGTGCATAAACCACATGCGATTTCGCATTAAAAATAGGAACATCTTCCAAACAGAATTGGCAATTATCTTCAAGAAATCGGCGATAATTGTCCATCTAATCTGCGTGGTGAAAAGTTCCAATTAGCTAATCTACAATAATTCCAGCCTAGACATTCAATGAGAACTGCTCCTGGTGATGAGATTCCACGATTGCATGCGGATTTTCCTCGGCTCACAAATTATTATTACATAACATTTGATCCTGTTTCAAGTAAAAGTAGCTTTGTCCGTGAATAAAATGTCCCTGTCAAAGAAAAGTATTTTCGGTAACTTTTTTGGAGAAACCATTGGCAGAAATTCACTCGTAATGGAAAGTCTCGAGTAAGTGAAGCCAGAACCCGTTGAATGTGATAGGGGTATAATAAATAATCACGAAGAATCCCTCCACTAGAATATGGGCGATATTCAAATTATTGGCAACTTACCTCGTACTTATTTCATGACTTTCGTCAACTGAATTTAAAACAGCTAACCTCAATTGCTGGAGTTCTTGCAGTGCGATGTGCCCATTTCGAGGATGATTTGGCCTAAACTGTGAGTGCTTGAAATTGTTCGAGCATCAGGAACCATTCTCTTGGAAGGCTCCTCGATATTGTGTCGCCTGGCTTCATATGCGTCTCGTCAGGAAGCCCATACAAGTACGCATATCTGCTAATTCGGTATTTGTAAAGTTTACCTTGTTTTTTTTTAATAAACAAGTTTTTTATAACTAAATAATATCACGTGTATCTAGTTGAAGAAGTATCAAAATTGTTCATGTTGAAAACAACGGAATCTGTTCTTAGTATACTAGATGTTTCTAGCCCACAAGATAATCCTACTACTCTTCAACGGCTGATTTCGCTAGGACAAGCAAATGAATGCATTTTATTTTCTAACTCAAACCGTTTTTCTGCCGGACGAAAAAAAGACAGGAGACTATTTTATGAAAAATATAGAGGACAATTTCAAAATAAAATTTTTTTTAGAAAAAGACAGTGGCGTATCATTAGTTTGACCAAAAATATGACAGGGCATGTTACAACAGGGACGCCACTGATTAAAATTAAGAAATCGTTTATCATAGAAAAAAATGTTTTTTTATGCATACCTTGCTTATACCAAAAAATTTAAAGAAAAGCCAAAGCGGTTTCAGATATTGGGAAGAACTGATTTTTTGTTGAATTTCAACATCCGGTATCTCAGAATAATGCGCTTGCGGGACCTATGTTCATATGAAGAATTTTTCTCAAAATCACCCAAGGATCATCGCCTTTCGAAATCAGCATTCAATTATGAAACACCCTGTATATGCACTTTTGCTTTTTTATCTGTTTTTTCTTTTTTCTTCCCCGCTGTAAACCATTTTGGTTATTCCATCAAAGAAATGTCATTCAACAAACATTATATACTTGTTATTTCCATAACTTACTTCAAAAAAATATCAACTTTCATATGTGGATAGGTATTTAGAGTAATAACTCTGGCTGAGTTATTCGACATAACTCAAAACAGTATAAGATAGGCAACATATGGTATATTTTGAAATCAGGAAAAAATATTCATCTCAAAAAATTCAATGAGGGACATACAAGAAAAAGAAAAATGCATTTTTTCGAAATTCAGCTCATAACTTTACAACCTGTTTGAATCCTTGGATATTTGGATTGTGGTTTCTATATTCACTATTGGTTAATATTTTATTTGTGCTGTATGCCATTCCGGTCGGAGGTCGAAGTGAGACTCTGTGAATAATTTACATACTTTTTATTTGTTTATGTGTATAGTGCAAATAAGTACTACTATTCATGAGTCTATGTTGATAAATGTATGGTATGTGTGAATACTTCATGAGGTTGGGAACTTCCCGAGTTGATACCAACATTTGAAGACTTTGCCATTTCTTTTATAACATGAAACCTACAAATGACTAATTTTCATCATTTGTAATGGATTGATAAGGACATGTCTCACCTACTCTAATAGAATGAGATAGTTTGACAATGAAGAGATTACTTTACGTTACTATTCAATCTGTCTGGTTTTCTGTAATAGTAAACCATTCATATAGCACTTCTTTAGAAGAAGTCATGTGTTACATTCAATTCATCAATATCTCAGAATCAAATCAATGCTTCGCATACTTCTTTACGCGCCAGATCGTTGATAAGGATATTTCATGTGTTATTACGATATGTAACATAATTCCATCACATCAATATTATTATTTTAATTCATTGGTATTTACGTGGGCCAACATTTTGCAGTTTTCCTTTTGATGCCTAGTGCTTTTGAGTAAAAGCTGCCCTCATTTTTTGCTTTCAATTTTAGTTATTCAATTCGTTTTCAGGATTTCAAAAGCTATCATAGACAAAAAAAAATCTAAATTTGCATTACTACTTCATACATTACAGGTTAAAGATATGTTATTTCAAAAGTCTGTCTCTTCATATTAATTGATTGATTCACTCAAATTACTTTCTAGAGCAAACAAATTGATATTGATGTCTTCGAAAATTTGAATGATGAAGATTTCTTAAAGAACTGATGCCAGTTCTTGGTCTTCGTAAGAAATTTCTGAAGAAATACAACGAATCTCAAATCTGTACAAGAGGTTTTTTTTTTTTTTTTTTTTTTCGGCTTGACATTTCGTCATTCGGCCAGACACAAGTGGAATATTAAATAATTACGCTACAGTTGTTAGACATTTAACGTGGAACTTCCCGTCCGGTGGTCACCCATTCAAGTACTACAACCACGCCCGACGTTGCTTGACTTCATAGATATCGATAAGACTTCGTCAACCTGACCAGCCATCGGTGCCCATTGTACATTTAATATTCCATATAGGAAATGAGTTGAATAAAATGCGTTTCTAGGCTCTATTGCATCCAGCAATTATGGAAAAAACTCCTTGAAAGATGATAATTTCAGTGGTAAGTCTGATGTATCATGTGAAACACGGTAATGATTCAGATCTAACAATCACCAACCTGTTTGATATTAACCAAAATACTAGTGTGTCTACTTCTGACTTGGTAGAGAACAACTTGACTCCTCTAAGATATTACAGTGAGAAAGCGACTGTTACCTTACGAGATAAAAGAAACTCCTTCAAATGTGAATGTAGTTTCGCATTAGAATATTCCATTTTGAGTCTTATTTAATTTTTCAGAGTGTGAAACATTAATAATTGAGTACCGATGAAGGCAAATTAGTATGTCTTCTTATGAGAAGAATAAATCGCTTCTAAGGAACGATTTTATCGAGATTGATCGTGAAGAACGAATTAAATAACTCAGGACAAAAGTAGGCTTCAGTTTTGATTTTCCAAACAGCATTAATTATTCATAACCGTTTTTCTCAGAATCAGTAGCGCAAGATTCCAAGAGTTGGCAAAATGAAAAGATATTTTGTACATGAATCTCCCTGACATCTACATGCTCCATTCCTTATTCTCCCTCTGATTAACAATAATCTCCACCTACACTGTGGACTAACCAGATTATTATCAATGCCAGAAATTAGGACTATTATTAGAAGCTTTGATAATAAATGTAACCCAATTATATAAAACAACAAAGTACTTAAAAGCGTTTTTTGAGGCAATCGGTGGAGTATTATTAAACTTGGGTTAATACCTCGCCCAGAACTGGTAAAGTACCGTAAGTAAAATCTAAAAAATAGTACAGTGCGATTCCTGTACCAAAAATTAACAATACCTAATGAAGTTTATCAACTTTCGTCCGATAAATACTTTATCTCCCTTGAAAAATGATTGAGACGGGCAGTATATGAACAATTGATTGATTACATTGAAAGTAATAAACCATTTATGATGAACCAATCCGGATTTCGATCTAAAATGACTCATGTGAAACAGCATTACAAGTTTCCATATCCAAATGGAAATTTGGTTGTTGATGATAATAAATATATTGTGGCAGTGTTTTAGACTTTTAAAAGGGCATTTGAGACAATTGATGTTACTATCCTACTAAAAAAAAACTCAAATATTATGGAATTTCTGGTTCCGTACTTGAATGGTTTGAAAGCTACCTCTCTGGTCGAACTCAACAGACTAAAAAATTAACGGGACATATTCAAACCAAAAAAGGTGTCAATAATGGTGTACCTCAAGGTAGTGTCTTGGGCCCTCTTTTATTTGTGTTTCATAGCATTAATGACATCAACTTCATTAATGGATGTGAATTCATCAATCCATTTTGCAGATGATACTCTGATTACAGTGAGTGAACCTCCTGAATTACAAACAGCTATCAATAAAATTAATGATATTTTGATGGGAATAATTCGAATTCCCAACATAAATAAGTCAAGCTCAATGTCAATAAAACGAAAGCAAATGATAATTACAACGAAACATAAAACATAATTCAATTGACAAAACTTCTATAAGTATAAATATCTACAATCAAAAAATTGAAATCGTCGAGGAATTCAAATATTTCAGTTCATCGTGGATCAAACACTGAATATGAAAAAAACATTACACTATATTCGCAATAAAATCTGCAAAATTATTTTTCTTTTGGCCGTAAACAGTTGCTTACCGTTTCCAGACTTCCATTACAGTTTTCAACCAATCATTCAACCCCATTTCGATTACTGTGTCACTTACTATCACAACTTTGATAAAATCTGTTTGTCCGCATTGCAAAAAATTGAAGAACAGAGGCATGCGCCTAATTTTAAGATGTAATAGATATACGCCAACTACAACAATGTTGAAGTTCTGATTGGCTTTCAGAAAGACCGTCTGTCTCTATCTTACCATGGCGATTCATCTTCAAAATAATTGTCTGGTAATGCACCGTCATATTTTGATCAATTTATTGTTTTCCCCATCACCAACCATAATTACCACCAGGGGAATAATACTAATTTATATGTACCACGTTTGAATTATTCACGATCCATGAACTCCTTATTCCATAAAGGACTATCGGACTACAATAACCTCCCGCTTGAGATAAAACAAAGTGAATCTATTATGACATTCAAAAAAAGAACTTCTACTAGTCATTTGAAGATACAACATCCATACATATTAACATTGATATTATAATATCATATATATTTAGTATTTAAATTAATATTGTTATTTTTCTATTCTGAATGCTTGATAATTCCGAGCATACACATTTATTGCTATGAAGTTGGACTTCTATTCCGTCCATCCAATCTTAAAATGTTTTGTATAATAGGGATGCCCCATTTGAAATAAAGATTTCATTATTATTATACCCCATGCTAGAACATCTGAGTGAAACCAGTCACAGCTAAAGGAAAACTACTGATTTCTACTCGCTATGACTAATACAGGGTGGATCTTTCATTAATGTCCATAGACTAGGAATTAGATTATATGTTTACTCAAAAATAACAAATGTAAATCCATAAGTATGCCTTCAGTCAAATGTCGCTGCATTAAAAATATTTGTATAAACAGCTTGGCAACGTTTCATTTCTCAAAAATGTATTGTAACTCAGTTATATCCTCATATTTAGTCCAAAAATAATACCTGTGCTTATATGGCATAATATCAATGGCACAATCTACTATATTAGTATTTCCAGGATCAGTGTTTTGTGACTTGGAAGTTTTCGACATATTTTTGTTCTTCAAGATTTACTGTTCTATTTTGTTTCATTTATGTTTCCTAGTTGTGATATTGTGTTTTGTTCTTTTTTATACCCAGAGTTTATAATTCAGTTATCTATTTTGTTATTTCTTTATTTTGATGAAAATAAACATTATTTCAATGACATATTTTTATTTAACCTTCGGAAAAAATGAAGACTCCATTATAATGCAGGAAATGACATTTGCTTATATTTTAACAGAATAAGATATAAAGGAGCGATCTGGTAGAAACTGCCCATTCTTATCATATTTCCTATGGAAGTTATACGACTTAAGTGTATTAACCTTGCTATAATTATAAATATTACTCTGCAAACTTGTGCATGCTATACACAAATATGCACAATATATTAAATATACTTACACAATTCATGTATTGATACACAAATTTGTGATACATTTTTTTTTAACCCTATATGCACAATAGCTACAATAATTTGTACTAGGTAAATACAAAAATTGCTGCTTACTTTTTTACATTTTATGTTTATGATTCTTACACCATTTATGCATGAATAGTACACAGATTGGTGACATTAGTCGCACAACATTTTTTTTTATATGTTCTGTTCCCACGAGAAGGAATATCCTGTAATGTTCAGAGAACATCGTGGAACCAAGGGAAATAAGGTAGGAGTTGGTGTTCTTCTTAAATTTCTGAGGTTGTATGCTCAAAGAACAACTCCCTAGGTAATGAGTTCCAAAAGCCTCGTTCGTTGGATGAACGAGTCTTTGAAAGTGATGTTCTGCAGGTCTCCCAAAGTGACCACGAAGGGGTGTGATGACTGAACTTGACGGGTTAATTCGAAGAGACTGCCAAAGCAGGAACGATTGTTGATATTTCAGAAGAGCATCGCCCATGAAAATATATCTATAACAGAGACAAATCGCCAACTTTCACGGCAGGTGTTCCAGACAAGGGGAGCGAGTTTGTGAAGCGAGGCATCACCGACGAGACGAATTGCCCTTTTGGACAGGTAATCCAATAGCCTGTGGATAAATAGGTGCCGCGCTCCAAATATGGGAACAGTATTCCAGGACAGGTCGGATCTGTGCCTTTATAGATCGCAAGCAGCTGAGTGGGGTGAAATAGCTCTTGGCACGAAACAAAACCAAGCTTTTGGGGATGCACTTTTGGCAATGGACTCCTACGATTTTCCCAGGAAAGGTTATTGCCGATGGTAATACCAAGCATCGATATGGATGACTTCAGTGGTATGGTTATCTCCCGACAAAGTTATGTTAGGCATAGTGAGATTGGCTTTTCGGAGAGAAAAGACATGCTTGTGTTTTGTCGGCATTGAATTCTACCAAGTTATTGTAGATCCCCCACTCGAGAATTCATATAAGTCCATATTTATATTATTAACATTTCTTTCCTCGTTCATTTCTGGTTTCACGGGCTGATATAGGGGCCCTGGAAGAGAAAGCGGTATGGAGGGTATCATCGGCAAGCTGTGTACTCGACATGAAGTTGCGTTCAACAGGCCGTTGATGTGAAGTAGAAACAGCGTTGGTGCGTGTATAGATCCTTGCGGAACACCAGCATTTATGAGTAGAGGTCAGATGAACTCCATCGACCACTACATGGAGAGAGACCTGCCGAGAGAAAACTAGCAAGCAGAGAATACAGCCGAGGGGCAAGCCATAAGACGGAAGCTTGGCGAGGAGTCCTGGTGCCAAACTCGATCGAACGCCTTGAGATATCTAAAGCCGCAGCTAAAGTTCTCTCCATACTTTTCAATAGATAGCTACATATATGTGAGACGTGCTTAACAGGTCAATTAGTTGATCTCTCTGGATGGCGGAAGCCATATTGCCTATCGCTGACAATTCCTGAGTCTTCCAGATATTTCCATGAGCTCGATGTTGATGGCTTTTCCATGACCTTTTGAAATAATAGATAGCAGTGCGATAGGTCTGTAGCGTTGCTAGGGTAGGGCCTTTTGCCTTTTTGTGGACTGGCTGTACTTTGCATTTTCCAATTGGACGGAAATACACCCAAATTGTAAGAGGGTTGAACAATCCTGCAAAGAACAGGTGTTAGTTCGGGGCACATTTCTGAGAACAATCGGCGGGATTCCGTCAGATCCACAGGCTTTGTTGGTTGTGCTTTAGATGTTTTACTGACCATCGTTATTCATGTGTTCTATTAGTTCAAGTCTTTTCTTCTTAAGCTATTATATGGATAAGCCTTGAAAATGTATTACAACATTCCTTCCACAGCTGAATGAACATCGTTAGTTATTTGTATAACAAGGGAGGAAAGTGCTACTTTACCTCCCCGAGAAGTTTAATCATTCATGTATACACTTCACCCCCATGTTACATAGCGATTTTTCCGCTTCCCCTAAATAACAAGTCATTTTTAAATAATTTATTTATGAAACTAACAAACAAGATTTATCAAAGAACTAAAACTAAGAAGTATAAGTACAGCATAACTTATAGGCATCAAGTATATTTTCATTCTTGCATCCCACATATTTTCAATTTGTGGTAGAGTAATTATTTATACTAATGTTGAAACGTGCAGTTTTGAGCAGTGGTTATTTTGAATACCCCAGAAGTGAGAGCTGAGCCAACGCAGTTTCGTGATATTTTCTTAATAACAACATTATTATACAGTTGGTATCCCCGGAAGTACTCGTACTTGGCTGATTACAATCACTCCATTAACTTCAGTGTGACTCTATAATTTGCTTCAAAATTTTCCGCTTTTTTTTGAGTAAGAGATTGCTCCACATACCCTTCAGCGATATTGGTAGACTTCCAACCTCCGTGTTGCTTTAAAGGTTCCTTTCCAGAATTTGCAAGTAAACTTGCCAAGGTTCTTTCGGAAATCATGCCTGGTATAATTTATGGCATTAGGCAGTTTTAAAATTTGGAATTTTTTTAGAATTCTAGCGGGATAGTATTTCTTCCAACCACTTGTTGATACATTACTCTGCTCCATAGCAGACAAATACAAGTGTCTGATCTGTTTTGGGGCGTAGCGATATATAATTAGGTCATTCCCTCGGTGAAGCATTGATTATTACAAACGTTCTCTCTCTGTATATTTGTTTTAGAATTTGGTATATTTACCAATAAAATTGAACCTTTAATCTTCAATATCTGTAGTGGCTATCCAAGGAGCTCGTTACACCTTGCATGCCCTGAAATTCCGGAAGATAAGGAGATCCTACAAAACAAAGAAGAAATAATTAAAAAAAGCTGTCGATCGCCGGAATTCGAACCAACACCTACAAGCTCATCATGAACAGTGAGCGGTGCACCAATTTACAATAAGGTTTATATTTAGTTTTTACTGGATGCCTCAACATCCGGCAGTGTTGAAGAAATGTTTGTAATTATTGTGAATTGGCGGTTTATTTGGACTGGCGTACTGTGAGATCTTTTTGTTGTTGTTTATTTTGAACATATATTCGATGTATTCTGCTTAGCATCCCCTCGAATCACAAATTCTTGAGAAATCTACATGTGCTGTACTCATCTAAACCTAGTTTCTTGGGGTGGAGGAGAGGAGGAACTCAACTCGTTGTTAACATTTCTACCTTTCATTTATACTAATAGTTTGGTAACTTATCCGAATATCTTTCGCTATGTGCAAAAGGATATGACACAAAATGTGTACTTATACGCCTAGCTTCTGAGGGTGATTTTGAGGTGCAGAGCCCGTTAGAAACCCCATTATTAACCTTGACTCCTTGCTGAGGTTGAGAGCCTAAACCTCCCGTGCCTGGTGTTCTCGCCTAGACCTGAGTGTCATGGTAAACTATATGAGGCTGTCCTTCCACTGGACACCAGTTTGATGGATTTTTATTTGGATCCCAGCCCCCTTTTATAGCTGCTTTGTGTCCAAGCTATAGGTCATTCAATTTTTTTCCCATCGGGGTTTTTTCTGTTTTACAATTTTTTGCCGGGAACACTAATATTTGCCAAGGAACTGATATATATATATATATATATATATATATATATATATGTATATATATATATATATATCTGTTCTTTCACGTACACTCCTGCACCAGACAGGTTGATCCATATAGGGGAGGCCCGTTTGATGTTGTGTTTTCCATTTTTTCTTGTGGTGATGATGATTTTGGGGCCTTTTCCTGAAATTCGGAACAGGCGGTATTGCTCTTTAATTAGCTCCCATGCTGTTTCTTTTAATTTGCCCCCAATGATAGATTTTTTGGGATATTCTGACGTCAAAAGAAATTAAAAACCTGTGTTTTCAATGATTTTGAAGAATGGTGTGGGGGTGAAATGAAGCTAAAGAAGTCACGTTGGGGATTGTGTTTTTTAATAAAAGGGGATTTGAGAAACATTTTGATGAATTGTTAGTATACATAGGGATAATCTAGAGATTGGACATCATTGTACTCATCTGAAACGTGGAATATAGACCTGGTGAATTTCAATATAGATAATTTCACTGCTCACTATATTGAATCGAAGGTGAATAAAATGATGGTCTGATTATTCATATCAATAATAAACTAGTATCAATTTAACGTTGCAGCTAACAGAAACAAATTTTATAAGAACTTCACTATATATGAGAAAATTCTACAAGTTGGTATAACGGTTCCTATCGACCCCCCATCTATAGATATTTTAACCTATCAAAGGGATCTTCAGAACCATTTTTTTAAACTTATCAAAACCCAATTGAGATTTTCATTGGCGACATCAACATTAATTTACTTGAAAATTGAACAACGTACAGAACTATTTAAATATAGGATGAAAATGGATTTTATCATATATTAATGTCCCCTAGATCATTTAAGGAATCCAAATAGATAAAGAACATTTTCGTAAATAAAAAAAAAATAAAGCAAAACAAAATATTGAATGTGGTTATTCATAAAATTTGTCAGATCATTACACGACCGCACTTATCATAGAATACCGAAAAAAAAACGAACTCCAAAAGAATACCCAATTAATGACACGACAAACTTCTATGAGAGAATTGTTTTAAAAAAACAGATTCCTTCTGGAAAAAAGAAACGACAAAAGCCCACAATTAAAGAGATAAGACCGATATAACAGCTTCGTTGGCAAACTTAAAACATATTTAAACAAATCAACCAAAATAATAAAAAATACCATAAAAAAAAAAAACTAAAACCCTGATTACAAAGGGAGGTAATATAATACGTAAAAGATAAAATGAAAAAAATTTGCAAAACACAAAACAAAAATTAATAATAGAATACACGGTTTATAGAAAATAAAATAATACAAAAACAATCAAACACATTCTTGAACCGCTCATACAAATAAATTTCGATATAGTGAAGGAAAATTCCTTCCCAATGGAAAGAATTACCGTAACCCCGTTTCAAAAAAACAGGGATAGAGGTGATCCAGGAAATTATAGGCCAAATCTGTGATGATAACCGGAAAATATTCAAAAAGTTTTAAAAAACAAATTTTTTTAAAAATATAATCCCAGGAATTTTTTTTTAAAAAAAAAAAATGGAAAAGTTTAAAAAAATTTTTATTAAAACCCCTTTTCCACGGAAGGTTTTAAAATTTCCCAAACCAGAAAATTTTTAGGGAGGGGAAAAAAAATATTTGCTTTAACCAAAAAAAAGGGGAGGGGGGTTGGTTTTTTTCCCCTTTTTTGAAACTTGAAAGGGGGGTTCCCCAAAAAAAAAAAAATTTTTTTAAAATTAAAAAAAAATTTTATTTTCCACAAAAAATTACAAAAATCCCTTACCTTTTCCGATGTAAAAGAAAAAAAGGGGGCCTTTACCTAAAAACCCCGAAAAGGTTTTTCCATTTTTTTAAATGGCCAACCCCCCCAAAAAAACCCAAAAAAACCCCCCAGTCCCCCGCGAAAATTTTCCCGGGGAAATTCATTCCCCAAAAAAGAGGGGGGCCCCCTTTCCCCAAAGAAATTTTTACCGGTCCAAAACTTTATAACATCTGCCCTAGAATTTAAAAAAATTAAAAAAAATTAAAAAAACAAATATTCCAAAAAAAAACATACCCCAACAAAGAAAAAATAACTTTTAGGCAAAAAAAAAATAATTTCAAACCAACACCTTTAGCTTTTTTTTCCCCCCTCAAGGCCAACCTACCACACAACCTTTTTTGAGTGCTGCAAAAAACAACACAAGCACTCAAGGTTTAGGTGGCAGGCTACTCAAATTGGGTTGAAAAGTTAATATTTAATAATACCATTAAATTACTATGATTATATTCACTATGTTGTACATTGCCATCAATAAATTTGCCTTGTTTCAAATAGCAGAGTGTCCATGGTCTACCCTCATTACCTATCCATAGGCTTGCGCCTTCAAGTCGTAGGCTCAATGAAGAGATGCAGAGGCGGTGTACTAGTAGAACTTCGAGTCTCTAGAAGGCGTTATCCCTCAAGGCACTGGATCATTCCTAGACAAGCCAGCCATTGTAATTTGCCTTGTCTCTTTGAGGCGCATTTTACTATGAAATCGTAAATTTTTTACAGAAATTTTCAATCGAAAATTTCCGAATGAAATATTTTTCTCGAAAAATATTTCCAATCAAAAGATTCCAGTTTCACTGAGAAAACCTCGGAATCGAGTATATCGGGCCGGGAACGCCCATTTGGCGATTTTCGACCAATCAGAATGCGTCGTTCGCTCGCCTGCACTATAAATACAGACGAATCGTTCGACACAGCAGCGCAAATTTGACAGGTGGTATTAGTCGTTCAGTGAGATCTGAACAAGCAACATGTGCTTTTATCAAGGCAAGTGAGAAATTCGAGAAACTGCTTTTATTAAGGCAAACTCGGAAATTCTACTCAAAAAGAGTATAGCCGTCCAGATCGTTAGATCGTTGGTGGCTGTACAGAAGAAAAATGGACTCAGAGGTAGGACGCGACGCCTTCTCGGATGAAGGTAGCCGAGACTCTACCGACTCCAGGGAGACGGGAAATCTGCGATTGGGAGACCTCTTCCATGTATTAACCGAGCTGAGGAAACAGCTCGATGAAATGAGGAGAGAGCTCAGCGAATCGCGAAAAGAAAACGAAGAGTTGAAGAGGCAACTCTTCACCTTCCAAAACACCGCAGCGGATGCTTCCCAGACGAAAGCTGCCAGGGCCACCGCCACGCCCGAAAAAAAGAAGGCAAAAAAGCCAGTCCTCGGCACTAAGGAGGCTGAAAAGCCAGTCCAGGTGGCTGAGAAGCCAGTCCAGGACTCAACACCTCCGAAAGTTGTTGAAATCATGGAGACGGAGGACAACGTCTCCAAGAAAAGAACCCTGACATCCTCCAACGAGAACCCCAGCAACGACGACGCAGAGTTCACCGTTGTAACGTCAAAGAGGAAAAGAGAGACCAAACTCGAGACCCCAGAAGCCCCAAAAGCCCCCCCACCATTGTCCTTAGAAATAAGGACAAGTGGCAGACCGTCTCCGCCGAAATGGCCCGAAGGAATATCAACTTCCTGAAGGCCAGGCTAACGTCCGATGGAATAACCATCCACACGGAAAACGAGGCAACGTGGAGGGCAACCACAACGTTCTTGGAAGCTGGTGGCTACAGCTTCTACACGTACTCGCTCAAGTCAGAGATACCACTCCACGCAGTGATCCGGGGGATTCCGGAGAATACAAAGCCAGAGGAAGTAAGGGAAAGCGTCCAGGACTCAGGAGCCATTAGTCCTGGAATGTCATAGGATGACATCCAGGGCATCAAAAGGCACTTCCACTATTTTTAGTGAAAGTACCATGGGTAGAAAACCACATATTCAAGCTTGACACTTGTGTCATGCTTAAAGTGAGAGTTGAACCACAACGACAGACTACTGGAGGATTCGTCTCCCAGTGCCACAAGTGTCAATGGTTTGGACACGCACAAAAGTGCTGCCATTCCACCCCCAGGTGCGTGAAGTGCGGAGAAGAGCACGAGGCACGGACCTGTCTAAAAACAAAGGAGCAGCCAGCCACCTGCGCCAACTGTGGGGGGCCACATACGGCCAGCTTCAGAGGATGCCCAAAATTCCCCCCAAACCCAAACCAGCGACAAGACCCATGCCACAACAAACACACCAACCACCAAGACAAACAACATACCACCACCACGAAGGAGGCAGGGACCCAGGAACGCTGTGCCCCAACCCCAAACACCACAGGAACCACCAAAATGGGGTCCAACGAGGATAACAACAACGGCAACCACAACAGTAAACCAGCAACTGTTGGCACTACCCGAGGCGCTCAAGAAGCAACTTCTTGAGCTCTTCAAGCAGTCAGGCCCCAGGAAATCTTAAATGTTAAGACAACCTCCGAAAAGACTCAAAATCTGCTCCTGGAATATCAACAGCGCACTCACACGCAAGAATGAGCTGCACGAATTGATATCCAGAACACAAGTGGACGTCATCGCCATCCAGGAGGCGCAGCCCTTCTAGTAAGAACTGACCTCGAACAACACGAGGCTGAGAAACCAGAACTATCTCGAGGCGAAGCAGTCGCAGTAAAAGTGAAAGTCAGACGCATAGGAATGCTAAGAATCATTTCAACGTATATCCCGCCAGGGGGAAACATACAAAGAGAAGACTTAGCAGAACTATTTCCAGACCATCACCCAACTGTAGCCATCGGAGACTTCAACGCGAAGTCACAGACATGGCACTGCAGAAACAACAACCACGAGGACGAAACCTGAGAACCTACTGGCCGACTACAACGACATCGAAGTAGTAGCCCCTTCGAACCCACCTACCACGGACTAGCAAACCAAACACCAGAAATCCTAGACATAAGACTTCGTACAGTCCATCCCAGCCAACACCGAGATGGAAGTATAGACGAGGGCTCCTCAGCCACAACCCAACCTACTAACAATAGGGGAGGGAGACGCGGAACCTGAGGAACCAGCTACCAGGAAGACCACCGACTGGAACCGATTCCAAAGAATCATACACGACTCCATAGGACACATCCCACAAATACACACAAAGACTGACCTCGAGAGAGCAACAACACAGTTGCAAGAATGCATCCAAGAAGCCATAGAACGCAGCTCCAAGACCACCCAAGCAACCAGGTTCAACTTCCAACTAGCACTAACCCCAGAGGTTAGGGAGCTTGTTAGGAGCAGACGCCGCTTGAAAAAGAGATACCAGAGGACACTGGCTCCCGAAGATAAGAGGAGAATGAACCAGGCAGGCAGGCAACTGCGGCTGGAACTCAAAGCCACAAACACAGCAATGGACAAACAGGATGACAGAAATGAGCAAAGAAGACAACCTTTATGGAGAATGCAGAAAGTACTTCGACAAGGCAGAAGGAAACCGTGCCCGCCACTCCACGGAGAGGGAGGCCTGGTCTACACTGACAACGAAAAGGCAGAAGCTTTTGCCGACGCTTTCGAACGCCAGTGTAGAGACAACCAGGTCAACCAAACCGACGAGGTGGAAGACATGGAAACCCGAGCCAGTCAGACTGTCAGGAGAATAAGACGGATCAATGATGCCGAGCACGTCCTTGAACCAACTTCGCCAGAACAAATCAAGGACATCATCCGAAACCTTGCTACCCGCAAGGCACCCGGACCAGACCAAATTTCGAATAGAGCCTTGAAGGCACTACCGAGAAAAGGAATTGCTGCCTTGACCAACATTGTCAATGCAGTGCTCAGGCTCAGACACTTTCCACGACCATGGAAAGAAGCCACGGTCATCATGATCCCCAAACCCAACAAGAACGATGTGATACCGCAAAACCACCGACCCATCAGCCTCACACCCTCGATGAGCAAGGTGGCAGAACGAGTCATCCAGAGACGATTGAACCACTCACGGAAGAACTCAACGTCCTACCAGACGAGCAGTTCGGCTTCCGACAAGGACACTCTACGGAAATGCAGGTCCTGAGGATAGTGGACTTTGCCGTAACAGGCTTCAACCTGGGCAGGGGACACCACACAGGAGCCTTATTCCTAGACGTATCCAAGGCCTTCGATAGGGTCTGGCACGATGGCTTAATCACCAAAATGACAGACCTCGGATACCCCACTCCCATAGTGAAGCTGATAGACTCCTTTCTGCGAGGACGGCGGTGCCAATCTAAAGTTGGCAGCGTCCTCTCAGCAGTGAGGACTCTAGAAGCAGGAGTACCGCAAGGCGCAGTCTTATCTCCACACCTGTTCTCCATCTACACGGCGGACATCCCAAAGCCTGCTGACAACTTCAACAAGCTAGCGCTGTACGCGGATGACACAGCACTAGTGGCCAGATCGGTGAACGCAACGCAAGTAACCCGATACCTGCAAGATCAAGCAGACAAGCTTGAGGACTGGTTCAACCTATGGAAGATCGAGATCAACGCGGAAAAGAGCCAGGCAATACTTTTCACCAGAAGGCGAACAACACCGTCAGGACACGTCATCATGAATGACCAACGGATCCCATGGGCAAACGAGGCCAAATACCTTGGAGTCACCTTGGACAAAAGATTGACATTCAGGCAACACGTAGACCGGAGGCTCGGACTAGCGAAAGCAGCCAGAAAGAACCTCTACCCCCTCATAGGACGCAGTAGCAGCATGGACCTCCAGTTAAAACTGCTCCTTATCAGGACCATCCTCCTCCCCATCATCCTGTATGCATCCGCCGCATGGGGTCAATGCGCACAAACATACAGGACCAAGATCCAGCTATTCTTGAACGTGAGCCTAAGAATGGCAGTGAACGCTCCCAGATACGTCCCGAATAGATTATCTACAGGGACCTGAATGTCAATCCGAACTTCATTGACGACCATCTTCGGAACCACGCCACCGCGACGTTCCTGAAGACGGACACCCACACGAACCCGGTGATTCCCAAACCTGGACGATCCCAGGTTTAGAGAAAGGGAAAAGTATTTGCGGCCAGTCTACCAAAACGACCGTCCACCACCGAGAGTAGCACTCCGGCGCGTCAGGTGAGTAACAACTCAACACAAAACACCAAGACCAACACACCCACATCACACCATACACTTACACACCCATCAGGTACATCACCACCATGCACACACAGCACAAGTCAGGTAAACATACAAAATTCAGATAATAAGGGGTTTAAAGCACTCAGAGGCTGACTTCATACCACAGGAGGTACGATTTCAATTTCGCAAACGTGCCATTTGCGAGTTGAGGACCGCTCCAAGGAGGAGCGGGGGAGGATGGAAGTGGATAGTAAATCTCGTTCACATATAACATGAAGGGGATTTACTATCCATGGGCGCTCAACCTTAAGGGGGGCATGGTGTGACACAGCAGCAGTCAGTTGCAGGACTTTAATCCGAATACATCGAACAGTTCAATAGCCAGTCTTCACTGTGGATGCAGGTAGCTGAGTTAGCAGAGCCGAGTATTCTTCGTAGAAAATTTATGCGTTTGATCTTTGGACGAATTTCAACGTATGCAAAGCGATCTGGGGAAATTGAGAGCAGTCATTCTTTAGTCGTATACTTGAAAGCTTGTAAGAAGGAGGGCATCAAATACCTCCAAAAAGAATTCTAAGTCAAAACCAAGTCTGTACTTTTCAGCACAGCACTACGCTTCGCTTCGCTTCGGAACGAGACACATCGGCAGGTAGCAGGAAATATAAGGAAGGCACTAATACCTTTATTGGATCCCGTCATTACCCATCCCATCCTTCGCCTTGCTGTCTTCAACGAGCCCTCTGACAGCCGAGCTGGAGACAGGGTTCATTGGAAATCGTAACACTCGTCGGAAGAGTGGTCGAGGCCGCTGATTACGGGAGTTAGGAAATCAGTGGAGATAGGCGTGAATCGTATTTCCGTTATCATTGTGTTTCGCAGTTTAGGGACTCGTACTAAGCCCGTAGGTCCGAGACCGAATGAAGTCTCGATGCAGGGTCCTGGCTTAGAGTTATTAGGTTTTACATGAATTACAGACTTCTGATAGGGTCCGCGACTCGAATGTTAGGGGTATAAAATGTATCTTATTCACACTTTTTAGCCTGTTCTCTCGAGGACTGAGGAACGGCGAAACTGTGTATTTCTCAAGAGGAACAATAGGCTGTCTCTATTGACGAGCGCCTGGTATCGAAAACATTAGTTTCTGTGGATGTAGGAATTAAGTTGGAAAGTATAGGTGTGTGCACACAGCCTGCGAATATAATATTTTTCGTGTTCAGTTTGACATAAAATATCGCTTTTCTTTGATACTTTTATATTTCTCTTTGATAAGAATAATATTTTTTTGAAAGTAGTTTTCTTTCTGGCATAAAACGAAAATAGCTTTTCATTGTAAAATCAAATCTGATAGCAATCGATTGAATTGCGTTAGGTTTAAATAAGAACCTTTATTACCAGTCTGATTGTGGGAAATACTGTTTTCTCAACAGACTGTTGGAAATAAATATTTGTAAATATTTCTTTTATATTGAAATTTCCTAGAACTTGGAGTTCATTCTCTCTCTTAGCCTGAAGGGGTAGATACGCGCGAGGATGAATGATAAAACTCACGGGGAGCTTGGTCAGGGCAATTATTCAACTTTTACGATGAAAAATCATCCTCGTGCTGACAACCGTCAGCCTAGTTCATTTCTGGATTCGTTTTTAATAGTACCGATCCACCATATGATAGAGCCGTACGTTAGTGTCGGACGAATAATGGCCGTATACCGGGTGTCAACGAATCTATTAGACAAGTCATATCTTCTAGAATATTAGGGGTATCAAAATGAGATTTATTTATAATATTGATTTGTGGCATCAAAGATATAAAATTTTATTTTAGATAATTATAACAATTTGTAAAAAAAAATTAAGTTTATTATTATTTATATCTTGTATTAGGTTTTCTAGTTCTGTAATATTTTTAAGATGGGATTATTCTTTAATTTTAGAATTTAATTTAGTTTCTTTAAATTCAAGAAATTTGGTATAGGTATATGGTATGTGAAGAGGAAAGTTTTCGCATATTACGGTCACTTCCGGTTTCACTGGAAATGGCTCCGGTTTTGAATGGAACACCCTGTATATTGTAACATTTTTCGATTTCTGAGACAATTCTGGATCAGAGTATGACATTTTAAAAAGTTTTTACCCCTACTTAATTTTTTTGAGTCACTTTTAATATTGCATGATCGGACGTAAACTAATCTGAGGACCTCAGGTGATGTCAGAAAATTATAATCGCAAAGTTTCAGTGACTATTATGACAGATAGGAAGACAAGTTGACAAAATTACATGTGTGTGTTTAACTATTATTTTTCAAATGGCGACCATTTTTTTACAAGCACTTTCCGAAAAAAGGATTTTTTGACGAATCTAACGATACTAATTCATTTGCGATTGGATTGAAAATGAGAATATAAATTAAATATTACTAAGGAAAATACTGGATAATATTTTATTTACTTTTGTCAAGTGTGACATAGATATAATTTATTACTTTCACTCTAGTAAATTTTCAAAGTGCATTCCTCCTTCTACGAGACACATTTCAGCTCGTTTCTCTTCTAAATGCCCGTAGAATTATTTCTTCTAAGATTTCCAAGAGTGGCTAGGGCTGTTGCATAGCAAACCTTTTCTTTGACATATCCCTAAATAAAGAAATCCAGCACAGTGAGATCCGGTGAGCGGGCAGGCCACCGTACTGGACCATTGGTTGCAATAACTTGATTATTAAAATGCTCTATTAAGTAATTAAGAACTTCTCTGGTATTATAAGGGGGTGCTCCATCTTGTTGAAAGTAAATTTGCCGTAAAACTGCTGAAGGTAGATTATTAAGATGATCCTCTTTTCATTCTGAAGAAAACCTAAGTACCCCTGTTAAACTGACCTTGAAACAATATTGGCCCAATTATTCTGATTCCAACGATACCAGCCCAGACATTGACGCCAAACCTTTCTTGAAAATTGCCCTCTCATTGCATGTTGATTTTGTTGGACCCAGTACCGAGTATTTTTTTTATTGAACATACCATTATTTGTAAATCGTGATTCGTAGTAAAATAGAATAAAATTGATAAAATTTGGATTAACTCTATGATTTTGATACAGCCAATCACCAAACACTACCCGTCTATCGCCATCGTCAGCATACAAATGTTGATGTAACAGATATTTAAATAATCGATATCCGTGCTTTTTCAGTATTTTTCTTGCTGATCTTGAAGAAACCGTTTTATCAACCTCAACCATAGCAAGAACGTTAATCTCAGTCTCTTCATTTATGATAAACCTCTGTTCCGCCTCTCGATTTCGTTCTTGCCTAAAACTATTCTCAACATACGGAAAATACTGATGGGCTGGAAGTTGCCGATTGGGATATCTTTGAGCATACAACTCAGCAGCATTCCCTGAATTCATATGAAATTCTCCAAATATTAATAACATATCCACTTTGAGTATACATTATTTTGAAAAAAAATTAAACTGAAATTTAACGAAAATTAAGAAACTTTTGCCGTCTGCTCATAACTGTCATTACCTAAGTGAGTGATTTGTTTTCCAAATAAGACTTGATGAAAATAACTACAAAATATTATGCATCCATGGCACACTTGACAAAAGTAAATAAATTATTATCCAGTATATTCCTTAGTTATATTTAATTTATGTTCTTATTTTTTTTCAATGCAAAAAATTAGTATCGTTATATTCTCAAAAAATCCTTTTTTCGAAAAGTGCTTGTCAAAAAATGGTCGCCATTTTAAAAATAATAATTAGACACGAAAATGTAATATTGCCAAATTGTCTTATTTTTATCTATCATACTAGTCACTAAAACTTTGCGATTGTAATTTTCTGACATCACCTGAGTTCCTCAGATTACTTTACGTCCGATCATGGCCACCTAGATGCAATATTAAAAGTGACTCTAAAAAAATGAAGTAGGCGTAAAAACTTTTCAAAATGTTACTTTCTGATCCAGAATTGTCTCAGAAATCCAAAAACGTTACAATATACAGGGTGTTCTATTTAAAAATTCAAAACCGGGGCCATTTCCGGTGAAACCGGAAGTGATCGGAATGTGAAAAATATCACCATTCACCTATTCACCTATACCAAATCTCATTTTGATACACCTAATATTCTAGAAGTTATGACTTGTGCTGACTGAAGATCCCCGTTATTCCCCACTGTTCATACCAATTTTCAGTCGTTATATCTAAATTTATTCATCTACCATGGGGTTTTATGAAGACATTCGAATCACGGATGGTCCCAAAGTCTCTCAGACAATGAAGGAATGGTGCAACATCAACAAGAAACTGGCTGCTTACAGAAATAGAAGAATATTCTTACTAGAATGTAGGCGTAATGGTGTTATACCTTCACACATTATGAATAATATCGAAGATTTGAACATTCTAATTGACACAAATAATGGTAAGAGTTTACACGAAATTCATACATTCAATGAAAAATTAACCAAGAAAATGTTAAATTTAGAAATCAAAGTAACACATAATGACCTCAAATCATCTGAAATATACTTTTTGAAACTTTCTAACTTCCTCATGAAAAAACTACCTAATGATATCTGGATAAATTATACAGAAAGACAAACGATTTCCTACAATGAAATATTCAAAGATACAAAAATTAAAAATATCAACAAGATAAATAGATTGAAATTTTCTTTCCAGAATGATATCAAAACAAAGAGCACTTCGCTAAAAAATCTGACTGATATGATTATACCAAAGGATATTGAACATTTTCTTGCTTTGGGATTCAAATTCAGTTTACCTCCTACTACAAAAGACGTATCGATTTCAAAACTTTTGTCTGATATCGAATCACTAATAAGTGAATTCAATAATGAGAAAAAAGATATTTTCAGAGCAAAAATAACAAATATGGTTACTAACTTTTTTCAAAAACCTCAAGAAAATGAAACAACTCTCAATTCTCTTCATAAAAAAACCAAAGAATTTTTCAAAAACCATCCTAATCTTATTTTAACAAAATCAGATAAAGGTAATGTAACAGTCATTTAAAAAAAAAACTCATGATATTCTTGATGACGAAAACTCTTACACCAAATCAAATTGAGATCCTACCTCAACCATTGAACAAAAAGCAAATAAAAAAAAATTATCACTGAAGAAGAAGCAAAAAAATGTATGATATACAGTTCTATATCACCAAAATACTATGGTTTACCCAAAATTCATAAACCAATCATGAAACTCAGACCTATCATTTCATCTATCGATGCACCCAATAGCAAAATATCTAAGTTATTCACAGACATCCTTACAGATGCATATGACTTTGAAAATGAGTTTTATGTTAAAGATTCTTTCGAGTTTTCAAAATTCATCTACGAAAAACAACTTCCACAAAGCTGTCTTGATAAGTCTAGATGTTGTTTCTTTATTCAGTAACATACCGATAGAATTAGTGTTCAAAAGTAAAACTAAAAGATGGAGTAAATAAGAAGAACATTGTAATATTTCACAAACAAAATTTTTAGAAATTATTCAATTCATATTCAAATCAAGTTTCTTTTCATTCGAAGGAAATTTCTACAAACAAACTCTTGGAACACCTATGGGAGCTACTATCTCACCCATCATTGCTTCGTATGTAATGGATGACCTTTTCGAAGAAATATTACCACAATTGACCTTTGAAGTTCCATTTAAAAAAAAAATTGTAGATGATATAATTTGTGCAATACCAATGGATAAATCCGATGAAATTTTAAGAAAAGTGAATAACTACAATAAAATTTAATTAAATAAAATATAGAATTCGAATTACTAGAATAATCCGTAGAGAAAACAATTCACTAATCACAGATTGGTATAAAAAACCAACAAACTTTGAAAGATAATAAACTATCATTCCTTCCACTCAAAAAGAATAAAAATAAATTTGATTCTTTGTATGAAAAAAGAATCGAGATGTTGGTTCATCCTTCATTAAAAAAAAAAAATCTCAGAAATATTTCAATAGATAATTCTTACCCCAAAAAACTTCTTAACAGAATTTTTTTCAATACCAACTCTGATAGACAAATCAATAATGATGACACAAATAATCAAAAGTTAGAAAATAACAATAAAAGGATAATTTATTTTTCAATTCCTAATATAGGAATTATATCATCAAATATAATTAAATTATTCAAAAATGAAAGTAACATAAAAATCTCACAAAAAAATATCAAGGTCATTGGAAATTTAAATACGAGGTTGAAAGATACCACACCAGATTTGGAGAAATCAAATGTTGTCTACAGCATACCATGTAACAACTGTGATTTGAATTATATTGGTACAAGTTCAAGAACTTTATATAACCGTATTATCTCTCATAGAAGTGATATAAGACTCAACAAGAAATCATGTGCATTGGCTTAACATGCTATTGAAATGGGCCATAAAATATCATTCAAGAAAGCACAAGTTTTACATTCAGAAAAAAAAAAAATTATTTCTTGAAATGATTGAAATTAATAAATCCAATCAAAATATGATCAAAAAAATCGATATCGAAAATCTTAGTAAAATCTACAGTTATCTTTTACAAATAGATCAAAACTGATGATTTGCAAAGAATAAAAATTTACACACCCACTACAATATTTTATATTTTTCTGACGATTAATCATAATAGGCAGTAATTAAGATGTCTAAAAACCCTGGTGCTTGCACTTATACCTGCAGAAGTTTGGGATCGACTTGGCGACACTTGGCCTACTTGATAATAGAGATTACTAGCGTATCAGATGGCGCCAATTTCGTTTTAGTTTCAATTCAGTGATAGGGTATATTCATTTCCTCAGCTTTTTTAGACGAACTGTTTGCGAGTTCTAATTCTAGCTTCGCTATTGGTTGAGAAGAGACATCTGTCAAACTTCACCAATAGCAAAGCCCCCGAACATTGCACAGAGAAAGCAATGTCGTGTTGTTTTTCGTATTTTGTACCATTTGAATTTGAGGTTAACTGCATTTTGACAGACGGAGAATTGGAAATTAAATTGTCATTAAATTGCAGAAAATATAAAATTCAATGCATAAAATATGATGAACTATGAAAATATAATTATTAGACAATTCGTCAAGATTTGTACTTGCTTTTGGTACTGAATACAGGTGAATATTCGAATCTGCGGCTTTATACTGTCCACACAAAATACAAATGTGGCCCATTCTACAAAAATAATCCTTAGACACTACACTACCTGACAATAAACAATTCCTCGCGCACTAATGAACTGATGAACGAGTGATTTTTTAAAGAACAAACTCAGGAATAAGCTAAGCAAGATTTCAAATCACAGACATGGAAAACGCATAGATACCGACAAAACACTGAAAATAATTTCATATAAGATGCTGCAGATGTCAGAAATTAAGTTCTGACATTAAGCGAGAATATAAGCAAACATTTTTGGACGGCGCCATCTACCACAGACTACCACAGAGAGAAGCTCTGTTGAAGTAACAGGTGGTATCCCCTCGAAAATCTAAACAATATCGAATCAGTTCATTCACCAGGGTTTTTAAACATCTTAGCAGTAATTTCAATTGTAATTTCAAATCTTTCAATGTCACTTGAAACGTCAAACACCATTCCGACCAACGTTCTCATATTTTACGTTTTCTTTTTCTAAAAGTTAATGTACATCAATCAACCACTCACATTACTGTAAGTACTTCCTTCATTTTAAGTATTTTTTCTCAATAATGTAATTTACATACATATTTTAGGACCCTGAAGAAGTTTCAAAATCGAAACGAAAGCTCGGTCCAAAGTATTAAAGAGTTTTTCATATTTCAACACTTGTGCTGACTGAAGATCCCCGTTATTCCCCACTGTTCATACCAATTTTCAGTCGTTATATCTAAATTTATATATATACAGGGTGTCCCTGGCCTTCCTCTTTTCGTCTCGGGAATGTATAGATGGGGTCAAAATATCACCAGTATTTCATATAACTTTTGTTCCTAAAAGCCTTCGTTACCAAGTTACGGGCCCTCAAAGTTACAAAATGAAAAATGTTTTCCTTTGATAACTTTCAAAGTGAATATTCAAAATCATCTAAATTTTGGTGATTGACTAAACAAATGAATTCCTTCGATGAGCTTTCATGTTTCAGTTGTTCTGTTACAAAGTCAGGAACGGACTACCCCCGATGGTCCACACCCCAAAACTTTGAAATGACAGATAATTTTTCAATAGTTTTCAACAAAATAAGGTTACGTAGACAATTTTCTGAATAAAAGTACTCGTGTGGAAAGTCGATGGGAGCAACGATTCTTAATAAAAATGCAGTTTTACTCGATGACATCAAACCCAATCGTCCACCATTATTTGAAATGAAAAATTTCCACAGTAGAAATACTAATGCTAACGTTAATTCAACAACATTTATAAGAGGGATAATACAGAATATGCTAAAATAAAGTCGCAAACAAAAAGTACAGTACCTAGTTGAAAGTTTCATTCACAATGTAGATATTTTTTCAAATGAAATATCAAGATATGTAGATTCGTGGTGTTTTTGAACTAACAAGCTACTCCACTATGAAATATCGAATTCAGTCCATATTTTGTATGTACGCGTGGAATAAGCACGTTTCGTGTTGTGTTATCTGAATCTCATGAAACTCAACATTTGGATGTTGCAAATTCGTATTCATAGCTTAAAGTTTCACTGATAAATATTTCATGGGAGAAAATCTTCAACCCGAAGATAAATTTAGCTGAAAAACGCACATCGGAAGACATAACTAATAAAAAGCAAACGAATAAACTACAAAAACGGCTGCACATGAATAGGTGAAAAATATCCGGTGAATAAATTTATGTTCCATTTCTTCCACAGATGTTGACAAAAACACCTTGTAGAAAGAAATAAAATTAGTGTGGATAAAAAATTACAACTGGAATGCGATTTTGTTTTGTTGAGTGGAATATTGTCAATATTCTAATAGGACAGTTTGAAGTGTTTTGATATGGCCGAACAGTTTACATTCAACGAATATGCAGATATGCATGCATTGTATGGACGAGCATTTGGTAATGCTGCAGAAGCCCGTCGTCTGTATGCCGAGCATTTTCCCAATCGAACGTTACCGGCAAGAGAAAGGTTCGAGCGTGTAGATCGCAGCTTGAGGGAGACATGTATGTTTAATGGATAATTAATTGGAGCATGTTGTTTTATTTCGATATTATTGTAGGTTCAGTTTTGCCAAAACGAGGTGGTGAGGGCGCTCCTAGGGCTGTGCGTACCGTTGTATTGGAGGAAAATATTTTGGAAGCTGTCGCTGATGATCCTTCAATGAGCATCAGAAACCTATCAGAACAGTTCCATACATCCAAGTCCACTATTCATAGAATAATTAGGGAACAACTGCTCCACCCATATCACATCCAGAAGGTACATGCCATGACACCTGAAGATTTTCCAGCACGACTGGAATATGCCAATTGGTTCCTGGATAAGCAAAGAGAGGATATGACTTTTATTACTCGAGTTTTATTCACTTTTTAAGCAGGTTTCAGTAGAGATGGAGTAATCAGCTCTCATAATCTCCACATATGGGCCGAAGAAAATCCCCATGGGATATTGCAAAACAAACACCAATGGAAATTCCACGTGAATGTTTGGGCTGGTATCATAGGAAACCATCTTATAGGACCATTCGTTCTACATGACCGATTGAATGGAGAACGTTATTTGGAGTTCATTCAGAACGATTTGAATGGACTTTTGGAACATGTTCCATTGCAAACCCGAAGAGATATGTGGTTTATGCATGATGGCGCTCCTCCTCATTTTAGTTTGATTGTGCGGGACCATCTGAACCAGATTTTCCCCAATAGATGGATTGGTAGAGGTGGGCCATATTCATGGCCACCGCGGTCTCCGGATTTGAATCCATTGGATTTCTTTCTGTGGAGGCATCTGAAAAGCCTAGTTTACATTACACCTATTCACACCAGAGATGCCTTGTTGAATAGAATAACATTACATTGTGAAGCCATACGAAACGACCCTGGCATGCTATTTCAAGCATGAGTTTTGTAAGGTAAACGTGTTTGCATGATAAAAATTCGTTATGAACATTGTACCTATCATTTCCATTTTCATTACAAATGAATCTTTTCGAATAATGGTAGACATCTCAGGTTGGATGTCGTCGAAAAAAAATGTATTTTTATCAAAAATCGTTGCTTCGCTCGATTTTCCACACGAGTACTTTTATTCAGGAAATTGTCCAGGCAACCTTGGTCTGTTAAAACATATTGACAAATCCCAGTCATTTCAAAGTTTTGGGGTGTGGACCATCGGGGGTAGTCCGTTCCTGACTTTGTAGCAAAACAACTGACTCCTGCATGAAAGCTCATCGAAGGAATTCATTTGTTTAGTCAATCACCAAAATTTAGATGATTTTGAATATTCACTTTGAAAGTTATCAAAGAAAAACATTTTTCATTTTGTAACTTTGAGGGCCCGTAACTTGGTAACGAAGGCTTTTAGGAACAAAAGTTATATGAAGTACTGGTGATATTTTGATCCCGTCTATACATTCCCGAGAGGAAAAGAGGAAGTCCAGGGACACCCTATATATATATATATATATATATATATATATATATATATATATATATATATATATATATATATATCCAATGTAGAGCTTTGGGTATCAGGCCCCACGTGTTAGCGAAGGCTCTTCTGCATGCTCAATAAGATCAGATAGCCTTCTTGGTGCGATTTTCAATATTCATTTCAGGTTAACCTCGGAGAGAAGTATTTCTGGAAGGGTTCCTATTTTGCATTTCTTGGTGAAAAGTACCAACACCATTATACACTAAAAGTTGGGATGAACTTGGTGATATCTGCTTGTTTTAATTTAGTAAACTGTTACCACCGACCTCAGAAGGGGTAGGTATTTACTTATAATGTGGTTCTGAGTTTGTTGATTATGTACTTTGTTCCCTTTGTACCAATAAATGTGGAAATTTCAAACAAATTCAGATTACTTGGACAGAAAACATGCATCGGCTGAAAATAATCAGTAAGCGAGTTTCTACCACATAAATAAAAGATTTGGTAATCTACAGGTTTTGTCCCGGAGTTTCTATGCCTCTATTGAATTTTCAAATGGGCTCAGGTTGCAAAAGTGTTGTAATAACTCATTCAGCTATTATTTGTGATATTTAAAATGAACAAATATAGTTTTCATCTGCTCAACAAAAGGGCTGTCTCCATTTCAAATCAAAACCTCAATAAAATACAAATATGTGTTCTCTGGCCTTAGAAACAGTGTTAATGACTTGAGAATCAATAAAAGTTTCTCCTCTGTTATTGTTATGAAATTCCAGAAATATCACACGTAGTTATGTGAAATATGCTGATAAATATCGGAGAAGATGGAAAAATCAATATCTTTGAAATGTACGCCTCAATGAATTATTAAAAAACGCAACACCAATAATTGATAAGTATTTTTTCTTCTTATCTCATATATTTCGTCATATCGTCTGTTGAAAGTTTAACGATTCCACAATAACCATGCTGAAATGCCAAAAGCAAACGTTTTAGAAAACAACGTTGATAAAAAAAATAACAAGTTTTTATTCAAGCCGTGTACTAAAACGTATAAAATAAGTTTACGTCATCGCTGATAATGATTTAATTATTTTTTGTCGAATTATTTGGTTTCAAAAAGCTTGTCGCGCGAAGTGGTCATAAAAGTAGGTACCAATTAAATTGATTGGGCAGTGATTGGTTGGTAAGTAAGGACTTAGAGTATTTAATTTTTACAAAGTGTTCATAAAAGTAGGTATCAATTAATTTCATTGGGCAACGATTGGTTGGTAAGTAACAACTTGTCGAAGTATTAATTGTATTGCAATTCGCGCGACAAGCCATTTGAAACCAAATGATTCAACAAAAAATAATTAAATCATTGTCACGTGATTGAACTTTTACGTTTAACGCGCTAAATCAAAAGTGTCATTTAAATTATTGTTATTTATTCAGTTATCAACTCATTTTAGTAGACTTTATCACAATTATCTTCCCTTAAGTTTCTGAAAGTATGGACACATAATCCAATCTGAAAATTCGTCCATCCTGAAGTCACTATGAATTTATGATTTGCAATTCGCCGAAATCCATTTTGAATATCCAAATCAGATTCTACGGACAAAATTTAAATTTGGCGAAAAATTCAAAACCTCTGACCGCGAAACCGCTGCTTACCAATTTTGAATCGAATTGGACCATGATCACAAAATTCATCCGCCATATTGGAGCCGCCATCTTGAATTCATCAATTTGGAAAAAAAACAATCTCCGACCCCGAAAACCCCCACATACCAATTTTGAATCGAATCGGACCATAATCACAAAACTCGTCCGCCATCTTGGTGCCCCATCTTGAATTTATGAATTTTCACAAAAATATCATAATTTCCGACTCCGAAAACCCCCACATACCAATTTTTAATCGAATCGGAACATAATTACAAATCTCGTACGCCATCTTGGAACCGGCATTCCATAATGCATAATGCATTGTCACCAGAATCATGAACACCTGCCAAATTTCAAATTAATCGGACGACTAGAAGTCGGTCAAAATTCACTTGCCAGATTTGACCCTAACGAACTAACGAACTAACGAACGAACAACTAACAAGTGAAACTAAATAAAAGCTTGTAAATAACATTTTTAAAGACAAGCTTTTATTTGAGCCGTGTACTAAAACGTATAAAATAAGTTTTAGTCATCGCTGACAATGATTTGATTATTTTTTGTTGAATTATTTAGATTCAAAAAGCTTGTCGCGCGAAGTGTTCATAAAAGAAGGTACCAATTAATTTTAAATTTTTAAACCTAATAATTCAAAAAAAATTATTAAATCATTGTCAGCGATGACTAAAACTTATTTTATACGTTTTAATACAGGCTTGAATAAGAGATTGTCTTAAAATTGTTTTGTATTAGTTATTTTATTTTTGTTTTTTAGTTAGTTCGCCTTGATCTGAATTCATGAATTTTGACAAAAAATTCATAATCTCCGACCCCGAAAACCCCCACATACCAATTTTGAATCAAATCGGACCATTTTCCCATAATGCATTGTCACCGGAATTATGAACACCTGCCAAATTTCAAATCAATCGGACGACTAGAAGTCGGTCAAATTTCACTTGCAAGATTTGACCCGAACATACAAACATTGCAACTTAAATAAAAGCTTGTAAAATAAGAGTGCCAAAGATTGTGTACATATGCTTGCCTCGTCCATTGGTCCAATTTTGGGGGAATGTATTCCAATAAGAAGTTGCATATTTGGATATCAAATTTACTTGACATTCATGTATTTTGCGGATTCAAAGTGTCTAAAGTTGTCAGGACTGAAATTGAATATATTTTTTTTTAAATTAGGTTACTTCCACATCAGTTTTTTTTTACAAAGATCTGAAAGATTCACAGATGTTCAGTGTTGCGTCATATCATTCTTCTCACGTGGGGATGATGATATTAGAGCCTTTTGCCGACTGCGCGACGCAAAAGAGGGTAATGTGTTTATATCATGTTGAATGTTATTTGTTCTTTTGTCAATCGAATTGTCTTAATCTTGCGAGTGTCGCTAATCAAAATTCAATATGGCGGCAACCAGATGCCATATTGTGAATAAAGACAATAATCAAAATTCAATATACCGACAACCAGCCGCCATATTGTGAATAAAGACATGACAGTAATAATTAAAATTCAATATGGCGACAACCAGACGCCATATTGTGACAAAATTCAATATGGCGACAACCAGTGCCATATTGTGAATAAAAATATGACAGTAATAATCAAAATTCAATATGGCGACAACCAAACGCCATATTGTGATAAAATTCAATATGGCGACAACCAGACGCCATATTGTGGAAAAGTTATAACAGCGTATAGTACATCAGTAATTGGTTAATTTGCTCGTTAGTTGGTTTATTTCGATTTCAGTTACTATTTCGTTTTCGTTACATTTTCAATACACTATCACTTAAATATTTCAATAGAAACTTAATTGAATACAGGCAAACTCGGCTATAACGAACGGCTATATCACTCCAAGATTTTGTTTTGAGATTCGTCCAGCTGGTATCTTTCTAAAATATGACAGTGTCATCAGCGAGAGGAAGGAGTTCATTAAGATATCTTTGAACAAAATGGGTCTCAGCACCGTGCTTTGGGGAACTCCGCACAAAACATCCTTTTCAGTACTATGAGTTTCACGAATTTGTACATTTTGTTTTCTGTTACATACATAGCTAGAGAAGAGCTTGTGAGGAGATCCCCTTATCCACACTCTCTGCAATGCCTCTAAGAGTAGAATATGATCTACTGTATCGAACGCCTTGGAGAGATCAAGGAATGTACACAAAGATGGGTCTCCATCATCAACTGATGAATAATAGGCGTCATTTGTTGATTTTCCGCATCTGAATCCAAATTGCTTTTCGGATAATAACTTGAATTTATTCAAATATTTCTCCAACATCTGTTTTATTTCATTAAGTACAGAGTGGTGATTAATGAGATTGGTCGGTAATTAACAGGTAGAGTTTTATCTCCTTTTTTAAATATTAGTTTAACCACTGCTAATTTAAATTAATTGCGAACATAGCCACTGCTAATTTAAATTAATTGCGAACATAGCCACTGCGTATTATCATGTTAATTAAATGAGTTCATTGATATTTGTTTGGATACATATTTCAAAGTTTCCGATTAATCAAGTCGTATCCCGGGGCCTTATTGGATTTGAGGTTAGCTAATTGTTTCTATCTCGATATGGGTTGTTGGTTCTAGAAAAAGATAATTTAGAGTTGGTTCAGGTGTGCGCAGCGTTTTCGCCTGGGGAGTTATTTTATTGGTATCTCTATACCTATATTGGCGAAGTAATCGTTGAACATGTTAGTGATATCCAAATATTTTTCTAATGGAGAAGTAGAAAGCCAAATTAAGAAGGAAAATTTGTGTCTGTAATGTATAATGTAGAAGAAAGTTGGCGGCGTGCAGACAAACATTTCTAAATTCTAGAAAGAGATATCCTCGGGCAGGGACGAACCCACGACTATATGATTACTAGTCAAGTGCTCTCCCAGCTGAGCTACCGAAGACGTACGTTCGCATCTGCGACCGGGATATCGCTTTCTAGAATTTAATGTTAGTGTGTTTAGGAAAGTTATGAGGTGGAAGGGAACTCATTCGCTATCAAATGATCATCAAGATCCAATTTAACTTTCACCTTGCGTCGTCGACAATTTGGGATTCTCAACAGGTGTCAGGTGTGGATCTCCGACCATTGAAGTTGATTTTCAAATTCGGCTTAATTGTTCAATGTTCGGAGATTCACACCTGATCCCTGCTGAAAATCGACGACGACGACGCAACCCAGATTACACAGGATATTCTATGGATATCCATTTCATGTCCAATTAGGGTCGGGATATCCCTAGATTTGAAATGGACATCCATGAGATATCCATCGAAGGATTCGTAATGGATATCATTCAGTAGATATCCTATGGATATCCATAACAATTATGAATGTATTTAAATTGCAAGATTGATTTAAGTAGTGTCAATTTCTGAGTTTTATCCATGCTTACACACGAATTGAAGCATTTGAGGAATACTCGTATCTTTCGTTTTGTTTCTGGATTTAAAATGTAGATCCATAAATTATTCGATCACCTGAAATATATATTATTTGTTAGATACAAAGAAGCTTGACTGTTTGGTGTGTTTATGTTATGCTTGTGGCCCCTCTAGGGACAAAAATCGGCAATGACATCCGTGGAAGGAAGCCTGAGGTCAATTCTCGAGATCGATTTTTCCCCGGAGCGTACACGTTCGCGAACGAAAAGTGAGAAGAAAACACATTATTCACATGTAACAAAATGGTCGAATGCGCTGAAAAGAAGCAAGAGCCATAAACCGAGAGAGAGAGAAAATGAATTAGGTTAGGATATGTTCAATTCAGCATTTCCGCTTTGTAACTGTCACTGATGATCGGTGTGTATTCATTTGAGTTTTTATTTTTGATTTGAGTTTTATTTCATATGTGTATTTGACTGACTTAATACGTGGTGTTTTCTGCCTTTTTATTATTATTTAGTGGTGTGTGAACTTCATTAACTTGTGTATTTAAATCATTTGCAATGAAAACAATCACGCTTCGCAGGTGAGAGAAAATGGATAACTTCAATAAGTGTGGATTTATGCAGCACAAAATAACAAATATCACGTAACAAATATCAAATAACAAGTAGTGAAAATGTTACCATTTATGCACGCCAAATTAACAATTAGCAATATATAGTACACAGGCGCACAAGTCAGTTTCAAGCCATTTGAAAAAACAAGGTTCACAAGAACAGCGTCGTCGAATTCCATTTCAAAATAATATATTTGTTCCAAACAAAACCCTCGATAAAAGCAAACACAAAACATAAATAATATCGTTTGTTTTGACAGAAGTTAGGTTAAGTTTCTTCACTGGACAGGCCAATCAACGGTCACCTGCGTACTTGTTGCGTACAATAAGAAAATCACGTTCAATTAACGTAGAAAGTTAAAGTTGGCCAACTTCTTATTTGTTAATTGATATTTGATACTTGGCTGCATAAACAGTGTCATTGAAAAATAAGAAATACAACTTATACTTGTTATTTGTTACGTGATATTTGTTATTTGATATTTGTTATTTTGTGCTGCAGAAATCCACACTAAGAAAATAGGTAAATAATGTATTTTTCTGGACCGTTTTCTTGAACATTATTTTTAAGGTTAATGAAATCTTAAAAATAGGGGGATCAACACTATATCACTTCACAAAACGTTGCCTTTCTTTTATAATAACTAATAAATTTGCCAGCGGATATAGTTGGTATGGTGCGAAGAAAAAAAATAATTTTTGGACAATTAAAATTGGCGGAGCTTCTACTAGGTAAGAATATTTTTTGGTACTTGCCTAATACACACATGAAATAAGGAAAAAGGAAAATAAGGCGGTATGGTAGATATTTTGTTTTATGTATATTTTCAATCATTGGCTAGCTGATGGTGTCTTGTTGAAGTTTATTATCACTTTTATTCCATTCTATCAATTGGATTAAAATTATTTTCAATGAATAATTTTTTTTTTCCAATATAATTTATTGTGTATTACAAAATGTATACTTCTTAGGCTATTCGATAGTAATACCACTAATTATAGTTTTATTCTTAATATCAATTAATAAAATGTTCTACTCCTTTCAATTTTAATCCAAAATACAACTCGTACAAGTTTGAACTTTTATGTTCTCAATTGGAATTGGAGGAGCCCCTCTAATCCTATATAGAAAATGGCTTTTGGTGGAATTATCTATTAATTTTCAATATTTTGTATTCCTAATTATTAAAAGTAACCCAACCCCTATGTTTTCTATAGATTTGTGAACGGTTTGGTAGTATAGCATTCATTTATGCACTTATCTCAACTTTTTTCTACTTATAATCTCTTCATTCAGTGCTATCAAAAATTTTGAAAATTTGTCTAAACAATATTAAGTAGTTGTGGGATTCTTTATGTGGAAAATATTAATAATAAGCATGCCAATAGTTATATTAACTTTGAAAGTATGTTATTTTACAAATACCCTAGAAGTTGTTTCATGTTATTAATTAATATTGATGTTCATGGAATTTTCTTTAGAAGCAGCTGACCAGTGGTCTAACAGAAAATAGGAAAGCGTCCAAAGAAGCTATAAAAGCATGACTGAGAGCCAAAGAAAGGCATTTGTCAACCTCAAAAAAACAGGAAATACTTCAAAATGAGGAAACCCAAGATATCAATAGTATTCTACTTTTCACTTGCGTTTATTTTTGATGTATTGACATTTTGATTCCCTTTTTCTCCAATTGATTTTTTTTTGCTTTTTGTCATGTGTTCACTTCAAAATTCAATTAGGATTCTTGTTTTCTATGAAAAAATATAATTTGGGGAAAAGGAAATCATAATGTCAATATATCAAAAATCAAAAATAAACTCAAGGAAAAAATAGAATACTATGAGTTGTTTTGTTTTCATAAAATACTACAGTTTTGTTAATTTTGATATTTTATATTCTAAATATTTTTCTTGTATATTGTTTTATGTATTGTTAAATTCAATGAATACATTGTTTATTTTGTTATTATTTCATTAAAGATTTTATACAACGTTCGTCTTTATTGCACTCCACTATACACTCTAAGGGAAAATCTTAAATTTACCACTTGACAACAACAATTGAACATGAAAAAAAGAGGGAACAAAATAATATGTTTTTTAATCCCAAAACTAAGCTTGAATACATTATAGATATCCTTGAAGGAAATCTTATGGTTATCCTTCAATGGTATTGTATGGATATCCATTAAGGATATCTCATGGACATATTGAAAGGATATCTTATGGATATCCTTGAAGAATATCTTATGGTTATCCATGAAGGATATCTCATGGACAAGTTGACAGGATATCTTATGGATATCCATGAAGGATATTTTATGGATATCTATGAAGGATATCTCATGGACAAGTTGAAAGGATATCTCATGGGTATCCTTGGAGGATATCTTATGGATGTACAGGTTGGTACCCCCGAACATCCTTTGCATGTCCATAGTATATCCTTTGGATATCAACTGGACGTCCATAGTACATTCAGCATATCCATAATGGATGTCCATGTGCTATCTGGGAAAGAGAAAGGTAAATTAGATCTTGATGATCATTTGATAGCGAATGAGTTCCCTTCCACCTCATATCTTTCCTAAAAACACTAACATTAAATTCTAGAAAGAGATATCCCGATCGCAGATGCGAACGTACGTCTTCGGTAGCTCAGTTGGGAGAGCACTTGACTAGTAATCATGAGGTCGTGGGTTCGATCTCTGCCCGCCAACTATATTTTACAGAAAGGCAAATGTTCCTGTATCAGGATGCTTATTTCCCACTCTAGGATTGATTGATTGATCTGTAGAAGTTACTAGAGAAGCTCCCCTTTGGTGGCTACTCAGATGTTTGTAACTCCATGCACCCTACCTTCCCGGATGTTGGCTTTCTGGGATCGCCTAATTTGATACCACTTTGTCACTAACTGTTCCATTGGTTAAATAAAAAGAAAGACTTAAAACGATTTAATGTATTTCAAAATGTCCAATTTCTTCAACTCCATAATTTTGAACCATATCATAAGAACATTTTTCCAAAGATAAAACAAAATGATTTTTTTTTACTATGTGTGGAAATAGACACTTTTGTTCCCTCAAATTGAAATAACAGATAAATATGGTAACGACAAACAACCATTAAATTTGACAGTATAGAAAAGTGAAATAATATGGACATTTTTCCTGCCCTCTGTTGAAAAAACAATATTTAATTAATTCAATAATTGAATTGACATCAAAAATTGTTTTCTGTATTATGTAGGCTTTTCACGTGTCACTCTATGATCTACCTGTATTTTCCATGAGTATTTACAAAAATAAATAATTCAACATTATTTTTCTTATTTTCATTGTGAGTTTTAATCCTCGGAAAATACCAGTGGCATATTTTAGATATAATTAAACATGAAGCTTCCATTTATAGAGACAACGAACTGATATCTAGGAACAAAACATCAAAATATATTATAAATAAAACAAATCTTTTTAAACTTTCTATAAATAATGAGTGGAAAACATTATTCATTATGCCAACCACTCTCTTAATCAATGTAGCACACGAACCATGAATGGAAAATTATACAAAAAATCTTATGTAGAATATATCTCTTTGAGTACACAAAAGGTTGCACATGTTTATATTAAATATTTCATAATCTGACCTCTGCTCTTCCTGCAAATGGCAAATAAGTTTTAACCAATTTTTCCATTACATAGGGACTCTGAAGATGTTTTAAGAACTTGAAACACCCCAAGAACTGCCAATGTCCATTTGATTGTGATGAACAGTTTCACTAATTTGGATTTTGCAAGAATATTAAAAAATCTAAATCACAGTCTCCAATATATAGAATAAATATGATTTTCTTGTATCAGTCCGATACCATTTATAATGGTCAGAGACCTTTGCCATCTCTATGAAATATATACAGTGCGTTCATAAAGTGTGAAAACGCTCCATTAAACGAGTTAATCATTTTCGGAGGTAAAGCTCGGACAGGTCGATTTTGTATTTTAGTTTTCAACCTTTTTTTTCAAAAAAATTATTTTTCCTCATCCATCTTACAAGATATGACGTCATCGATATTTTTTTTTAAATCGAAAGTGTATATTTTTATATCAAAAATTGAAAGCTCATATTTTTCTGAGTCCAACCATACTACATACGTCATATGTAACACTTCAAGTTACAGTATACTGAGTATAAAGGAAACCAGTGTTCATATATTTCTTAAAATTCATTTAATTATGTATTTTGCAATGAAAATATCATGAGTCAATAGTAAAAATAAACAAATAACAAATTCACAACAAATGCTCGAACTGAGGTCCTTGGGTTAGTTGACGATATCCAAAACGTCTGATGAATTCTTGGGTTACGTTTGACAACATCTCTGGTGTAATTTGTTGAATTTCAGTTCGAATTCTCTCTTTAAGGTCTTCCAAATTGCTATGTCGATTTATGTACACTTTACTTTTTACCGTGTGTTTATTTTGCAGTTTCGTAACAATTTTTACTGTATGAAATGAAATGCATAAAGCACACACAAAGTCGTCTTCACAAAAGGTTCAATATAAATTGAAACAATTGGTAGACCGACAGGCGAAAAACAACTACTTTCCTAGCAAATACCACGCAGAACGTTGAATGATATTCACCTGATAATCCATCCAAACTTCCATATAAATGGATATTGTCTGCAAATGTTTCTTTCTGACAAGCTCGATTATGTTTAAATTCATGTCGTGTCCGCCTAACAATCCGCATACCGGTTTCAGGCTTTTTTGGCCCTCATCAGTACGGAGTAGTCATCAGCCAGAGATCCAGAGAGCTCTGGCCGAAGCGAGACACAACATAAATAAAATCATCATCGAGCTTAAAACATCTTTAGGTGCGTCGGAAAAGATAACTTTTAACCGGCGACACCTAATGACAGGAAGAAACACTCCATGCAATTCTCCTACCTCGATAGGATTCTAAATAAAAGATTTCTTCCCAGTAGGAGTGGCTCAAAATGCCCGACTGGCATATTTAAATGAAAGGAAAAGCCATATGAAGGGGATAAGATATGAAATGAAATGCATAAAGCACACACAAAATCGTCTTCACAAAAGGTTCAATATAAATTGAAACAATTGGTAGACCGACAGGCGAAAAACAGCTACTTTCCTAGCAAATACCACGCAGAACGCTGAATGATATTCACCTGGCAATCCATGCAAACTTCCATATAAATGGATATTGTCCGCAAATGTTTCTTTCTGATAAGCTCGATTATGTTTAAATTCATGTCGTGTCCGCCTAACAATGTTTACTGTGTTTTTGGTTCTATACATCTTTTGTACCCATGACGTGCACAAAGGTTTCGTTTGGGCATAAGGTTTTCTTCGGTTTCCACATTTTCTGTTATTGGAGGATGTGCGTAAGTTTCAAAAGACCAATTTTGGAAAATTACTTATGTGAGCGGTTCAATCAATCAATCAACTTTATTCATCAATACAAAGATGTATATGGTCCCTGGACTTCCTCTGTTCCTCTCGGGAATGTATAGATGGGATCAAAATATCACCAGTACTTTATATAACTTTTGTTCCTAAAAGCCTGCGTTACCAAGTTACGGGCCCTCAAAGTTACAAAATGAAAAATGTTTTTCTATGATAACTTTCAAAGTGAATATTCAAAATCATCTAAATTTTGGTGATTGACAAAACAAATGAATTCCTTCGATGTGCTTTCATGCAGGAGTCAGTTGTTTCGCTACAAAGTCAGGAACGGACTACCCCCGATGGTCCACACTCCAAAACTTTGAAATGACAGATAATTTTTCAATAGTTTTCAACAAAATAAGGTTACGTAGACAATTTTCTGAATAAAAGTACTCGTGTGGAAAGTCGATTAGAGCAACGATTCTTAATAAAAATGCAGTTTTACTCGACGATATCAAACCCGATCGTCCACCATTATTATTTGAAATGAAAAATTTTCACAGTAGAAATACTAATGCTAACGTTAATTCAACAACATTTATAACAGGGATAATACAAAATATGCTAAAATAAAGTCGTAAACAAAAAGTACAGTACCTAGTTGAAAGTTTCATTCACAATATAGAAATTTTTTCAAATGAAATATCAAGTTATGTAGATTCGTGGTGTTTTTGAACTAACAAGCTACTCCACTATGAAATATCGAATTCAGTCCATATTTTGTATGTACGCGTGGAATAAGCACGTTTCGTGTTGTGTTATCTGAATCTCATGAAACTCAACATTTGGATGTTGCAAATTCGTATTCACAGCTCAAATGTTGAGGAGTTTCACTGATAAGTATAATTTCATGGGAGAAAATCTTTAACCCGAAGATAAATTTAGCTGAAAAAACTCACATCGGAAGACATAACTAATAAAAAGCAAATGAATATACTACAAAAACGGCTGCACATGAATAGGTGAAAAATATCCGGTGAATAAACTGGAATGCGATTTTGTTTTGTTGAGTGGTGCGTTGTCATTGTATTGTCAATAGGACAGTTTGAAGTGTTTTGATATGGCCGAGCAGTTTACATTCAATGAATATGCAGATATGCATGCATTGTATGGACGAGCATTTGGTAATGCTACAGAAGCCCGTCGTCTGTATGCCGAGCATTTTCCCAATCGAACGTTACCGGCAAGAGAAAGGTTCGAGCGTGTCGATCGCAGCTTGAGGGAGACAGGTATGTCTAATGGACAATTAATTGGATCCTGTTGTTTTATTTCGATAGTATTGTAGGTTCCGTTTTGCCAAAACGAGGTGGTGAGGGCGCTCCTAGGGCTGTGCGTACCGTTGTATTGGAGGAAAATATTTTGGAAGCTGTCGCTGATGATCCATCAATGAGCATCAGAAACCTATCAGAATAGTTCCATACATCCAAGTCCACATAGAATAATTAGGAAACAACTACTCCACCCATATCACATCCAGAAGGTACATGCCATGACACCTGAAGATTTTCCAGCACGACTGGAATATGCCAATTGGTTCCTGGATAAGCAAAGAGAGGATATGACTTTTATTACTCGAGTTTTATACACTGATGAAGCAGGTTTCAGTAGAGATGGAGTAATCAGCTCTCATAATCTCCACATATGGGCCGAAGAAAATCCCCATGGGATATTGCAAACCAAACACTAACGGAAATTCAACGTGAATGTTTGGGCTGGTATCATAGGAAGCCATCTTATAGGACCATTCGTTCTACATGACCGATTGAATGGAGAACGTTATTTGGAGTTCATTCAGAACGATTTGAATGGACTTTTGGAACATGTTCCATTGCAAACCGGAAGAGATATGTGGTTTATGCATGATGGCGCTCCTCCTCCATAGATGGATTGGTAGAGGTGGGCCATATTAATGGCCACCGCGGTCTCCGGATTTAAATCCATTGGATTTCTTTCTGTGGCGGAATCTGAAATACCTCGTTTACGCTACACCTATTCACACCAGAGATGCCGTGTTGAATAGAATTACATTACATTGTGAAGCATTTCTGTTTGCTCTTGAGGCTTGCGATTGATTATTTACACCATGAGTTTTGTAAGGTAAACGTGTTTGCATGATAAAAATTCGTTATGAACATTGTACCTATCATTTCTATTTTCATTACAAATTAATCTTTTCGAATAATGGTAGACATCTCAGGTTGGATGTCGTCGAACAAAAATGCATTTTTATCAAAAATCGTTGCTCCGATCGATTTTCCACACGAGTACTTTTATTCAGGAAATTGTCCAGGTAACCTAGTTCTGTTAAAACATATTGACAAATCCCAGTCATTTCAAAGTTTTGGGGTGTGGACCATCGGGGGTAGTCCGTTCCTGACTTTGTAGCAAAACAACTGACTCTTGCATGAAAGCTAATCGAAGGAATTCATTTGTTTAGTCAATCACCAAAATTTAAATGATTTTGAATATTCACTTCGAAAGTTATCAAAGAAAAACATTTTTCATTGTGTAACTTTGAGGGCCCGTAACTTGGTAACGAAGGCTTTTAGGAACAAAAGTTATATGAAGTACTGGTGATATTTTGACCCCATCTATACATTCCCGAGAGGAAAAGAGGAAGTCCAGGGACACCCTGTATAATAATAAAGCTTTTATTCACACAAATAGCAATACAAACAAATACAAAGAAAACACATTTGTGAAGGGTAGCAGAAATCCGATAAGTGTATACACGCACTTGTTTCAGTATGAGTAATGTGAATTAATAAATATTTTAATAATAATAGGATAGGTATAAAATATAATCATAAATTATGAAATATATGAAGGAGTATGTGTTTAAGGCAAGGTTAGTTAAGTAAAATAACAGAAGGGTGTAAAAAGTTAAGTAGTAGGTATTTAAAAATAGCAACGTAAAGGTCTTCCATTTTTCAATTATCGAAATAATGCTATACAGATCTACCAGTTTCAAATAGGTGATTCCTCAGCTGACATTTGAATTGATTTATATTGATTAGTGATTTTATGTTTTCTGGAATACTGTTGTATATTTTGGGGGGCCTTTTTTTGGGTAAGGTATTTGGGAAAATTGCTTATGTAAGTGATGACGCACACAGGAGCAAGGGTAATACAATTGTCTGATATCGAATGTTTTCGTTTCGGCATATAAGTTATTTGTTGGGTACCGGGAGTTCTTTGAAAATATTAATTTTAGGAATCCTCTCTGCATGACTTCTATAGTATGGAGATACGTTTTTGGAGCTGAGCCCCAAACGAGTATCCCGTAATGAAGATGGCTTTCAACTAGGGAATGATACAGTGTTTTGAGATAGTTTTCGGGTAAGAGTTCTTTTGAGTTTCCTGAATTTATACAATATGGCTCTCAATTTCTTCAATAGATATTCTATATGTAGGTCCCATTTCATGTGGGTATCGATAATTATGCCAAGGGATTTTTTTTTCAGGGTAGATGGTGAAAGTCTTCAAATGGGAATTCATGTTGGTGAAAGGTCGGTCTACTTGAGGAGTTACAGGTGAAGTATAGGTAGGTAGTATAGGTAGGTAGTCTCTCTCAAATCATTCCAGGTGTTCGCCCTATGAAAGATAGCCGTGTCGTCGGCAAAACCTATTATGTTATTATTTTCCAATGAGAATAATCCGTTGTAAGGGGTCTCTTCCCCCACTATCAAACTTTGGCACCTTTCACTAATCTCGGTTTTGCCTCGGGCGCTACCTTTTGGTTTATAGTGGAAAAGGCAACTTCTGCTCTGGGCAGTCTCAATGAAAACACTGCAGGGGTCAGTATAGTAGTAACAATATAACGGGGCCAGAAAGGCGGCTTCAATTGCCCTCAACTGGGTTTCGAACCTGGGTGCTGACTGCAAGATAGTAAATAAAACACTATAATCTATAAACAGGATAAACAAGTATATTATCAAAGAAATACCGGCAGGGCGACTGACGGCAGCCTCAAGTTATTACAACAAATAAACAACTGGCAAGCACTATATATAAAGAAAGCGGGGAGGATGTTTAAAGCAAGCGGGGTAATATTATTGCCGTAGCAACCAAAAAGCTCATGCGGGGGGGTATCGTACGGAGTAGTATGCAAGCTCAAAAACGGGAAACGGGTGCAAAGCGATAGGACCTTACTATTCATAGTGTGAAGCGGGTATCAAATGTAAGCTTTACGGGCGGCCAAAGCGACTAACCTCAGTAGCAGTTCGTAATGCTCCACGCGGAGGCTGGCTTAACCTATCTATTTGGCCCCTATTCATTACTGCTTTGGGTCGTATGATCCAACTTTCCCTTTTACCCCTAAGCCACACTGGAGCGCAGGAAGGTGAGACAGAGAAATGTCTACCCCTTCAGTGCGGCCTCCGCCCGTGCTCACTATCTCTCTTTATTTTACTCTACTATTTCCCTGAACAAAGCCACGCTGGAGCGCAGGAAGGTGAGTCGTGAGAAATGTCTACCCCTTCAGTGCGAACTCCGTCCGTGCTCCCTACTACTTTTATCTCCCTCTGATATTCTCTTAAAAAGTCACGCTGAAGCGCAGGAAGGTGAGACGTGAGGAATGTCTACCCCTTCAGTGCGACCTCCACCCGTGCTTCCTATCTCTATCTTCATTTCACTCCATTATTTGCATTGAAAAAGCCAAACCGCGTATCACATCACTGAACACTGAAAGAAACAAAATTACTCACCGGCTTTATTTCACTTGGCAACACGGTCGCGGTCTATCGATGTTCTCACGTGGCGATTCTAAGCAGATCTCAAACACTACTCAAATTACTAGCGCAGCATTAAAATGAATATGGGCCTCTCACGGCTATGGTTCGATCATGCGCGAATCGCACCTGTGGTACTTACTAATATTTCCGGTACCTTTAACCTGATAGAGAATATTTACCAAACTCTGGTCTGTTCCGCTATCAATGCTTCGGCAAGCTGGTCGGCAAGGCTCGGGATGGTGGTAGACTACTTCAGTAGTTGGCTCACACTTCGGATTCTAGTTGTCGGTCGCGTGACTGCTGGTGCTAGACTCGGTGAGCTAATGATTCTTTGAAATCTTTCTAAACGGAGCTCCAGTCGGTTTCCCCCTCTTTTGCTGATCCCTCTCGACCGAGTTTAGGCGCGCGCCGATTTGGGGACTCGGCCGATTTAGATACAAATTATATTTTTGCATATTATATTTACCCAACTTGTGAAATTTTCCTCGGTAGCGATCCACGTGATGTGACGTCGGCCGGATGACGTCAGATGGCAGCGAGCGCTTTTGCTCGAACGATCTGATTTCTCTGGCTTCTATCGGGTGACTGCATGTTCTTGGCGACGTTTGTTCATAGCGATGAAAAATGCTTTCTGAACACGCTGGCTTGCGTAAGTAACAATCGCGCATACTTTATATACACGCGTCGCGGCATCGGCGTGATCTACGGAGGGTGTTTATCTTATTTATCGGGTAAGGTGTAATCCACGAACACGAATGGTATTTTTAAACCTATAATTACCGACGAGATGAATTTAAATCCTTACATGGAGCTTTTGGTTGTTTAACAAAGCGGAAAAATAGTAACTTCCTTACACCGTTTATATATATATATATATATATATATATATATATATATATATATATATGTATATATATATTGAAGAGAGTAGGACCGAACACTGTCCCTTGCGGAACTCCATATTCAATAAGCATCTCGTTGCTGAGAGTATCCTCAATCCTCACAACTTGGTGTCTGTTAGTGAGATAGCTTTCGAAAAACAGCAGATCATTATTGCGTATTCCAGTATCTTCTGTAACCGAACCCACCCCGGTCATGTATGATTGATAAAATTTCTGGTTGACTTTCAAATATTTTTTTCCAACCTTATTTTTTTTATGTGATCGTCTAGACAGTCAGCTCCACTTCTCATCGGCCCTCAGGAAAAAGGTTGTTTTTTTTTCCGGCACACAGACTAAAATAGTAGGTTTTTTTTCGGCACACAGCCTTATAAAGATTGACTCTTGAAAGTATAGACCCTCAATATTACCACGTTGTGTATATTTTTTTTTGTTCTTTAGGATACAACGTTCTGTTCAGCTGAAGAGAAATAAAAAAGAATTAAAGCCAAGAGTTACAATCTCAACTTGTTTGAAAACAAATCCAACGATTCAAATCTTTACATTTTTCACAAGAAAATATTGAAAATTATAAGATTTCAGCTTATTATGGAATCGTCTCCGGTTTCAAATCTAATTTAATAAAACTATGTAAAGTGTTTCTGAAGTAATGAAATTTGGACTACATAAACAAGTGGCAGGAATATATCTGTATTTTTAAGATTGTTGAATCCCCAAAAAATATTGCCGGTACATTTCGCGGGTATATTAATAGATCTGTAATCGCCAATTGAGAGAATGAAGACTATATAGTACATTTACAACATCCAACCAAGGAGTTGCTATGACCTTTGACCTAGTGACCGGTCGTATTTATTTTGTGTGCACACATAATAGATCAACCCGATACCATCCTCGGTCACTCTTTTCAGTATGTTCTATTTATATATAAATATATTGTAACGTAAATAAACTTAACTTGGTTTTACTAATTTATTTCACACTTAAATTTACAACTAATTCTAACTACGCCACTGTACAGCTCGATGATATCGGCCCGCCAAGAATGAGACTCTGATACTGCTCGTGCCATCTTGAGGGCTGCCTATTTATCTCCGTTACAGAATTCCCGATCTTTCCAATTCTGGCGGTTGGCGACCAGCATGTTCCAGTTGTTTCCAATATTGACCGTTGTTATCCGCGGTGGCGCGACTGGATTGTTCTCGAATATCTCCGGGGATGACATCATCGTTGTCGATGGCAACGAGTGAGGCGACAGGTCCGGCCTAGGTTCGTTACATTGCCCCCTTCTTGAAGACATTTCGTCCCGAAATTTCATCCTTGGAGTGTGACGATATCTGCATGACTCCCCATATCTGCACCGTGAAGTTCGATGGAAGTAACACTCCACGGTTTTCATGATCGGTCGTGGAAGAGGGTTACAGCAAACCAAAATCTTGACGCCGCTGGATCTGAATATCGCCTCCAGCATACTTCTTATGACTCTCCAGTCCAACCCATCAATACCACAGGACAATTTTGGAATTGCTAGATCCACCAGATTCTGGTCCACCATAGTATCTCTTAGTTTGGTGAGACTCTTCCAGACATCTTCATAGGACGGTTTATCTTGGGAATGCCTCTTGGTAACTAGGTAGTAGATGTTTCTCTGGCCTTTCTTCAACTGTAGCACCCCACCAACTTCTGGATTCTGCTCCCGCAGTGTTTGGAGTTGACCAAATTTCTTGGAGAACACTACGGCGATGCCCCTGGACATTCGAAGATCTTCTGCCACACAGTGCGCTAGTGCGTAGTCGGCAGGCACCTCGAAAAGGTCTCGTGACTCCTCTCTAGTAACCCCATGTAGAACTTTCTGCACGTTTGAATGCAAGGACATAAATTTCTCGAACGTCATATCATCCTCCGGTGGCCTGAGAGTGCGAACTTGGTCATGGTTTCCAGCGTAAGGGGCCAACCTGTTGAAATGAACGACCCTTGGTTTCCCTCGGGGTGGCTTCCGGATTCGGTACACAAGGTCCTTTTCACGATTTTATACGGGCCTTCCCACGAGTTCCGCAACTTTGGTGATAGTCCACGACGACGTTTGGGGTTGTACAGCCAAACTAGGTCATCAACCTTAAATCCTCCAGCGTCGGCCTTGATGTCATAGGTCTTCTTCACTTTATCGCTGGCACTCTGGATGTTCAACCGGACTCGTTCGTGGATGTCGTCCATTCTCTGCCAAAGTTTGCTGACGTAGTCCTCTCCCGCAGTGTCTTGTCCTGGCGGTATCCCAAACTTCAGGTCACAAGGCAGTCGCAGTTCTCGGCCCATTATAATACTAGCAGGAGTTTGACCGGTTGACTCGTGTACTGCGGATCGATAGGCCATCAGGAACAAATGAAGATACTGGTCCCAGTCTCTTTGATGGTCAGAGACAACCTTGGACAAGTGGCGGTTGATCGTCCTGTTCATCCGTTCTACCATTCCATCGGACTGCGGATGTAGGGCCGTGGTTCTTGTCTTGCGGATGTTCAGCAGTAGACATATTTCTTGGAACAGGTTGGATTCGAAATTTCTGCCTTGATCCGAGTGCAGCTCCATTGGAATACCGAATCGACATATCCACTCTTTCACCAAGACGTCGGCGACGGTGATGGCTTCCTGGTTGGGCAGGGCATAGGCTTCCGCCCACTTACTGAAGTAGTCCATTGCCACAAGGATGTATTTATTCCCGTGGTCGGATACGGGAAACGGGCCGGCGATGTCAATGGCGATTCTCTCGAACGGGCTGCCTACGTTGTACTGACGCTTCGGGGCCTTGGGTCGTATTCGAGGTCCATTGCTAGCAGCGCATACAGCGCACTTTCTGCACCAGTCCTGGACGTCAGCTTGACAATTGGCCCAGTGAAACCGTTGCCTCACTTTCTGCAGGGTCTTCGTCACTCCCAGATGTCCTCAGCGACTCCATCATGGATTTCCCGCAGCACTTCCTCTCTTCGTTCCTGGGAATTTTTGGTTCCCCCCGGCCAATTTCAGGATCCCATTGTCCAGAATAAGAGAGTTCCATTGTGCCCAAAAGGACTTAACAGCCGGCGAGTAACCTGCGACTTCCTGCCATGATGGTCTTCGATTGCCCTTCTTCCAGCTGACGACTAAGCCAAGGTCGGGGTCTTTCTCTTGGTCTTTCTGGATCTTGCTGTCATTCCAGTTGTCATCCATTGCCGTGGTTCTACAAAGTGTTGCTTCTTTCTCTTCTGCTCGTCGGCAATGTGAGCAATCATCTGGACATGGTCTTCGCGACAAGGCATCTGCATTCTTATGGCTAGTTCCGGCTCGATGTTCGATTTCGAAATCGAATTCTTGGAGTCTCTCGATCCAACGTGCTACTTGACCCTCAGGATTTTTGAACTGTAAGAGCCATTTGAGAGCTGCATGGTTAGTTCTCAACAGGAATCTTCTTCCATACACGTACTTGCAGAAGTGCTCCACTCCCTTTACAACAGCTAATAGCTCTCGCCTGGTGACACAGTAATTGCGCTCTGGTTTGCTAAGCGTCTTGCTGAAATAACCAATGACCTTCTCCTGTCCCTCCTGGATCTGAGATAGGACAGCTCCAAGTCCCACGTTGCTGGCGTCCGTATCCAAAATGAATTTCCCTTTGGGTAGGGGATAGCTCAGTATAGGTGCGTTGATCAAAGCTCCTTTCAGCTTCCTGAATGAGTCTTGACATTCTTCGGACCACTGGAACTATGTTTGGCCTTCCGTGAGCCTGGTCAGTGGTTTAGCGATGTTGGCGAATCCCAGCACATATCGGAGATAGTATGTGCATAAACCAAGGAAACTTCGAAGTTGGTGAATGTCTTTTGGGATGGGCCAATCCTTAACAGCTTTGATCTTCTGGTCATCCACTGCTACTCCTTCCCCAGAGACAACGTGGCCGAGGTATCGTACTTCTTTTTGGAACAGATGACATTTCTTAGGGCTCAGCTTCAATCCGGAGTTCCTCAGTCGCAGGAATACTTCCTCCAAGTTTTTCACGTGGTCCTCGAACGATCTGCCGACCACAATTATGTCGTCGAGATACACTAGACACGTGTTCCATGAGAGTCCCTTCAGCACTGTCTCCATCAATCTTTCGAATGTGGCGGGAGCATTACAGAGCCCGAATGGCATAACGGTGAACTGCCACAATCCTGAGCCGATGGTAAAAGCAGTCTTTTCTCGATCTTCCTGGGCCAGTTCTACTTGCCAGTATCCACTCTCCAGATCAAGGGTCGAGAAAATCGTGGAACCAGCCAACGTGTCTAGGGTGTCATCTATTCTCGGGAGAGGGTAACTGTCCTTCTTCGTGACATTATTAAGTTGGCGATAGTCTACACAAAAGCGTGTCGATCCATCCTTTTTCTTCACCAGTACGACTGGAGAGGACCAGGGACTGTCAGATGGTTTGATAACTCCTTCTTTTCCCATATCGCTGACTATTTTGTCAGCCTCTTCGTTCTTGGCAAGAGGAAGTCTTCTTGCTGATTGCCGGATCGGTCTGGCACCCCCAGTATCAATCTTGTGCTGGACCACATTAGTTCGACCCCTTTTTCCTTTTCCGGTATCGAAGATGTCTTGGTACTTTTTGACTAAATCTCTTAGTTTGGGCTGTTGAGCTGGTTTTATATCTTTGGAAGAGATGGCAACTAATTTCTCTAGTTCTGTGGGCAAGTTGTTGGGTTGGCTAATCGTACCTCGTACGCTCCGGATCACAGATGAAACTGACGAGCAGTGCCCTAAAATTGTTCCTCTCTTTAAGGTCACTGGAAAGTAATTGACATTCATGACCCTTACCGGTACACATTTGTCAGCACGTAACAGGGTTTTCCCTAGGGCAATCCCTCGTCCAATTTTCTCATCATGAAGTTTGGGCTCGAACATCACCACGTCTCCACTGCTCGCACTCCCGTCCAGGCGAGCCTCCAGGATGGTTTCAGCCCTCTCAGGTACGCTTACATCTTCAGTCAACAGCACACGGATCAACTCTTCACTCCTCCCATGAAGTACCAGCTCTTCTCCGTTGACACGTAGGACGCCGTCTTTGAAATCCAACTCAAACCCTCTGGAATTCATGATGTCCATTCCGATGATTGCATCGTCTTCGATGTCCGCTACAAGTGCCTGATGTTTCACTTTAGTGCTGCCCAAAATTATTTCAATCGGTAGCTCGCCATATACAGTAGCTGGCTCCCCTGTTGCTGTGCGTAGCTTCCAAGTTGTCGGTTCAATCCGTTCCGGTGTTCTGGCAAAGGAAGGCCCGAGAATTGTCCTAGTCGCACCTGTATCTAGCAGCATGGTGCAAGGCTCGTTATTGATGAGACCGTCTACGAAGACACCTTTGTTCTGTCGTTGAAGGATAGCGACATATGCGTTGTTAACCGGGGCTTGCCGGACACATGCCGACGATTGCCCCTTCTCGACGACCTTCTTTAGTTTTCCCGCATCGGAGTCGATGAATGTTGGACATTTGCTACGCACATGTCCAATTTTGCCACAATTCCGGCATCTTATCTGTCTTTTCTCAGGCAACACTTCCTTCATCACTTTTCTTATGGCAGCTTCCAAGTTAGCAGGCTCCTGTGAGTCTTCCTCAATCGTTTGAACTTTATTTAGGCTTTTGCAGCATTGTTTTGCTGCTTCGAATTCCAAAGCGCGTGCCAGTGCGTCTACGAGATGTGTTGGACGAGCTAATATCAACACTTGTCTGGTTTCTTGGTCACGGAGTCCATCCAAGAATGCCTGAACCGCTAATCGCTCCATTACATTTTCCGGTATGGCTGGATATGCGAGACGAACCAAGCGTGCAATGTCAGTTTCAAATTCTTGTAAGGATTCAGTTGGGAGTGGTATACGTGTTCCAAATGGGCCTGGCCATATCGTAATTCTAGATGTTTAATCAGCTGATCATAGTCCTCCTGTTCTTGGGCGGTAAGAGTTTGTAGAATATTCGTCGCTTCTCCACGTAATGCAAGTGTTAGTGCTACAGCTCTTTCCCCTGCATTCCATCCATTTACTTTGGCCGCTGCTTCAAACTGTCGGCGGTAATTTTCCCATGGAGTTTTTCCGTCGAATTGAGGCGGCTTCATGGAAAGCTTCCCTATTTCAGAAATGACCTTGACATCTTGTATACCCTCTTGAACTTTATCCAAGTTCAAACTCAAGTCCAGCATTGCATTTTTGTTAACCATCTCTGTGGAGGGCGCACTATCAATTCGTTTTTCCAGCTTACTGATCGTTTCCTTTATTTTGTCCATTTCTGCCTCGATTCCGTCTTTGATTTCATCGCTGATTATTTCCTTCATCTTGTCCATCTCTGCCTCGACGGTTCCTATTCTTTTTTCTAGACGATTCGCCACACCACAGAGTTCTTTTTTTAGTCCTTCTGTGTTTTCTAGGAGCTTATCTTCTAGGCTTCTTGAATTTTCTAGAAGCTTCTCTTCCAGATTTCTAGAATTTTCTTGAAGCTTCTCTTCCAGATTTCTAGAATTTTCTTGAAGCTTCTCTTCCAGATTTATAGAATTTTCTTGAAGCTTCTCTTCCAGATTTCTAGAATTTTCTTGAAGCTTCTCTTCCAGATTTATAGAATTTTCTTGAAGCTTCTCTTCCAGATTTCTAGAATTTTCTTCAAGTTTTTCTATTATCGGACTCAAATCACCTCCGGGAACTTCGAATAAAAATGTTTCGGGGTCCTCACCTTCTTGTATAAGTCCTTCTGCAAGTCTTTCCTGGAGTACTTGCTTTTTACCCGTTGTTTCCGTTCTTAATTTTCTAATTTTTATTTGGAAATTAAAAATTCGCAAGGCGCACTTTTCTTGAACACATTTTGTCTTTGACGAGGTATCAGTCTGTTTCACACGAAAAGTTTATCAGTTTGTTTAAAATTCACTTCGCGAATTCTTTTCCACGGGCCACCAGTCTATTGTCTGTTTCACGCGAACAGTGTATCAGTTTATATTCCCACGCACAATACAATACAATACAATACAATAGTTTATTCATCCTGTAAGATCACATGTGATATAGGACAAGTCAATAAAAAAGTCAATAAAAGGTCTAACACTTACAAATATTATAAGTCATAGAAACATACAAACATGCAAATAAAACTCTATATGATAATCTGTTAAATGTTGTATAACTAAATTAAAGCTAAATTGCTACTGAATTCTTGTGTTGTATAAGGACATAGATCAACAAGAACATTTTTTAGTTTTCGTTTAAAAATATGTGTTGATAAACTCTTCAACTTCTGTGGAAGTAAATTGTACAAGTACAAACCAAAAGTATTCGGTGATTTTTTGGATAGTTCCAGGTGCCTGAAAGGTACCTGAAAGTTCTCTTTTTTCCTAGTATCGTGAGTATGCTTATCACAGTTCCTTTTGTAGGTATTTTGATTACAATGTACATATGTCAACAGTTCAAGAATTAATATGCTACTGACTGTTAATATTTTATGTTCTTTAAAAATGTTTCGACATGAGTGGTCAGGTGGACAGCCTACGAGACATCTTAAGATACGCTTCTGACATAGGAAGACACTATGTGCAGCTGGAGTGTTTCCCCATAGAATAATTCCATAAGAAATTCTGGAGTGAATTTCAGCGTGGTAGAATTTTAGGAGATGGTCCAAACTTAATGCACTTTTTAGGTTTCTCAATTGATAACATTTAGAATTCAGAACTTTACATAGTTTATTACAGTGAGTTCTAAAAGACAGGGTGGAATCAAAGAATACTCCTAGAAATTTGACATCTGTTATTAAATCAATGGTAGTATTATTTAATTTGACGTTTAGTGTCGGTATGTTTGAGTTTTGATGAGTATGAAATGTTGTATAGTTGGTTTTACCAGAGTTAAGTAACAACGATCTGTCAGAGGACCAAGCAGATAATTTGTTGACTGAGCTCGTAATTTTTGTTTGTAATGAGTCAAAATTTTTATCTTTAATTAGTAAAGTGGAGTCATCTGCATATAAAGTGGTAAAAGTATCTGATAAAATCAAGGGCAAGTCATTTATATATAAGATAAACAGTACAGGGCCCAATATAGATCCTTGTGGAACCCCTAGTGCATTAATGTCCATTGATGAAAAAACAGATTTTCAGATTCGGATATTTTACTCGTTGACCTCTATCTTTTAAGTACGAGTTAAACCAGTCATAAATATTACCTCTGATTCCGTATCTGTATAACATATTTAGTAGTGTGCCATGGTGAACGCAGTCAAAAGCACGACTGAAGTCACAAAAGATTCCCGTCGGGCTCTCACCGTTTTCAATGGCTTCAATAATTTCTTCATAGAACGATGTTATTGCGGACATTGTAGAGTGTTTCGTGCGAAAGCCATGTTGATTATCACTAATTATTTGGTACTTGTTTAAAAAGTTCGTAAGCTGATCAATCATGGCATATTCAATAATTTTTGATAAAACCGAGGGTACTGATAGTGGTCTATAGTTTTCGATGTTTTCTGAGCATCCTTTCTTCAAAATAGGAGTAATTATGGAGGTTTTCAACTTAGAGGGAAATTTCCTTCTGTAAAAGATGAATTTATAATATGCATTAAAGGTGCAAGTATGTGGGGTCCTATCTTTTGATGACAGTTCCAGAGATTCCATCAAAGCCATAGGATGGTTTATTTTTTATTTTGTTTTTAATGATTTCAAGAACATCATTTTCCGTTACATGGGCAATAAACATGCTATTAGTTTGAAAGTAATTATTAGGGTATTGAATAACAATATCTGGATTATATATGTTGTTTATGGTGTCTTTTGGGATTTTTATAAAAAAGTCATTGAACTTATTTGCTATTTTTGAGGGTTCATCTAGTATTTCATTGCCGTCTTTTATTTTCAGGTGTGTCATAGTTTTTCTATTTTTGGGGTTTTTTTAATAATTTTTTCTTATTTTTCCCTGTTAGTGACCCATAGTTTGTTAGTTTTGTTTCGAACTTTTTCGTTTTTGATCGGACAGTTTACGTTAAAATAGTGCATCAATGTATCGTAAAATTTGTCGAATTTGGAATCTGTTCCATCAGCTGAGAATACACCATGCCATCGTTCGTTTGTTAAGCACGAAATAAGATTATCAATTTGGCTGTTACTAGTGATTCTTCTAGTGCTTGTATTTCTTGTATTACCATTATTACTTATTTTAGTTGGTACATTAATTTTTAATAGAAGTGTGTCATGGTCTGATTCAGTATTAATATCTACGTTACAGAGACATTCCTCAAAATTAGAGTATATTTGGTCCAGTACATTGCGACCGCGAGTAGGTATATGATTCCTAGGATATAATCCATACGATTCGAGGAGCATATCGAAATTACTAGCCGGTGATCAGTCATAGAGTTGACATTGAAGTCACCAGTTAGAAAGACATACGTTTTGTGTTTGAAGAGATTTTCAAGAACATGATTTATGTTATCGAAAAATACATTGTCCACAATTGTCCACTTCGCGAAAACCGGGTCACTGTCTATTTTGGGCGTGAAAAAAGGTATATCAATTTATTTTTCTGACTATCCACTCCACGATCACTTGTTTATTTTCAAAATCTCGCTTCCGACACCAATTGTAACGTAAATAAACTTAACTTGGTTTTACTAATTTATTTCACACTTAAATTTACAACTAATTCTAACTACGCCACTGTATAGCTCGATGATATCGGCCCGCTAAGAATGAGACTCTGAGACTGCTCGTGCCATCTTGAGGGCTGCCTATTTATCTCCGTTACAGAATTCCCGATCTTTCCAATTCTGGCGGTTGGCGACCAGCATGTTCCAGTTGTTTCCAATATTGACCGTTGTTATCCGCGGTGGCGCGACTGGATTGTTCTCGAATATCTCCGGGGATGACATCATCGTTGTCGATGGCAACGAGTGAGGCGACAGGTCCGGCCTAGGTTCGTTACAATATATAAATATATATATATATATATAGAGTTTGTATATACAGTATCGGAAACATTTTATCTGGGGTATAGACAGAAATCTACACGAGCAACAAGGAATGCAATGATATGATAATACCACATAAACAAGAGAGACGCACTGCTGTGCGCCCCTCCTGTTACCCCACCCGACGCATTAACTGACCACGTGGAAATGCGACACAGCGCACAGCTTGCCGAGCCGTGGTTACGAAAACACAGGATCGTGACAATTATTACCTTTTGAAACATGCCACCTATTTACACAACCGCAGAGAAAGTACAATAGATTCGGCTATTGTTTGGCCCAAAATGGTGGTTTGTTCGAACATTTAATAAAATAATTCCGTACACAAAATATTTAATTTGTAAATATTTTTTTTCTCTCCATTCAAGAAATAATTGTTTTTCTGTTAGAAATAATTTTTTTGTTTTTATTGTCTTACAGAAATATCGTTTGCTTTTGTTTATGTTTGAGAATTTTCTTTTGTTTTCGCGGCCACCACGTCACCAAAGATATTTTGATCTACATGTCGTCCGACAGATTAAATTGAATCAATGATTCAGTTATATATATATATATATATATATATATATATATATATATATATATATCATCAGATTAATAAATGAAGTGTGTATTTCAATACTAGATGTTAAATTCTTAGGAGAATGTGATTGGTAGATGGCAGCGTAGTGCTGAAGTTGAATCGTAGGAAGTACATATGCTTCGACCTTCCACAACTAAAGGATTCATACTCACCTTGTTCTCTTCATTCAGTCGTACACTTGTTATCAGTTGTTGTGCTATTTCATAACTTCAGGTGCAGGAGAGGAAAAGAAACCATTGAAGGAATTTTACTTATTTTCTGCTAGGTTCTTGTTATCAGAAACCTTTTCTTGGAAGTGCAGATGATGATTCTAACTACCTGCTTGGTATGCTCTGCTTCTGAATGATATTTCTATCCGCAGACAATTGTTTTCCATAGTTGACTTCAGAAAACGAATTTGATTATGAAAAGGACACTCCCCCCTACCCACCAAGCTCAAGGATTTTATGTAATATAACATGACCCCGGGTCAAACCATCTCTTCTAAGCAGTTCAAGAGTAGTTTGTGACTTACTGCATCGAAGGCTTTCGATAAATCGAAGAATAAACATAAGCACGGTCATTGAGACTTATTTGGTTTATTTTTGTAGTTAGGGCAATGACAGCTTCCTGTGTTGATATTTTTTCTCTGAACCCATACTGTTGTTGGGATACAATTTTGAACTTATTCAGATAACTAACTAGGCGTTGCTTCACAAGTTTTTCGAAAATCTTCGATATATGTGTAATGAGGGATATGGGTCGATAATTATTAATGTTTACAGCGCCTTTTTTTAATATAGGGGTAACTATATAACTTTTGAAAGCCGTTGGGTAAATTCCACACTCTATACAGTTACTGAATAAGTGGATCAATGGTTGCATGATGTATAGGCTGATTAGTCTCAAGGTTTCAGATTTTATATTATTTATTCCGGCTGCTTTACCGTTTTTCAGTTGAAGGGTAGTTCTGTGCCCTTCATCTGCCGTGAAACACAAAAGAATTAGGTGTAGTTTTTCTTTCTATTTTATAGTTTTCATCTCTAAGAATTTCATCAGCTAAGGTTTTACCGATTTTGCTGAAACCGTTATTAAATTCGTGGGCGATGTCAATTTTTTCACTAGTAATTCTCCTGTATCCACTCTTTCAATATTTTCAATATTATTCTTATGTTTTTTCGTCTTATTTGCTGAAGTATGCCCGATAAATTTTTTGAACCGTTCTTATTCCCATCGATTTGTTATTTGTAATAGTTTTAGCTTTGTTTATAAGTGAGGTTAATTTGTTCCTGTACTTTTTGAATTCTTGTTTCAAATTGAGATCATGTGGGTTTCTCTGGACGTCTTTTACATTTTATTCTTTTTATTTATAGAGTTCATCGAGGCATTCGTCAACCAAGGTGCGATTTTATTAAATTTTCTGAGAAGAGGTCTTTTCTCTATACATAAGTTTACATTTTCTGTTACCGTTTCAATTAACACTCTTGCTGCAATCTGTGGATCAGCCTCATTGTATACTGGATCCCAGCAAATATCTTGAAATGTATGAATAATTTTTTTTTGTGTCAATAAAGTTTGTGAATCTAATGGTATCTTCGTTAATTATTTTCTTTTCATTTAGAACAATTTGTAGCATTGTGGTATAGTGATTAGTGATGGTTGATTTCAGCACTAGGGGAATTGTGTTTTCGTAATTGTTGATACGAGTTTTGAGAAATATATGATCTAGGCATATGAACTGCAATCACCATGTGCCCGTTGGTTCATTTATGGTAGAGATAAAGCCAATTTAGTATGTTCTGATACTCAGCTGTTAGGTTTTCATTCGGTTTCAGTAAGTCAATATTTATGTCGCCTAGAAATAAATTGAAATCGCTCTCATGGTTTTGTTTCTCAAGGAACTCTTCTAGACTAATATTGAAATCTTTAACTTCGGTATTTGGTGACCTATATGAGGTAGTCACTCGTACTAGACTTTTATTTTTCGGAGTTATTTCTATATTCAGTACTTTCATATTGTTCTTGATAGTCTTTATTTCGTAATCGTACTTCAGATAAGACTTTATATAAGCAACGACACCGTCGTTCTGAATCAGCCTGCTGCCATTATCAGTAATAAACAAGTACATTCAAAAGATTTTGCTGGGTCTCAACACCAACAAAGCCTGTGGATCTGACGGAATCCCGCCGATTGTTCTCAAGAAATGTGCCCCCGAACTAACACCTGTTCTTTGCAAGTTGTTCAACCACTCTTACAATTTGGGAGTATTTCCGTCCAATTGGAAAATTGCAAGAGTACAGCCAGTCCCTAAAAAAGGAAAAAAGACCCTACCTAGCAACTACAGACCTATCGCACTGCTATCTATTATTTCAAAGGTCATGGAAAAAGCCATCAACATCGAGCTCATGAAATATCTGGAAGACTCAGGAATTATCAATGATAGGCAATATGGCTTCCGCCATCAGAGATCAACTGGTGACCTGCTCGCATACGTCTCACATATATGGCAGCTATCTATTGAAAAGTATGGAGAAACTTTAGCTGTGGCATTAGATATCTCCAAGGCGTTCGATCGAGTTTGGCACCAGGGACTCCTCGCCAAGCTTCCATCTTATGGCTTGCCCCTCAGCTGTGTTCTCTGCTTGCTAGTTTTCTCTCAAACAGGTCTCTCCATGTAGTGGTCGATGGAGTTTCATCTGACACTCTACTCATAAATGCTGGTGTTCCAAGGATCCATTCTAGCACCAACACTATTTTTACTTCACATCAACGACCTGTTGAAAGCAACTTCATGTCCTGTACACAGCTTTGCGTATGTTAGTACCCTCCATACCGCTTTCTCTTCCAGGGCCCCTATATCAGCCCGTGAAACCAGAAATGAGCGAGGAAGAAATGTTAACAATATAAATATGGACTTAGCAACAATTCTCGAATGGGGATCCAATAACTTGGTAGAATTCAATGCAAACAAAACACAAGCATGTCTTTTCTCTAGAAAAGCCGATCTCACTGTGCCTAACATAACTTTGTCAGGAGTAACCATACCACTGAAGTCATCCATATCGATGCTTGGTATTACTATCAGCAATAACCTTTCCTGGGAAAATCACGTGAGGTCCATTGCCAAAAGTGCATCCCAAAACTTGGTTTTTTGTTTCGTGCCAAGAGCTATTTCACCTCCAGTCAGCTGCTTATGATCTATAAGGCACAGATCCGACCTGTCCTGGAATACTGTTCCCATATTTGGAGTGCGGCACCTAAACATATCCTGAAGCTATTGGATTCTGTCCAAAAAAGGGCAATTCGTCTCGTCGGTGATGCCTCGCTTACAAACTCGCTCACTTGTCTGGAACACCGTAGAAAAGTTGGCGATTTGTCTCTATTTTATAGATATTTTCATGGGCGATGCTCTTCTGAAATATCAACAATCGTTCCTCCTTTGGCAGTCTCTTCGAGATTAACCCGTCAAGTTCAGTCTTCACACCCATTCGTGGTCACTTTGGAGACCTGCAGAACATCACTTTCCAAAGACTCATTCATCCAACGAACTGCGAGGCTTTGGAACTCATTCCTAGGGAGGTGTTCCCGAGGCATACAACCTCAGAAATTTAAGAAGACACACCAACTCCTACCTTCTTTCCCTTGGTTCCCACGATGTTCTCTGAACATTACAGGATATCCCTTTTCGTGGGAACCAGAACATATAAAAAAAAAAAAAAAAAAACAGCAATATTGTGATTGTAGTAAATAAAAAAAATTATAATAATCTCGGTCAAGTAGTTCGGAAACAATTTAAAGAATAAATAAATAAATTTTATGATAAAAATTACGGTGCTAACAGTAATGATGAATAAGCATTGGTGATTTTATAAATGATAAATTGAAAACTGGGGGGGGGGGGGATTTCTATTTTTGGGAATTTGTTCGTGATCTGGTAACTTTCTCTAGAGTTGGGTTGGCTGGTTTCAGTTTTTTTTTTTTGGGGCTCCACTGGATTTGGGAAGTTTTTCAGCTTGGCTTATTGATTCTGATGTATGTTTTTGAAAAATAAAATGTATGTGAAATCTCTCGATTTCTACTTGGAATTTGTGCCTGAGTTCTGGTCATTGGTTCTATGGAAAATTCTGTATTCTCTACAACGAGTTTATTACCGTTGATATAGCAGTTTTTGTTTTGCTGTCTCTCTCAGAGTAGAAATTTTCGTAAAGTTTGATATTCTCAGCGTTGTTTGACCGTCAGGTCGTGGGATATTGTTATATTGCTTTCTTTTAGCTTTTTACAGTTTCTCATTATTTCCCTTTTCTTCAAATATGATATAAACTCTATCTTAACAGGTCGGTATAAAACTTATTGGACTAGTCTTACTTAAAATTACAAGTGTGAAAGATACAATATATAACACAAACAAAAGCAGGGTAGGCTTCCAAAAATAGAAATATATAGAATAAAAATATCACAGATGATAATGTCTGGATTCTCTTGATAGAGTTAAGTTTCATAATAAAAATTCTTCTAATGTATAAAATGCCTCATTTACTAGGTGTCTATAAGGAGTATTCTTGAAACAAGTGGGATGCTTTGAATTGTAAGATCTGCCAAGGCGACCCAAAACTCGCTTGAAACATTTGATAGCCTGATATATATGACAGCTTTGGTCAATGGACAATCTCGAGTAAGGTTGATGAAGATTTTCACGGTTTCTGCTGTTATAGTCGTGAATCGAACTATTTGGCAATATACCAACTTCATGTTCTTTTATACTCATTGTGATGAATAATGCTCATCACAATGAGTATAAAAGAACATGAAGTTGCTATATAGAGAGAGGGGACTGTAAGGATTTGCAGCTGGGAAAATATCCGCTTACATGAGGTCCTGAGATCTACTCCAGTCATACATCTAATAATTCTCTTTTGCATTTTAAATACTTTGGTGAGGTGAGTTGAGCTGCCCCAAAATATCAAACCATATCCTAGTAGGGACTGCACAAGCCCATGATGAAACAAGTAGTGCTCAGTTTCCGACAAAGTTCGTCAACGTGTTCTTACCATGCCATTTTATGGTCTATATTAACTCCCAAAAATTTGATGTTGTTCACTTGTTCATTGATTTTTATCAGACAACTGCGATAATTTTTTATATTTTATGTTGTGAATGTCATGAAAAAAGTTTTTTATAGGTTTACTAAGAGTCCATTATGAACACACCGTTTATGGAATTTTTTTGATGCAGTATTTGGTCTCACTATTGTATTTATGATGTTTTTCTCTGAGATGAGTATGTTTGTATCGTCTGCATACATAATAATATTTTGTGCATTTGGACGAGAGTATGCCATATTATTCATAAAAATAATGAATAATACTGGTCCCAGGAGAGATCCTTGGGAACACACTTATAAAACTATCTTTGCGCACTGTGGCCTGAATGGAAATTTTTTTAAACAATTTTTACAATTTATTTTGGAGCAAGCGTGAACAATTAGTTTGTTATGGCAGTCAACATGTTAAAGAACATTGCTAAAATGCTGGGTTTGGCATATTGAACCCATTATTTGAAATTTTGTCAAGAGTAATATCATAAGTGCTAGGGGTTTTATCGCTCAAATTTTTTGAAATTTTCGAGAAAGCATTTTGCCTGGAAATTTTATTGAGTGAGAATTCCCTAGAGGCAAAATGCTTATAATTTAAATTTCAATGGGGAAAGTTACTACAATTCTTTTAGATCCAAATTCGAAGGAATCGTGTCCGAATAATTACCGTTTTTAACCGACGAAACCAAAAAGGAGGAGGTTCTCTAGTCAACGCGTATATTTAATTTAATTTTTATTTTTATGTATGGTCACGCATAACTTTTACTGAGACGTGCGATTCCGATAATTCTTTTTTCAGTGGATAGGGTGTACTTCGAAGTTGGTCCCATTTGAATTTAGTAGCACCCTCTACCCTTGAAGTAGCACCCTCTGAATTCTGGTCCATTAACCGCTTCTAGCAGCTATAACTTTGTACTGGGATCTTCGATTTGGATGATTCTTCTTTTATCAGATAGGGTATACCTCATAGTTGATGATGGAATTATCCACCCTTACAGGTAGAAAAATAGGGGATAATAGATTTTTCACTTGTGAACATTGGCACACATATGTAGTTAACAATGACATATCGCTAGTGTCATTATCACAATCAATATATTCTATGAGAGGATGGAATGATATACAAAGTAATGAAATAAACTAACCAGAACAACAAAAATAATTTATATTACAACAAATAGTAAAAGTAGATAATCATATTATTTAACTGGTAATAGTTGAAGTAAGGTGGGTAAGTAATTATTTTGGAAGTAATAAAAAAACAAGCAGTTAGTAATTAGTAGATTTCAGCCACAAAAAATTGAAAAATAAAAATTTTTTAACAAAAAATTAAACCGACGAAATACGGAACTGAAAAGTAAAAAATAAAATAAACCTTTTTAGTCTCAATAACTAGGCTCCTAAACTAATGTAAGTAACTAATTTTGAGTTGGCGCCAAACAAACAATCAACGAAGATCATTAAATTACTTCAAAAAAATTATCAGAATGTCACCGCCCAACATGAAGCCATCATTTTACGCCTTACCTAATTAATTTGCTTGTTTGTTTGGCGCCGACTCAAAATTAGTTACTTACATTAGTTTAGGAGCTTAGTTATTGAGACAAAGAAGGTTTATTATATTTTTTACTTTTCAGTTCCGTATTTCGTCGGTTTAATTTTTTATTAAAAAGTTTTTATTAAATGATCGTTTTACAGATTCATTCATTCACAATTATCATTTACTGCTCTTGAACTCACCCAAAAACCTGAAATATATATAAATTTTTCACCATCAGATCAAATATGTTTGCATCTGGAACCGATTTAAAAAAAAATCCTTGATATGGAATCGAACCCAAGCCTACCGCGTGATGGACTAACGCTAACCACTACACTACGAGATCTTATATTGATATACTGAAAATGACGAAATTAAATTATTAATTGCCTTACTTAAAGAACTGAGGCTTTTAACATACTGAAAAAGGTATCTTTGAATTCAAATATAAAATCACTGTATGTAGCGAGTCCAAAATCCCTTATTCCATCAATTTTGCATTTCCTATTTCCCTATTCGCTGAGTGCATTAGGCTGGAGGGGATAGATGAAACTATGACAGCGCCCATGGTGGCAGAAGTAGGTAATGATCCTGGTAATCACAAGCACAAGCTGAAGACTTTCAGTTTCTGAGGTCTCCCCGTTTATTCACAAATCACTTGAAAATATTGTACCATACTTCAGATGAATAAACATTATTATTATCGTAGAGGCAATGGTCACGGTTGGGTAGTATAATAACAACATACATATAATAACAATGAGCCCTCGCTATTGCTGTGTAGTCAATTGCAAAAATAGTGCGTGTAAATTTTATACATTTCCAACTGCATCACAAAAACTGCAGCCAAGAGATAAGTGTTCTGTTATTCCACGATATTTTAATCTCTAATTCCGGGACGTGAGGTTTTTATTCGATAAATATTTGAGATGTTTTTCATTTTCTATTTGATCGTCTAGAAGTAGATATTAACCAAGTTCCGTGGGACGGTGTTAGGTCATGAAAAGCAAATAGCGACTTAAACTGCGAGTTCGGGAATGCCTGGACGGGGTTGTAAACTGATCAATCAGCCTTATGAACAAAGGACAGCGATACTTTTGATATCTTTCCGAGTTGTCCATCATACACGGCATTCTATCAGGACAAAGTACCTCCCAGAGGATTATTAATTTGTGTTTTAATTTTCACGAACTGGTTTCGGTTACAAAAGCAATTGGCCTCACATGTGAACTAATGTTAAATGTAATGAAGCTCAAGTACTAAGAGTAAACATTGTTACTTGTACTGTATAAGCATTACTGAATATTTTGTTGACAATTATACGTGTCAGAGAGTGTTGAACGTCTTTGTATTATTTAGGGACCGTTCAACGTTCTTACATCCTTGCAAGGGTAAAATTGGGATCCCATATTCAGGTACAATTGTGAACCTCATTCCTTTACTGATTATTATATTATTTAAGAATTTCATTAAATAGTTTCGCGTTGAATCTGATGTTATTTAGTGGTTTCCATTGAGGGTTAAATGGGTACTTTTTTAATTTGTTAAACTACTTGGCTCCCTCACTTTTTTATGTTCTCAAGACCTTATGAACCTGCGACCTTAATAAACTAACAAGCAAGCACATTACTTGCCGTACCTAAAAGTACCCAGAAGTAGCATTACTTTATAATATTCAAAATATCATTTAGACAATGTCATAACTTTACATGGATAACCTCCAAATGCAGTGAACTATCGTATCAATACACATATTTTATTATCATTTACTTACTTTTTTCTTTGATAGAAAAAAACTTCGGTTCACTAGTAGTGAGCACAAAATTGTTACATCATGGTAGATTATTTAGAAATTATTCAAAAATAGAAATTTTTACATAGTGAGTATTGGAAATAAAAAAGGAAAACTTTAGCCATCGAGTCACTAGAGGGCATTACCAGTCTTGCACACAGCGAATATAGGAATTGAATGCGTTGACATTTAATTCTGACAGGACCAACTGTAGTTTTATTGCAAAACAATCTCCAATCTACTGGTGGTTTTATCACTCATAATTGCACGAGAGGTTTGTATTTTATCGGGTAAATTTGGGTTGTTTAATGAGAAACTGTTGCCTAGCAATTAGACGAGAAAAACTGTCAACTATCAATACAAACATCGAGTGTAATTCGGCAGGACAATTTAATGAATAAGAAATTTAAAAACATATCAATGCAAACTTTATTTATTTTGACAACCAACACCACGATAATTGATAAACAAATGAATAAGTGAAAAAACCACTAGTGCATTTGTTGCTGTAAAAGTTGCAGCTAACTTTTGCCGCTGTCAAACTGACAATTGCACTGTGGCATATGCCATTTTTTATACATGAGTTAAATTGTCAGTATAAAACATCGTAAAAACGTTTTATCACTATATAACTGATCTGATTGAGATTTTGGATATTTGATTGGTCAAAGGGAAATGCTATATTTTTTACCAAATTTCGTTCTGATTTTATCTGATTGGAATCTCTGAAAAAAGTACTATAAGTATGATAAATATTGAAAAGGGAAACATTCTCAATTGAACATTTTTCTGAAAATTGAAAAATCTACGATAAATATTATTTTTAATTATCTTGAGTAAGTTCATTTAATTGTTTAATCAATATAAGACAAATAGTAGTTCACTTGGTAAGGATATCTAATAATAAAAGAAACTTTAAATTATAGGTTTTTTATTTCAACTCACTTGCACTTATAAGACAAATTCAACAGCAAGTTAGCAGTTACATGGTTTAAAGTTGAATAACTGTACAAAAAATTAAGTCAGAATAAATGAAAATGTAACATTGCTACAAATAATTCAATTAGACACGAAATACATAACCTACTTATAGCATATAAATACCATGATTCTATACATAAATAGTTGTGTAAAAATATGTCACGATTAATTTAAATTACACTTATTACAAATGTCCTCACTCTCACGGAAAATAGTTTCGTAAATGTGATTCATAAACATATCCAAAAACATTTGTACAATAATTGTTATATGAATTTACAATTTTGTGCTATGGAAATGAAAGTGAACTCAAGGTTGATTTTGAATTACCTATGAATGGTTTACACAACCACATTTTAATTTTTAAGCTTTTCAAACTAATACAACCCAATCTTGTGTATCTGAAAGAGAAATCAGGATGTCGCCAGAAAAACTCTCGCCATATGTCATGGTTTTGAAATTTTGATCAACAAACAAGTCAACATGTTCAACACAGTAAATATCTTGCCACAACTTCACAGTATTATTCGAAATCATTGAATAATGTAATTGAGCAAAATAACATCTATAAGTGTACTGACTTCTTTGACCCTTTGGGAAACGTAAGTCAAAGTTGACTAAAATGATCTAGTTTTAGCTGGAATTAAACTCCCATCAAGTTTATCTTAGTTTTCATCTTCTTAAACCAGGATAAAATGAACTGATGTCACCAAAATATATCATTCGAGAAAATGGGTAATGGCAATATAAATAACCAGATGTCATGTGCATTCAAAAAGGTAGATTTCATTAACTATTGTTGACAAATGGATGACCTGCTGCTTTTATCATATTCTACTCTAGAAAGGAATTATGTGCTTCAAAGAAAGATATAAACCTGTTGTAAAATAGCTTTCTAATCAACATGAACAAACCTCATATATTATGAATTACTTGAAAAACATCAACAGTATAACACTGACATTGTTTTTGTGTACTTCTCGGAAAAAAGCTTTTCAGATAGTTTACGGAGCCTTAAAAGCTCTATCAAACGACATATAGGCTTGCCAATATTGGTGTAAAACTAAAAATTTTAAGAAAAAATCGATCAACTATGCAGCCGATTTGTCCCGTCTTTTAACTTAATCGAGGTATTTTTGTACCCAATTTCATTCCATTTGGCTGAAAAATATGGACTTCTATTTGTCAACAAATTTTTTTAAACCTCATATATATAAACTTTCAAACCAAATGTATTTTTGCGTTTTGGGGGACCATGATCAGCAGAGATATTTTGAAGTCGTGAATTCACAATTCCCGGAAGGTAGTATTTCTATGAAATCTACCTATCATGAATATCAGTTACTCAAAATTCAAGTTGAATGCATTTTTCCTTTTATTTCATGTAACTTTATTAGTGAATTGAACTATTTGTTGAGAATATTTTCCCTATTGAATCAAACGATGCACTGTGTATCAATAATAATATATTTTACTGACATTTTACCCTATAGCCTGGAACAAAATTTTAAATTTGTCTTTTTTCGTTATTACAATTTTTTATTCCAATAAATTCTTCATTGTAATTCAAAGTAAAATGTCCACATTCATATTGTGCTAAATAAAATATTTTATTCTGAAGGCATAAATGCTATGTAATATTGTTTTTCAAAATTATTTAACTTCGATTATAGAAAAGTGCCATATTTTCAATTTTTGTAACTTTATAAGAATACACAATAGATACATTTTGAAAAGATTTTGTATCCCAAATTCATTCATGAGCCTATGAAGGCCAAATCACAAGACAATGTTCATATTCTTGAAAACATACTTATTTTTGGTATTGAGGCCTATTAATGCAAACTAATTGATACCGACATAATATAACTCAAGTGCAACTCAATACGAGAATAATCAAAATCAGCAATCTCACTTCGTTTCTTAGTTCTCAACGCTCAAATGATTACTGATGTCGAGGTATAGGCATTCATACAATAAAACAAATAATTTGTGAAATTATTTGGAGCAAAAAAAAAACTGATATAGGCCTCTTAATGTTATGATTTTAGTCATATGATATGGAACAGTCTCACTCCCTAAACTACATTGCGGTATTAGATTTCAGTTTCAACTGGAAATGTTTTCAATGGGAATATCTGAAACACAGAGTTGATTCCAGTGAGGCCTAGTATGGCAGTCCTAGCTTCATCTTGCCAGTGGCACTGCCACGCTGCTAGACCTCCCATTCCAGTTTCTTCTCATTTCCAATAGTTTGACCAAATCAGCCAACTAACCGACGCAATCCATAATTTATGAATACTTAAGACGAGTCTTCTCATACCTCTTCCATTTTTTCTTGTTGTTCAGAAGAAGGCAAATTATAGCAGAGGTGGATTGGCTTTTCCATGTCAGGTCACAAAAATTGAAAAGACACTACCTTGGGATACACTGACCTATGTCATTTTGAATTTATCTGACACGTACTGACCAATTTTGGTTATTTGTATCCCTGTTTCTCAAATAATTAATTTCGTCCCCCCCCCCAGAAAGCCATGAAACTATTTTTTCCCATCCAGAATTGGAAAAATGTAATTAAAAAGCAGGGGTATTTCCTGAAACCACTATTTTTACCTCATTTCCTATGAGGAACATTTTAATTTAATTACACCCCAACGATTTTACATTTTATGAAAAAAAAAACTTACCTCTTGCAAATTTGACACTCAACAATGAATGAATGTGAATGACAACTTTTCCTTCCTTCGTAAAATATGATGCGATTGTAAAGATGAGCATCAAGTGTAAAATAGAAAAATAAAAGGAAGTTATAATAATTACATGGCTCAATCTAATTACTCTTTCTGCCTTTTTTCTTTTATTTACGCGAGTGGATAATAAGTGAATATCCTGAGGTTTGTGAAGATTTTCAGTGGTGGAACGATTGAGAACCTAATCGGGGAGAGTCCGGAATTGTGGACCTGTTGATGTAGGCAGTCCACAACTGATATACGATAGCATACATAGAGCCAGGAAAATGTATTACGACCTTCCAAGAACACCTTTTGAATGATATGTATGTCATTGAGTTATTTTCCTTTGGGGGTTCTCCTTATATGAAGAGTGTCGATACTCTTCCTTCAACATTAGGCCAATAAATAGAGCTGATTGCGAATTTACACGATCCAATAAAATTGACCAATATGGGTTATATTTACACCTGACAATTTATTGATCAATTTTGGCAACAGTTTTTACTTAGGAATACCAATAAACTGACAAAAAATGATTCAACTATAGGAAAAGTTCCGAATATTATTCAATAGCTTATTGAATTTACTCTGATCCATTTCTCTCTGATCCATTTGATCGTTTGAATTGATTAGGATCTGCACTCAGTAATTTTTTGTGAACTAATGTCAAGTTTCCTTTCCCTCTTTTCTCAATCCAAGATCTAATCCACCATCTTCTACATCTGCTGCGAATGTAATGCAACGTAATTTTTTTTTTTCACACTATTATTTTTCTCGCGTTAGGGTAGGGTATGTGAAATTGCGTAATAATAACATATAACCTGAAAATCTCTGTTCTAGCAGGCATCCAATTCATGGCCGAAAGTAACTGCAAATTGTCACTAAAAATTGATGAAAAATTAGAACCGATTCTAAACTCATCAATTTATTGGTCAAGTTTAAATTGACGACAATTTTCTGTTTACACCTATCAATAGAATTCAAGGTCACAAAATTTACCAATTTATTGGATCGTGTAAATTCGCACTGAGAGTTATTCTCTGCTCATTCATTCTGTAACAAAAACAGTACCAGGAAACAGACTGTGCCATCATACGAAAGACGGTCCGTAGTAATGTCCTGTTATGTTTTCTACTCTCAACTATTATTGCTTAATTTTTGCTAAACATTTGAGAGCAAAAAATCGCGTTTTTTTTTTTGTTTTTCGCTTGTAACATGAAAACTAATGAAGCAATCTCGATGCTCTCAAATTGTAGAGAATCAAAATGCGTAAAAAATTAGCTCAATCGGATTATTAGTAACGGAGCAAAACCGGAAAAATTGGTGTTTTCTTTCAAAATTTCATAACACCGCCATTTTTCAAGTTGTAGCGCAGTCTCTCCGTGACATGGTAGTGATTGGTATGTACTTTATGTGTAAAGAACTCTGTCGGATCATTAGTTTTTGCATAATTGCAATTTGAATTTTTTAATGCACTTTATTGGAGCAAGCCTGGATGCGTCATAGCTGGTCCGATTTCAATTTCCCAAAAAGATTTTGAAAGTAGAAGAATAGTACTACAAAACATCTATTCTTATTTTGCGTTAAAATACTGCAAAATAGGTGATAAATACTTGCAAACATGTCCGAAAATGGGCGAGCGCGTGAGTGAAAGCAGCTGAGTAGTGGGGGTAGAGCAGTAGACACTGGGAAGCGTATTATAGTAATACAAGCGCGCTGCGCGAAGTGATGAGTCATCACGTTCGATTATCTGAGCAAATACTATATCCCCACTACTCGGCCGCTTTCACGCCCTCGCTCGTTTTCGGTCATGTTTGCAAGTATTTCTCACCTATTTCACAGTATTTTAATGCAAAGATTAGACGTTTTGTAGTACTATACTTCTATTGTCAAAATATTTCTGAAAAATGGAAATCGGACCACCTATGACACATCCAATAAAGTGCCTGCATTTTCTACACATAAAGTACATATCAATCACTACTTTGTCTCGGAGAACCTACGTTACAACTTGAAAAATGGCGGTGTTATAAATTTTTTTAAAAACACCGATTTGTCCGGTTTTCTTTATTATTAATGATCCGTTCGAGTGCTGGGGCAATTTTTTTTCATATTTTGATTCTCTAAAATTTGTCCATTGAGCATAGAGCATTGAAATTGCTTCATTAGTTTTCATGTTACAAATAAAAAGCGGAAAAAATACGATTGTTTGCTCTTAAATGTTTATAACAAATTAGGCAATGATAGTTGCGAGTAGGAAACATAACATAACTACGGACCATCTTTCTTATGATGGCACAGTCGATTTCTTGGTACTATTTTTTGTCACTAAAAAATCTCTATTGATTGGCCTAAATATATAATCGCCAAGGAAGAGGATTATGGTAAGATAATCATTAACGAGTATACACTTCTGGCCTATTGGCAAGGATTCCAGGGAGCACGAAGAAGTTCATACAAACACGAGTGTTGAGGATACCCACTTGTTTGAGTTCATATCATCTCTTTCCTCTCACACAAAAATACTTCAAACCCATTGTGGATTTTGAGCAAGCAAAAGAGATAAGGTAGAGAGGTGCCTGATTAGATGAGCGATTTTTATAATAATAACGGTGCTGCTTTTAAGGTGGCGAATGGATTCAGTAACGAGGACTACACAGAATGCAAAGGGGAAATGGGGATGAGGTTGTCAGGGTTTGGAATATCAACAACTGAGGTATGTCCGTAGCACTTCAAAGTTGGAATTTCAAAAAATATTTTCTTCTTGGGTGCCTACATGATGATAGGAATGTATTCTCCAAATTTGAAGTTTCTAGATGCAATTTTTTTCGTTAATGAGTCAGTGATTGCTGATGTTTCCTCTTTTTTTTTGACAAAATAATAGAAGTTACTCAAATATTTGCAAGAATGAGATTTTTCTCACTCTTTCAGCGATCTGAGAGACTTGTGTTATTTTGCTGAATTACTTAAATGAACTTACCTGCTTCAATTTCCAGTATCATTTGGTGCACAACCTAATGAAAAATAGAACTAATGACCTGTGGAAAAGCAGATCAAATCGTTGACTAATATGAAAATGGTTCCAGAATGCAAAATGTAAACTTCGGAATAATTGCAACAAAGATAGCATGAATGAATAAGTATATATTTAACAAATTCTGTGAAAGGCTAAAATTGAGCTATCAAAAAATATACCGGGTGACACAGTATATCGGGCCACCCCTGTAACTTCTGCATTCGTGAACGGATTTTTCTGAAATTCGATACAGTTATATAAGCAACCATTTTGGATTTGATCACATTACAATCCAATATGGTGAACTTCCGGTTTTTCTGCAAATGCCAGCAACTTTGTTTTTTCAAATAGAACACCCTGTATATTTTTACATATTCAAGTTCAACAGGTCAAAACAAGTCCAAACCATATGTCAAATGTAATTTTTTTTTTTTTATTGAAATTAAAATTGTTTTTTTATTTTACCTTGTGGATAAATGAGATTTGGTCGAAGCTATGCACAATGAGTCGCAAATAACAGAAAAACTTGTTTTTTTCTGAAAAATTATTTTTTGTGTCACTCACTGGTTAATCAAATCAGTCACATCACATTTTGATCAAAAATTAATTTTTTTCAAATAAAACCCCTATGGGCCACCTACCTGTCTCTCTAGAACATTCATTAAGGAAAAAAATGACATCATTTTTGTATTTCGGTGCAGTAACAAATGGTATAAATTCAAAAATCTACAACTAGTTCATGAGTTTCCTTGCAGTTCGAATAATTTTTCAACTTAGTAAGCTGTGGAAAACAACATTTCTGAATCTTGTCAACTAATTGTGTAAGTTATACTTATAAGCACGATAATGGTGTTTTTTTTTAATTCTTCTAGCGTTTTCTCGACTGGCATTGCATTGGTATTCCAATTCCAGCGTCGAAGCGGTTGGATCAAAATCGACATAAGCAAAACATTCATTTCTGCCTCCTCACTTACGATCATCTTCACCATTGTTGGGTTCTTTTGGGAATCTTCTCTCCACATTTTTGAAAAAGGTTCTTTGTGGGTGTCTTCTGTGTGGGTATCGTTCAACGTATAACTGACATGCGGCGACAATGTTTTCAAGACATTCTCCGTAAATTAATAACACATCAACATGTTCACGTCTTGTGAACCTATAATTTTGATTTTACATTTCTACTAAACTAATTCCCGGAAGTTGACTAATTTTCGAGAGTTGAGATGGAAGATGACAGCGAAACACAATTAGTTGACAAGATTCAGAAATGTTGTTTTCCACAGCTTACTGAGTTGAAAATTTATTCGAACTGCAAGGAAACTCATGAACTAGCTGTAGATTTTTGAATGTATACAATTTGTTACTGCACCGAAATACAAAAATGATTTGTAATTTTTTTCCTTAATGAATTTTCTAGAGAGACAGGTAGGTGGCCCATAGGGGTTCCATTTGAAAAAAAATATTTTTTGATCAAAATGGATGTGACTGAATTAATTCATCAATAAATGACACAAAAAATAATTTTTCAGGAAAAATTAAGTTTTTTTGTTATGTGCGACTCATTGTGAATAGCCTTGACCAAATCTCATTTATCCACGAGGTAAAATAAAAAAACAATTTTTATTTTAATTGTTTCAAAAAAATGACATTTGACATAAGGTTTGGACTTGTTTTGACCTGTTGAACTTGAATATGTAAAAATATACAGGGTGTTCAATTTGAAAAAACAAAGTTTGCAGAAAAACCGGAAGTCCGCCATATTGGATTGTAATATGATCAAATCCGAAATGGTTGCTTATATAACTGTACCAAAATTCAGAAAAATCCGTTCACGAATGCAGAAGTTACAGGGGTGGCCCAATATCCTGTGTCACCCAGTATATGCCCCACAAAAACGATTAGCGCAGAGTTTTAGAAAACATGGTATATGACTTTTATTTCCGTACCCATTTATCTTATTGAATATTTTTAAAGGAAACTGAAAAATTACCACCCGACTTCACATCTGCCCACAACTACAGCTGGGATGAAACAAAAAATGTCAACTATATTTTTTTGATCTCATATATGTATGATTAGTAAAAAAGACAGTTAAAATAACAACACCAATGCTTTTTACATTTAGTTTTTGTTTCAATTACGGCATTTTCTATTTTATACACATTTTTATATCAGCCCTTATTTCTCTCTTGTGAATTGAACTAAAGAAATATGATATACACCCCATTACAGCAGGAAATGAATACATCACATTGGATGCATGGTTAGTTACAGTACATATTTATACACAATTGAAACAGTCGAACGAGCAAAATCAAAAAATGTAAATCATATTCCAGTAAGATCATCAACACTTATTTATGATAGATTATGACAATTACGTTATACGTAGGTACTAAACTACACTAATAAAAAAATCAACTATAAGTTTCAGTGTATAAGAAAAGAATCTATTCGAGCAACTGCATAAAATAAAAAATCCTACTATAGTTTATCTATGTCTAAACAATTTAAGTCTAGCATTTAAACAAAAATCAACCGATACTTACTTACTTACTGTGAGACCAAAAAAGATGGGAAATCTTTCACAATTGTTTTACTTTAATCTACAAGCTCTAGTCAGAAATTTTGTCAGTTCATAGAATTACTATGAAGTCCAAGGCACAATATTTTTTACTGATATTTTCTAAAAAATTCCTGAAATTTTACAGACAAAACTAGTAGTGAAAGAATTCCATCGGGGTTAACGGTTGCAAATGATTCTAATAGTCATTGACAATGAGATCAATAATTCAAAACAGGCCATTGTTTATATTTTTTTTTCCGTGTTATTTAGAACCATCCCAATTGAAATTCGATTACAAAAATCGGACCATTTATTTCTAAATAAATACCAAAATGAGTATTCCTCAAAAAATTATGAATTTGATATGTGATATGTTCGTTTTGCATTGTTCCAAAATCGTAAAAATGTTGAGATAACGTCAGTAAATGTTTCAAGGATATTTATTCAGAAAACTGGCCTCCATTTTCAACAAAAGTGAGCAACAATGAAAACATATTTGGAATTTGCTTGAAAATGTATGTCTCATTCTCAACTGAGATGGCTCGCGTTATATAAAAAACAAACTATTGTATAGACATAAAAATATCGAGCACAACCATGGAACCATTTATATGTTTTTGTCCACCTAGGTGCCGGGATATCAACAAAATCCTACTATAATTTCTACTTGTATGTTCTTTCATAAAGGAACATATTTGGACTTTCCTTGGTTGAAAGAATTTTTTTGCCAGAACATTAATTTCATATTTACATGCAATAAGGAAAAAATACATCATTTATGAAAATAAAAATGGAATACTATAATCCGAAATTAAAATTAATTTTGTTGACATCCAGTTATAAGTTGTTATTACAGAACCTTGAACAAAACGTCAAAAAACGAGAACATTCATTCAATAACACATTCATAAAAACACTTACTATCTAAACTTGATTATCAAATATGTAATTCAAACGATATTTTTTTCATAAACAATAAGTTTTCAGCAAAAAGTGAAAATGTATATGGATATATTTTTTAAAACCAAAGTGTCTCTATATTTCTTTCAATGGGTGAATTTACTGGAAATTGCTTAATTAAAAGGAATCCACATAAAAAGTGATGTACAAACAAATGTAGTAGTATCCAGATTATTTGATTCAACTTTAAATTAAAATTGAAATTGACTACTTAAGTAATAATTTACCTATTAGAAGGCAAAGATGGTAAAATTACCTGAGCGCTTCCCTTTGAATAAAATTATAGTTTCAGCATATCTAGAATGCAATTATAACTTTTTTCTCAACAATTATTTATGCGTTGAAATTTGATGAATTCCACTTGTTGATATTTTTGCAACGAACTATTTGTTGTATTCTATCATCAATATTATTATAGAACATTTTTCAATTCAGTTTATGTGGAATTACTGCCGAGGTGATATTCATTGTCAAAAAGATTCTCAGAAAATATAACAAAATTTTACAGATATTTTTTTGACATGCCAGTATGAAAATTTAATTTCCCAGCATCAATATTAGTGGAATAACTCAAAAAACAAGTTTTAGGAACAACTCGATAAAACAATAATAATGGTATTAGTGAACCGGGCAATTGTTTTTTACTGTTTTGACCTAGAGGATATTTTTGGATGTAATGGAAGAACGAACATTTTCCTCAAGATCATCTGCTCACAGAAAATCTAAGACTGATTTGTTTACTATAACTATGATTTTGTCTTGTTTTGAATTTTTGTATTCAAATTGAGGTCAAAATTTATTACATCCATTTCTAGAGCTTTATTAAAGTAATTCAATTATCATGTTTTTTATTCTGATTATTAGAGAAAGTCAAATATTCTTAGTTTTTATTTTATACAAATGAACTAATGGATATATTATCTTTGTTATGCTTCAGTTCTTTATTACATACAAAAACATGTGAACTAAAAAACCATTGCCAAATTTTGAGGAAAGCTAAACTTTGAATTGGTTCAAAATAGTTTTCCATCATTGACTAATTCCATTAAAGCCATACAATTGGTTTTGCAGAGACATATTAAACTCGGATATCTGCAAGAATATTTGATTATGTAAACCTACATAGCTCATTCAGAAAGAGACTGATGAAAACTAATAAATTTCATGAAAACTCACTTATTACCAAGGAAGGGAAACAAATTTTCAGCAATTCTCAAACAACATTCTATTGCTATCTGAATTGGCCTCGAATACAAGCAAATCAACTGCTGGGCGGAGAAGAATCATTGGAACACGGCACCCATGCCACGTTGCCGGATTGTTCGTTGACAATGATATCATGCGGTAGAAGTGGATGAGCAGGTGCCAAAAATATCGGATGGACAGCGATATCTGCTGGCGGAAAGTTGCACAAATGCAGACGAGGCGGTGTCACGGATGGTTCTGTCTCCTCCGTTATGCCCTCTGATAAGACTCTATGATAACTATAACTACCTTGGGCTCCTAAGTCAGGCCTTTGTCATTTGGTGTTGGCCTGCAATGCTGTGTTGATTTGTGTCCAGAGATCTTTCTTGCAGGACTTCGACCTACAGGATAATGACATTTGCAAATCATTATAACATATAACATATAAAGATGTTACTTTTATATACCTTGCTTTTTCTTGAACATGTTAACTACAAAACTTTGAGGAAATATTAGAAAACGAGTTCAATAATACAAAAGGCTTCAGAGAAACAAAAAAAATGGGCTGTACAAATGTAAAAGTCTGCCCTAATCTCCAAAATATTTTTATGAATTTTTCCGAAGCCCCAATACATATAGTTCATACCCAAACAGCATAGATGATTATGTTTATTCCCGCCGTAAAAACAATAAAAAAGCTTCGATTTTATAATGCTAGCAAAATATTCTAACTGAGTTGTTTTCAGAAGCTACGTGTGAGAAGACATCTGTAAGAGATCCGATGGAATGTAAGGATATGAATTCAAATGTGAAGGAAAAAAATAATGCTATTTAATATTTCAGGGTCCTGGCAGAAATTTGGAAAATAAAATTTCTGACTTTTCCAGTTTATCCTTGGCCAATTACTATCCCCTTACCATGTCGATAGAAACTGAACATTTTTCAACTTTTTTTACAAAATAACTGAGATTCTATATTTTACAGTAAAATATATGAAAATCTAAAAATCAAGATCCAAATTTTCTCCTTCCCAATAAATGTACGATACCACCATAATGAATTCAAACAAATATTTACCAACACTTGGAAAGCTCGCTCGAGATAGTGAATGTAAGGCCAAAAAATTGTTTGAATCTAACAAACTCACTCTAAATTTAAAAAAAAACACAATATATAACCATTTCCTCACACTCCGAAATAACTCACGGCAGTCATGTAAAATTATTAGGTGTGCATATTGACAACAATCTAACATGTGCCAACCACATACAGCACCTATGCAAGAAACTATCAAGTGTAATGTTCATGCTTAGAAGAATGAAACCAGTCCTTAGCTTCGATGCTCTCAGGACAGCATATTTTTCTCTATTTCATGCACATAGTTTTAACTCAATAATTCTCTGGGGAGCATCATCCCATGCCAATACAATTCTCATACTTCAAAAGAATGCCATAAGAATTCTAACAGGTGCGGATAGACGTGATTCCTGTAGGCTTCTTTTTATAAAATTTAAAATTATGTCTGTTCCATGTTGTTTCATCTATAACTCTGTTTTGAAAATCCATTATAGGAAACATGCACTTGAAAAAAAATCAGATTTTCATCGCTACCCAACTAGAACTGGTAACCTTTGAGGACTCTGAAATTTAGACTGGAAAAATCACGCAATAACTCTCTAAACCTCAATCTCTACAATAATTTACCTGATTACTTGAAAGACCTTTCCCACAACTCTTAAACATATTCCAATTTTTTTTTACTTTCTATTCTAAGCAAGAATATCTAATTTTTCGATTCTTTGAAACCCTGGAAATGTTGAAATGACACTGACAGATCTTATATGCCTATGCCTAACATACTATTATATATTTTTTTATTCCATTTGTATCCACCTGAAAGTGTGGCTCATCAAATTTCAATGTGTTTGCTCCATTGTACCTCTATATTTTTTCCTTTTTACACGCTTTATATTAGCTTCACTTGTATGTTTGTTTGTAACCGACTCCTTTGGACTTGATTTTCACCAACTTCCAGACGTCCGAACGATTTGAAATTTGGCAGGTGTACATAATTCCGGTGACAATGCATTAAGAAATTTTTGTGTGAAAAAACAAACAAAATGGCGGGGCCATTGTGATTATGGTCCGATTCTATTCAAAATTGGTATGGGGGGTTTTTGGAGTCGAATATTACGATTCTTTCGTGAAAATTGAAAAATTTAAGATGGCGGCTCCAAAATGGTGGACGAGTTTTGTGATTATGGTCCGATTCTATTCAAAATTGGTATGTGGGGGTTTTTGGAGTCGAATATTACGAGTCTTTCGTGAAAATTGAAAAATTCAAGATGGCGGCTCCAAAATGGTGGACGAGTTTTGTGATTATGGTCCGATTCTATTCAAAATTGGTATGTGGGGGTTTTTGGAGTCGAGTATTATGATTCTTTCGTGAAAATTGAAAAATTCAAGATGGCGGCTCACTGTATATATTGACAATGTTAAATTCTTTGAATGACTTCTAAAATCGAGATTTGACTATTAATACAGCTGTACACATTAATGATTTGGAAAATAATTACAGTTACTAATAGTAATCACGGAATTAATGGTAGATTAGAACAAATAATAGTTTAAAAAAATTGAAACGTGCTTTTATAAATAAACCAAACTAAAAAGTAGAAAATAAATAATAGTTAAAAAAATTAAAAAAATAAAAAACAAAAAAATAAATTAATAATAATGTAAATAAGAAAAAAAATTATTTTATTTAAAAAAAAGCGTGGGGTGCTTTTTAAGATTCAGATTAAGCACCCCACACTTTTTTTTAAATAAAATAATTTTTTTTCTTATTTACATTATTATTAATTTATATTTATTACATTTTTTTACACTATTTTTAATTCAGATTTATTAAAATTCATTTTCTATTTTTTCAGTTTGGTTTTCTATAAAAGCGTGTTTTTTCGTTTTTTTAAACTATTTATTTATTTTTTAGTTCGGTTTTTTATAAAAAGCGTGTTTTTTAGTTTTTTTAAACTATTTTTTTTTTATTTATAAACTTGTATGACCTGCTATAATTGTACCAAAATGTATAAAACATAGTTAAATAAATTACTACTACTAATACTACTACTAGGCAACACAAAATACATTCAAAATCGCGTATTCGACCGGGACCCGCAGTTAACATACAAAAAGGTTCCATGCATTTATCGTGTTTCCGTTGTACAATCACGAAATTATTTTATGTAGATATCCGGTTTTCGCAGTGAAAAGAACAAGATTCAACAATACATGTCCAAAACAATCAAAAGTTTCTTTAAAAAATATACTGTTAAAAATTTCCTGTTTGCTTATTTTGTTGTCTAATGAGAATATGATTTTTTGTCTGGGGTTCCACAAGGTTCACACTGCTTCCCTATTTTCAACCTATTTATCAATGATATTCAACAATGTTTGATACACTCGGACTACCTCTTATTCGCAGATGATTTGGAGCTTTTTAAAAGAATCTCTTCCATCACGACCGAGCGGTTATTGCAAGATGATTTGAATGGTCTCAATACTCATCAATATTTGACTTTACCTTCTAATCGACTGCAACCACTCCTTGAACTGTGTAGAACCATCAGGTGTAATCTGGAAAGCAGCTCTAGCTGCGCATACAATGCTGACAAAATCTTCGTAGTCGGAAGAAGTGAGATGGTACAGCTTCTGATGCATACATTGTATGTACATCTGTTGACATTTCTGCACGAGGGGCGTCAAAGCTGTGCGTAAGTGTTGCATGACCAAACTCGGATTGTTTCTCGAAAGATATTGCGCGGCTTCAATTGCGACATCGTGCAACACAAATGGACTAACTATAGAGTTCACGGCACAGACACAAAAATGATGAAGGTATTGGGTTCCTATGACAAAAAAATATAGTCAAACAATCCATTCTCCCTTAGATTGAAACTATTCTAATCAAAGTTCTATTTTTTCTTTAGAAAGAAAACAATGCATATTGTAAAAATGAAACCAATTTTTTATCGGAGATTGCCAAATTTTGGTAAAGGTTGAAATGAAAAATTTCTCGAATAATAACTCACCTAAATGTTTGGATATCCTCAACAGCCATTTCACGTCCTCTCCATAAGGTGGATTCCTCGCATACTTTGCTTGAGGTCTATCATCGTGTACTCTCCTAGCTAACGTCTCCAAAGCCAACATACCTACCCTATAAGCAGTCAACAAGTACCTCAACTGAGTTTGATTGAACTGATGAGGTCTGTGTGTTCTTGCAACTGCTGCTTGCGGATGGGGCACCATACCTGATAATGAATTATTGTTTGATCTCACATAATACATGTTAGTAGAATAAAATCACCTTTGGAAGGCAATAACACTGATTTTATTATTCAAATCTATAATTTCCATTTCAATAAACCGCCAGAAAATTATTGAGCTTCTTTCTAATGTTTTTTCAATACAGGGTGTTAACTAACTTTTATAACGAACCACAGTGGTTAAAATTAAAAAAATCTTGAAAAAAATTACCAATTGTCAAATTTGACCAGATTTCGGGAACCGCTCTTCCGTTATTCGGAGCCGTAAGAAAACACTGGCAATTGTCAGTGCAAGATGGATGGAATTTTGAACTGATTGTTTGAGAAATGTAAAAAGAGAGTCTGAGAATCCTTATTAACATTAGTTGCAGGCTACTGTCGATACATATTCAGACTGTCTCTGCAATAGTGTCAATAGGCAAGATCACAAACTCACAAATTTGCTTCATATGTGCTTGAAGTTGAAATATAATGACAAAATATTATATATGCATAGTTTTTCCTAGAAGATATTGTGCAATATTCTAATAAACACTGCTCTAATACCCTCAAATTCAGTGAGACATTCTAACACAGCGTTATTGCCGCTTCTTTCGACGTCACAAATCCATTTTCACTATTTTGCGGAACTTCTGAGGAAACGTTATTCTCTTTCATCCTATGAATTAATCAGAACTTATGTCAACATGTTTTATACTGAAGAGACTTCGTATTTGATAGCTGTCCTTGATTTAGTTATTCTTGTATAATATGCATGTATACCGAGTGCTATGCCATTATTTTTTCGGCCTGCTCTTATTGTAAAGAAATATGAATAACGCTTGGCAACGATGTAATTCCTGGCACTCTTCGCGATCGGCGAGTTGCCAGTGTCACTATTCTGTGGAACTTCTGAGGAAATGTTATTCTGTTTCATCCTATGAATGAAACAGAACTTGTGTCAGCATGTGTTTTATTGAAATGAAGACTCCTCATGTGATAGCTGCTCTTGATTTAGTTATTCTTGAATGATATGTATGTAAACCGAGGGCTATGTCATTATTTTTTCGGCCTGCTCACATTGTAAAGGAATATTATGAATAACACTTGGTAACTCTGTAATTATCTTGGGCTGGCGATAGATCTGAACTTCTTACGTCACATCCTGGCGCAGTTTTCGCAGTGTTCAAACAGGAGCATTTCTTCCGTTTTTTTTTTAAACTACTTGAAAAAAAATCCAATTACTTTTCTCATCGTTCTGGACATTGTGGTATTTTTTCCAGAAATTAGTGATTTCGCCTATTATTCACTAATGAAAACAAACAACGTCAGTTATTCACTAATGAAAACAAACGAACCTTGTAAAATCCAAACTGGTAGATAAAGTCATCATACTCTGAAGCATCTAACAAACCACAATAATAAAAAAATCATTTGTTATGCATTGTGAGTCAATCATTCAATTCACAAGAAAAGTAAACGAGATCCACCGACCAAACAATTATTTAAATATCCTAAAATCCATGTCAAAATTGTCAAATGTCAGTTCCCTGAAGTTTGTCCTTACTACCAAACACCAAACTCTTCCGTATGTATTTAGAACTTTCCATTCGAAGTGTTCTTTCTCTCTTCCTGTCATAGTCATTCGGACATTTTGATCACTTATTTGGAAAAATCAGAGGTATAAAGGAGATATTTTTCTATTGTATTTCTCAAATACTGTAATGAACAGTTCTTTCAATAATTCAGACAATAATTTATCAAATTCCCTATACAAAGCAAAACAGCTTCAGGATCGCCTAGAAGCATTTCGAACCCCATAAAATGGTCTGCATACACAACAACATACACAAATTCACAACCTCAATTATAATTTTTGTATAATCAAATTTAAGATTGCTGTAGCAATCAGAGTAGGGCAGCCAAGTCGTTACTTCATTCTTATTGATCTCTGGATAAGTAAGCAAATGTGTCAACAAAAAGACTATTTTAATTATGTCACAATATTGGCAAGAAAACCCAGCTGTGTTTGAGGTAAGGCTGGCAATACCATACAAAGATAAAAATCCCTGTACAGCAGTAGAAATCATGTGTGTTTGTGGTGTTCTCAATTTACCCAAAATCGAACTCTGAATTGACAAATAAACGAGAACATCGTAGTACGGAGATTAACACTACGAGGGTCAAGATTATCTAACACATGGTCATCGAGAAATCCAGCGGTAACCAAACAACAAAATTTTGATAGGCAATAATTTTTTTTATGAGTTATTAAGAACTTTTTATAATTATTCTAAAGGAAGAATCTTTTATTTCTTTTTATAATTATTTCAAAGGAAGAATCTTTTATTTTTTAATGCAATATTAACGGTTAGCGGTAGTGCAGATGTAATCGACACCCATTCAGATGTAATCGACAGATGGGAATTAAATAATAATCGGAGGTATTTCTGAATTAATTTTAAAATATTCTAAGTGCGCTACAACAATGTCAATAACTTTTCTATTTCCAAGTCAAAAAACACCACGATGAGATCTTACAATTTATTCAGCAAGTTAGGTACTGTTTGTGATATTTTTCCCTTTCAGTACATTTCTAGAATATACTTATTTTCAGTATAAATTGCTTCCTTCGAGCCAACACGTAATACATGACACCAATACCATTGACTAAGTTATGGATAGTATTACTTAAGAAGGAAATGACTAGTAATAAAACTAAATATTGTAACATACCAGGTGGTGGCGCCTGATATATGTGAGCAGCAGGCCTCAATCCTTGCACGGGTTGCGCCAGAGTAACAGCCGGACCATAATACTGCAACTGCGCTTGGGGAGGAGGAGCCTGTTGTGGGCTTGTAAATACAGCTGGTGGTGGCTGAGGATATTGGGAGGGGGCGCTTGTGTACGCAGCTTGTTGGGGAGGAGGAATGTTGGGATAAGAAGTGGGTACTGGTGTGAAAGAAGGTGCAGCAGCTTGAGGGGGAGGAGGTGGATATGGAAATTGATACATCTGAACATGACCAGGTGGCGGTGCTTGATGAAGAGGGTGTAAAGGGCCCCCGTAACTGATTTGGGGATGGTGAGGGTGGGGAACAAAGTTGTAATGACTGACGTACATTCCAACAGGTGGCGCAGCATGCTGAAAGACCAAAAATGTTAAAATAGTCTGTTATTGCATTCCATAATGTATGGACATAGTACTTTATGTAACAAGTATGCAAAATGAGGCTTTAGCGGACAAATCGCAATGTTTACTGTAATATGAAGATGATGTCCACATATGTTTTTTTGGATTCGCTTTCTACATAGAACGCCCCACATATTTTCTTGCAGGTTTTACCGATTTTTTTCTAGTAACACTAGTCATGAAATATTGTTCATCATATAAAAAACTACTAAATTAGACATTTTCAAGACATTCTTCATTCCGAGAATATGAGTTATGGTATATTTTTTGGAATATAATCAAAGAACCCTTCTATAGAAATTTTGAAGAAAATATTTGCAACAGTTTAGAGAAAATATATTCATCAACTTTTTTTTCAAGTATATTACTCTCTATTTTGGGGTTAGAAAATTAAACAGAGTGCCTGGAAAATTTCTATAGGTTTAGGTGCAAGTACCTGCAAAGATCGGACTGACACACATGCACGAATACATTTTTTCAACTTTCATATTTAATGCTCTATAATTTTTAGACGATGAATTATCCAATTGTCTTTCGATAAAACTGATTTAGTTGTGGATTGTCTATAACTTCATAAGTCATCAATACATTACAGAGTTATATGAGAGAAATATAATAATGAAAATGTATGCAATCAGCGAATGTAAAGAAGCAAAATTATTGTAAAATGTAAAACCTGGCTAGATATAAAGCAAAAAATGCACGCTTAATTTTTTCTTTGTGAAAATGCTTGCAGATATTAATACTTTATATCTTAGTAGAAAGCGACAGATGATATGAGTTCAAGTGTTGAATTGGCGGGAGTTCGGTCAGAATGAACAAAACCAAATTTAAAATTGTCGACGTTTCGAAACTTTATTGTTTTATCTTCAGGACTCTGAAGTATAAAAACAAGACATTTAGAATAAAGTTCTTGAATAATGCATATTTAAAACAAATTAAAGAGATTGCCTAAAATGACAATTAATCAGAAGAAAGGGTATCAGTTTTTTCCCTTCGGATCTTTTCTCCGATGTTTAATTGTCATTTTAAGCAATCATTTTAATTTGTTTTATATATACATTGTTCAAGATCTTTATTCTAAATGTCTTGTTATTTTATACTTCAGTGTCCTGAAGATGAAACAATAAAGTTTCGAAACGTAGACAATTTAAAATTTGGTTTTCTTCTTTATTCCAACGAGTTCGCTCTGGGTTGTGTTCGTGATACATCCTCCTTCAAGAAGCAGATTAGTGCTGATTCGAAGTTTTGGGAAGTTCTGATGAGTCGTTGATGCAATTGAAAGTCATTATTTTCTGAAATCTGCGAATTTAATAGAAACTCTTACCCGAAAAAGGTAGAATCAAATTTACATCACTTTCCAACCACTTATGAGTCTTCGATTTGAAACATTGGAACCTACTAGAGGAAATAGTTTACTGGATATCGTCCCTGTTTCAAATGACTGGATAAATTATCATCAGAAAACAACAAAAATAGGCTTTAGATTATTCCAAATTGCTGAGTTAGATTTATTTTGTTCAGATATGAAAAGAAGAGACCATATAACACCTTAGATTAATCCCATAAAAATATTCGAAATTGAAAGTAGTTCCGCAATATTTATGGACCCACAGTTTAACTTGTAAATTATTATCACTTCAATGAACAATATCATAAAAAATATTTATTTAGATCAATGATCCGAATATAAAAATGCTACACAATTTTTTTTTACCAGTCATTATAGACTAAGCGACCATGAAACATTTACATTCGGGAGAGTTAGCACAAATTTAGAGAAACCTATTGCCACTGGGTTGTGTTAGAAAATATGTTGAGTCTGGTTGTTTTGGCGAATAAAACATATTTTTCAGAAAAATGCAGGAATACCTTTTTGTAGAAACAAACATTTTCTACAAGAAAAAGTATCATGTCTTTATCATGAAAAATGTATACACAGATATAAACAAAAATTGAAATAAAACAAAAAAGCATTCTATATGGGAGAGTTTGAGAAATGAAACCTCACTGATATTATAGGGAGAGAGTGATAAATAAATATACTTTATTGTTTCATGACTCATGACTCAAATCATTGTCACAACATATGCAGATGCAAGGTTAAACTTACTCCTAAAATAGATCACAAATATTTTTATTTTTTTAAATAATAACTATGATAAACTGTTCATTATATGCATTAACTAAAACAGCATAAAATACAAAGTCACAGATTCCGTGTATCATAAAATATTCCTCAAAGAAATAATAGGGTCTGCTATTAGTGAATGTTTGATAGCTTTCCCAAAATTGAATCAGTGGTGCAGTGTCTATTATATATTGAAGCAGATGATTGTATATCTTATACCCATTGTAAACAAATAAATCTTTTTCTATTTTAAGGAGATGTATTGAATGAATTCTAAATTTATTTTCCAATAATTGAAGCATCCCTAACAACACAGGGATGTCCTAGGTATGTCCTATGTACCGCGGTACAAGGACATGATTGGGACATCCAGGGGATGTCCCGCAAAGGTTGTCCAGAGGACATCCCATGTGGTATATCCATAGGTTGTCCCATTCATGTCCCTGGTATTTCTGATATCCATTATCATATATAAGAATCATCTAAACTCATCAAAATGTCAATTGAAAATTCAAAGTTGATATTTTGTTTTGAAAATGTTTGTTTTTCTTCTGGAAAATAATTATTAAGAAAATATAAATATCTCTGAAATTTCTGGAAAGTGACCATTTCGCAAGCAGAAAATTATTTATGCATAATATACATTGTTGTTAGAGTACAATGATCTTTCTGTCGAAATTAAACATTCCCACTCACTCAATGAATTCAAACACCAACTAATCCGAAAGATTAAAACAAGCTATGTATGAAAAAGTAGATATCCAAATTTTGATTATATTATGGAGGCGATATTTATTGTGAGAAATTCTTTGTTAGTGAAACTAATTAAGAATCGTAAAAATTCAATTTATGGAAATGTCACTGATAATAATGAAAAAATGTACTGTGATTGATTGTAATTAATAATGTTACACATAGTAATTTCTATACTGTAATTGTAACATGTAGAATATTTGTATATTAGGTTGCCTATTTGAATAAACGATTATTAATATAAATTCTCAAATTATACACAAATCCCAGACACAATTGCATTTCGGTATCTGTGGTTTTGTCCTGTTTGGCTTTGGCAACAATGTTTGAATTATTTGGTGATCTGCCAACAAGTTAACCTCACTTTGCATAATGTTCAAGTTTCTAACTTTTCTTTGTTCGATGTAAAAAGATTAGCGGCATCCTTATTGTGTTTGGCGATTTTTGTGAGCATTTGATCAGTTATAGTGTTTTTTTTTTTTTTTTTATGTTCTGGTTCCCACGAAAAGGGATATCCTGTAATGTTCAGAGAACATCGTGGGAACCAAGGGAAAGAAGGTAGGAGTTGGTGTATAGCATAGTTGAGAAATTGAAATAATAAGTTGAGTTTAAGGTTGGTAAAACAATAATTATCAAAATATTGAATGTAATCTTTTGGATCAAACACTTGATTGTTCCAATAATATGGTTATTCGATTCTGAATATTGTGTTTATAGTATATTTATTAATTAATTATAGGTACACATTAATATAATGGATCGTAGGAGGAAGGTATCCTCAAGGCTTGAGAGAAAAAATACACTGACTAAATATTATAAAAGGACAAGAAAACTTGGAAAACAAAATGAAGAATCTTGAGAGACTTGTAGTGGGCCTTCTACTAGTCAATTAATGGCTGTAAATGATGATATTCATATAACATTACCTTCTACAAGTTCAGATAAAATATTCCTGTGAATCAAGGTCTGAAAATTTGTCTGATGGTTCCTTGGAGAAATGAGCCCTACATCAAGAGAAGACCTAGTTTACAATTATCATGTTGGGAACTTCCATGAAAATGTTGAAAATTCAAATGATAACATAAATTCAAAGTTAACTGAATGGGCCTTGAAACACAACATAACACATGCAGCAATAATACTTGGTGAGTATTTTTATCTATTATTGTAAATCCCAAAAGAGCTATAAAATGATATCTGTATTAGTAATTGTTTTCATTGTCAATTCAATCTGCAACAATATCTTTGTTACAGGATCTCCTGGAGCCATTGGCAATAAAAAACAGATTGAGGAGACTTTGCAGAAGTTTTTCAGGAGGACCAAGGAGAGAATAAGCCACAGAGAAAAAGATAATGCAATGCGTGCAATAAATGCAACACCCTAATATGTGTACAATTTTCAACTGATTCACCTAGTCTTTTTTTGTTTATTTGTCATTTGAAGTTATATATAGGATGAGTTTTTATTTGTCGTTTTTTCATCATATTTTTACACAATATGATATAATTAATTTCTGAATTAAACCCGTTTTGTGTTGAGAATCTTATTTGGATTTCATTTTTTCCATATTTTCCATGAAATTTTTCAAAGTGAATAAAGTAAAGAAAAGGACATTCGAGGACGTCCAGGGGATGTACCATATATCCCAGGGATGTCCCTGGGACATCCCTAGGATGTCCCTTTGATGTCCATTGTCGGGACTTGGTCCATCCCTGGGACGTACCAAAAGGACATCCCTTGGACGTCCTTTTCGGTGGAAAGTAGATGTCCCTAGGACGTCCTTAGTATGTACCATGTCCCGACAAAGGATATCCCAGGGACGTCCTAGTAGCAAATGAAGGACGTCCCTGGGATGTACAGAGGATTACTTGGGTTGTTAGGGATATATACAAAGCCTCAATCGTAAGTATTCCGTGTGATTTGAACAGAGGTTTACAAGAGTCGTGAGTTTCAGCTCTACACGTGTATGGCTTTTTTTCTATGGGAAAAGTATACTGTACATTGTACAGTACAGTGTAACTTATTGTGGCATATTCATTCATATGCTTTTCTACACTTTTATAGAATTTCTTAATATCCATTTTTTCATTTTCATATTGTGGAAGGTAAAAAACCATGAAAACCATGACGAGAACCAATATTCATCCAAATAAATAACTTCTGAAAAAGTTTTAGTGTAACACCCAGAATGTAAAATAAATTTTGCTCTAAATGTTATCTGATTTAGATGTTACATCATTTAAATGTTTTAAAATGTATTTCATTGATATTGAAAGAGAGACATCTGGAATCATCCAATTTTGAATAAGAATAAAGGAACTTTTTGAACTGAAAATTCAATTCAATAGGCTATTAACCGAGATCCTTCTGTTACAATTACAATGAACACAAAAATTGTATGTAAAAAAGTAATATATTACAAGGTGTCATCTGAGGATGTCGATGAATGGGTTGTATTTCCGTGTCTCTTTTTAGGAGGAGGAGGTTTTTCCAGGAGTTCTATATTTTTAGCGTTCTGCCAGAATCGTTGAAAAAGATGGTTTAGGCGATTTTCGATAGGCATTATATTGGTGAGATCGTATAAAAGATTATTTAAGTACTGAATTTTTGTGATAGACCTCAATGCAGGTTGATTTGTTCGCAACTATGAACAGGATGTTCATAATATCAGCGTTTATTATCAAATGTGATACCTACGTATTTTGTTGTCCTGACGGGGTTGACTTCATGTTACTGGACGGTGATTGTGGGGGATATCGGTGAAAGTTGATCATTGAATAACATTTATTGGTACTTATTGGGATTTGGTTTCAGTCTCCATTTATTGAACCAAAAGCAGGTAAAATTAGCAATATGTTTGGCTACAGCTTCTTCTAGGGATTTGTCATGGGAATTCAGCTCTGTGTTGTCCACAAACTGGAGAATATAACCAGAGAAGAAAAATGGTCGGGGTCGGGAAAATTGTAAATGAGAGGGGAGAGAGGTGATCCGTGAGGTAAACTCTATTGAGTGGTGAACATAAAGGAGTTTGTAAACACTTTCAGTCTTCTACCAGCTAGCAGGTAGTTCACTAGGAAGAGTAAGTGCCTTGGATATCTCATGGAATAAAGTTTGTAGATAATAATGCCTTTGTGCCAAACACTATTGAAGGCTCCGTTGATGTCCATAAAAATAGCAACAGATTATTTTCTGTTGAGTTTAGGTGTTTCGATGTTGCTTGTGAGAATTGTGAAAGGACGTTAATTTGAGCAGTCATTTTTGAATCCAAAGTTATAATAATAATAATGTTTACAAATTAAGTAAAGTAGGTATTTTCCTTATTACTGTCAATTGCAACCAATTTTTGATGATTTTTTTCTTGGTTTTTCTCAAGAACGGGAAGGAGACTGATAGGTCTATAACTGCTAATTTTTGTATGGTCTAGTCCTTGTTTGGGTATCGTTATAGTGGTACCTGTCTTACATTCAATTGGAAAAAAGTTTTTACTAAAGCAATTTATTTCTAAAATTTCAGTAATATGTCTTTTTAAAACTTCATTTAATTCATACATATTTTGAATGTGCCATATGATGGTTGTCTGATCTGCGAATAATGTGAACCTTCGTGAGATATTATTGTCTGTAGAATCATTAATATGTTTGCATATATAACGTTTTCAAGCAATTCTGCGTTAGATCCAAATTCATATGTCATTTTCGAAAAATGTGGAGCATATCAGTGGCATTCTATTCCTCAAACTCTTTCATTTCTTATTTTGTTTCAATCTCAATTTTTTATTTGGATATAATCATTTTTCAGGAAAATGGCATATTGTAAAGATTATTGATATATAAAAAAATATTTCCACATTTTACCTGAAAAATGTGGTTTTCTAGACATATTTGCCATCCTGGAGTAGACAACCCAGAGGCGATATGCTAATTCCCCCCAAACTTTTTTATATGCTGAATAACAAAGGATATACGATATACTTCAGTTGCAGCTTCATCTCTTCACCCATTTACACCAACATGCGTAAAATATTTGTTTTTCATTTTTTACTCATTTCTTACCCAACAGACCTACTGGCACATTTTCCTCATGTTGGTGTGAACCACCCTTATCATAATTGTTATTATTTGTTAGTTATTTTATTATTTTCATTGATTTCATCTCTTATAGACCAGGGTCGATAATTTTTGAAACCAAAAAAAATAATAGTAGGATGAAACGTTTTGGAAAAGGAAGAGAATATAACAAAAGTGAAATGAAAAGTAATTTACGGGCGATCTGAGGTCGGGAAGTGGAAGGGTGGTGAGTTTTTAAGGGTAAAAAAAGGTTAATCACGATTTCCGGCAAAACTACAAGTCCTAACAAAAAGATCTACAACTTTTGTATTTACACTTTTTACACATAACCCTAAAAATGTATGTGAAAAATTGAAATAACCAAGTTTTTGGTTTTTTATTTTTTTTTTACAAAAAAATTTTTTTTCCACGAAATTTGGTGAAAACTTACCTTGTATGTCCCAAACACACTGTAATTTATTTGATTTGAAATATTTATTTTTTCACCTTATTTTGACTTAATATCGAAAAACCACCCTAATTTTCAATCGAAAATTCTCGCGTCAAAATATCAGCTTTTTTCGGTCGGTGGGATTTTTGTTCGTTGAAATCTCTACTTTCTGATGGTATAAAAAAATATACATTACTATGGTAAATGTTCTCAGAAAATGCAAAGAAATAACAGGTAGTAAGGCCCAGACCCTCCTAGCCCCTTCCCCACTTCTCTATGAAATGCCTTTTGATGGGCTAAAATTTTCCGTAGGTCACTCAGGTATATAAGTTATCTTAAAATAGCAATAAATAGGCATCTACGCCTATAATTTAAATAAGATTCTACAACTTTCTCAAAATATTGTAGATGTCTTATTAAATTTCAGATTCAAGTTTTTTTCGTTTCTTTGCATTTTCTGAGAACATTTACCATAGTAATGTTTTTTTTTTTTTTCACCATCAGAAAGTAGATATTTCAACGAATAAAAAGCCCATCGACTTTTTAAAAAAAGCTGATATTTTGACGCGAGAATTTTCGATTGAAAATTAGGGTGGTTTCTCGATATTGAGTCAAAATAAGGTGAAAAAATAAATATTTAAAATCAAATAAATTAGTGTGTTTGGGACATAAAAAGGTAAGTTTTTACCAAATTTCGTGGAAATATTTTTTTTTTGTAAAAGAAAAATAAAAAACCAAAAACTTGGTTATTTCAATTTTTCATATAAATTTTGAGGTAAATACAAAAGTTGTAGATCTTTTTATTGCCTACCACTTTGCCATTAAACTTTTTTCCATAGGACTCCGGAAATCGAGATTAACCGTTTTTTACCCTTAAAAACTCACCCCTTCCACTTCCCGACAAAGGATTGCCATAAATTATTTTTCCTTTCATTTTTATTATATTCTCTTCCTTTTCCAATGGGTTTCATCCTACTATTTTTTTTTTCACTTTTTACCATTTTCAAAGGCTTCAGCCCTGGTCTATTAGTAAAATTACTGATTGATCAACTTATGTTTACATTATCATTAGGTTATTCATGGTAATTTTGAAAAATGCCTTTTTTAATTAAAAACCTTTTTCCTTAATTTAAAAGGTTTTGTGTTTTCGATAAATACTGAAGACGATTGCAGATACAAGCATTCGAAACGTCGTGAAAACCTTTTAAATACATTAAGACGATGGACGTCCGAAACGATAGTTATCAAGTTACCACATCGTCTACAACCTTCAAACAAACGTCCAATAAACCCTATTATCATCTCCAAGCGAGTTTTACCGAAAATGAAATAGTACAAAAAACTCACTGTATATGGTGGACTAGTAGTTACTACAACCGGCGTAGTGGCTGTAGGTACTTCCGGGGGTCCAGGTTGCTCGATGAGTGCCACAAGTGCTCCGTGGGGATCCATAATAGTATCATGGGACATTTCGTTATCTAACAGTTGTTCCCCTCCAGGGGTATGCCTAATGTATAACTCGTACCAGTATTTGGCTACTTGGAACAACACTTCGGGATAAACTCCGCCACCTTTGGCTGCGTTTTCGACAGTATGACACGCGTGTTCCAACATGTCGTCGCTCTGCTCTTTGCATTGCAATATGGCTCGTTGGATTTCATTGGGATTCAGTGCATGTGCGTGCGGAAGGCAGGAGAGTGCTAGTTCCGCCGCCGCTCTGACCATGTTGAGATCGCAACCACGGGAAGCTCTGTCCGCGATACTGGCAGCTTCTGGGGGAGTGAGGTGACCCTCCCAGGTATCTATGAGGAATGATATTGCTGCAGCACCAATTTCCATCGCTTGACCTGAGGAAGTAGATAGTAGATCTTAAGAACTAAGTTTTCATAGTTAGATATCATCAGCTCCTTGTGGGAGTAACTGGGAGTAACCTTTCAAATAATATATCACATGACTTATTTCTATTTGAAATGTATATTGGGAAATACAGTACAATACAAATACTTTATTCGTCACTTGAATCTATCATAAAAGTATAAAAGTATAAAATATACAAAAGATTATCGGACTAGTCAAAATTTACAATAAAAAAATTGCAATTAGATAGATACTGTAGTATACCAGTTATAACACATAAGTAAAGTAAACGAGTACAGATATACAATATAAGAATAAATAATATAATAGCTTAATGTCATTACGATTCTAAAAATTCATCAGCAGAATAAAATGCATTGCTCAACAGATAATTTGATAACTTCTCTTTAAAGCTTGTTTTATTTTCTATATCACCAAAGAGATTTTGGAATTTATTGTAAAATTTTATGTGTTCGTAATTATGTGAGTTTTGACTGACCGTGAGTCTGGAGTAAGACTGATGGAGCTGATTGCCCCTACGGGTTTCATAATTATGAAAATCACTTTGTTTCATTACAGTATTATTCCTATTCCTCAGCAAGTGATGCTAGAGTCATGATTCCCAATTCAACAAATAGGCATTTACAGGAAGTTCTAGGGTGTGTTCCCTTCATGCATTATAGACTCATAGAGTAGAGTTAAGTATTTGCAGGTTTCTTATTTTTACTCTGGAGTTGAGTACTATTCATGTAATATTCGAACGGTGCGGAATTTATTTGGAGTTGTTTACAAAGTCCGAGTGACAGAAGGTTCTGACATCGGAAATATAGGTTATGTTATTGTTTGTTAAAAAAACGAAAAATGGCAAGAACAATGAAAGTTGATGAAAACCGGAGAAGTAAACACCGGTAAACACCGGTGAAATTAGTAAAACAGTGTTGCCAGATGTACCTAGATTCTCTGATATTCTGAAATCGGAAAGAAATGCTCCGGAAAGGAGCAAAATTAAAAAAATTAATGATATTATAAACCTAGAACATGACATTCAGACTGTTGAAAGTGAGGGATACACAGAAGTGACATACAAGAAAAAACAACCTATGAAAAAACCTACGAAAATAAATATTGGTGAAGGAAATGGAATGGAGACTTCGTCCAGAAGAAAGTTTGGCTCTACCTATATAGAATTAAAAGACATATCACTGATGATAAAATCTGTAAGTACATCAAAGATCAAGAAATCTTCAAAAATGCGGATATTATAGTCAAGGAGCTAACAACAGAGGTAAACCAAAATAAATGTTTTATGTTTGGAATAGACTACAGCTTAAAAGATGAAATTTATAAATCGTCATCCTGGCCTCGATCTGTGGCCTATAAGCGATTCAACTTCCAAAAATATTATCAATACGAACGAAGAGGGGAGGATTTTAGTTGACTCACAGTATTGATGAAGACTTCCCATGATCAAACTCTTTGCCTAAAGCAACGGCCACTATCTCAATTACACACCAAAACGCACAATGCATCAGTAACTGTAATGAAGTAATCCTAACTACTGATAATTCTATGAGTGAATCAATAACTACTCAATTACCCATAATTAATTCACCATTGCCCTCAAATGATGATGTAGGAAGTACTCAACCACAAACTGGTACTCATTCCTTCTCACATACTGTCAATACAAACACACTGTCCTGTTACTATCAAAATATAAGGGGACTTAGAACCAAATTGGATGATTTCAACAGGGCTCTACAGGTGTGTGATTATGACATAATAATAATAACGAATCCTGGTTAAATACAAACATCTCTGATACAGAATTAAGTGATTCTAAATATTCAATCTTCAGACAAGATCGGAACTATAAGGAAACTAATTGTACACGTGGAGGAGGTCATGATATGTGTTAGGTCCAACCTATTAGCAAAAAAGTTGTTTCTACGGAAAGTTTAATCTTTGAGGATCTCTGGGTAGAGTTAAAAGTCTCAAATAGGAAAATAATGCTCTGTGCTGTGTATATCTGCCCTGGTTCAAGTGCGAAACATATCAGTCTTTTGCTACTAAAGTTCATGACTTAAGAAGAAACAATGTAAACGAACTTCATTATTGCTGGGATTTCAACCTGCCTCAAATCTCATGGAGTTATGATGAACATACTCGACCTAATTACGCTATGAGCTACGTATTGAAGTTCTCCTGGACGAATTTGCGTCATGGATTTCCAACAGTTCAATGATGTCACAAACTGCTCAGGAAAGATTTTGGACTTAGTTTTTCTGATGATTTGTCTGTGGGTGTCGAACATGCCCAATTATGCCTACTCAGTAATCATTCATCTGATCCCTATCACCCTGCTGTAGAATTTAAATTGATTATAAGGACGTGATTCTCTCATCCCATTATGCTAAAGAAAAGGTATTTTTGTTCCACAAGGCTGACTATATGGGACTCAATGAATACTTTTCTAATATTGACTGGTCATTTTTATATTACTCAATACTAATTGACGAAGCAGTTTCAGCTTTTTATGAAGTTTTATCTGATGGATTCAAACAATACGTGCCACAAAAATTCAAATCTACTGCCAAATATCCTAAATGGTACAGCAATCATCTGATTGAATTGCTTAAACTGAAAAACAAACTTCACAAAAATTCAAAATAAGTGGTTTAGAACGAGACTATGATGAATACTCGAATATACTGAAAGGAAACTAAATACCACATTGATATGTGTTATATTTTGTACCTGTCAAACACTGAACTTATGATACATGACAACATTAAATATTTTTGGTCATTTGTGAATTCCCATAGAAAAGACAGTGGCCTTCCTAAAATAATGGAGTATAGAGGGAAAACTTTAGAAACTCCAAAAGAAATAGCTAACGCATTTGCTGACCATTTTCAGTCGTGTTTCTCCAAATTGGTTGATGTTACAAATATTCCAACATTGGACACGTCTCAGTCTACTTCAGTGCTAACATCTCACCGTTCAGCATTGAGGAAATTGAAAATAAGTTAATTAACTTGGACAAAACAAAAGTGCTGGCCCGATGGAATTCCTCCGTTACTTCTCAAACAGTGCAGCAGAGTATTATCCACTCCACTTAAAATTATTTTTCAAAAATCGTTCGATGATGGAATATTTCCAACCATATGGAAATCATCACTGTTATCACCAATATTTAAGTCAGGTAGTAAGAACAATATTGAAAATTACAGAGGTATATCTAAAATTTCATGTATTCGAAAGTTTTGAGTCAATATTAACAGACGAACTTTTTCCAATTTTAAGCATATTATTGTTAATGAACAACATGGCTTTTCAAAATCGCTCTACAGCTACCAATTTAGGAATTATACAAAACTTTTATGTAATAAACTAGAACAAGGTTTTCAGGTTGATGTGATTTACACTGACCTCGCCAAGGCTTTCGATTCCTTAATCATAGTCTTCTTATTTCTAAAATGAAAGCACTTGGTGTGGATGGCAGTTTTTGAAGTTTATTATTTCTTATCTGGACAAGCGCATCAGAAAGTGAAAATAGGAGATTCTATTTCTAAATCAATAAATGTTACCTCTGGAGTTCCTCAGGGATCCCACATTGGTCCCATTCTGTTTTTATGCTTCATTAATGATGTTATTTGCACTTTTAAAAATTGTAACATTTTACTTTACGCTGATGATCTCAAATTCTATAGAGTTGTATCATCTGAAGATGACTGTCATTTGATTCAGAATGATTTAATCAATTTCACCAATTACTGTAAACAAAATTTTTTGAAAATCAATATTGATAAGTGTAAAATCATGCGTTTTCACAAAATACTCAATCCAACTATTTTCAACTATAGTATACATGGGGTTGATTTGCAAGCTGTAACTAGTATCAGTGATTTAGGGATAATATTTGATAAAGAACTCAATTTCAACGATCATATCAACAATATTTGTAATAAATCTGTCAGGATGGTGGGTTTTATAAAGAGGCAAGCTAGAAATATTTCTGATCAGAACGCAATTAAGACGTTGTATATTTCACTTGTTCGAAGCATTCTGGAATATAATAGTATAATTTGGTCACCAATTTACAATTGCCAGAAGGACCGTTTAGAGAGAGTACAAGGTCGGTTCACAAGTTTTCTTGTTTGGAAACTTGGACTTTCCTTCCATGGTCTCAACTCTCTAACAAGAATTTCATTGTTGAATCTAGAAACTTTAGAACAGAGACGAATTAATGCCATGTCATATTTTTTATTCAAAATTGTAAATGGCGTCATAAATTGTACAGAGATATTAGAAAAATTATCATTTCATGCCAACTCTAGAACCACCAGAACCTGCAACACTTTCTATGTACAAACACATCGATACTAATTATGGTGCACCGCTTCTGTTGTAGGCTTCAAGAAAACTACAATATCCATCATTCATCAATAAACATATTTAATATCCCTTTTTACGTATTTAAGAAACAACTTAAATTCTCCGTCACTCCTACCTGAAAACTTGCAATGTTATTCAATTCAAGCAATTTATTTTTACCGTATCCTTTACTTATATTTTTTTTATATACATGTACCTAAGTTCACTATTGTCTTTTTATATACACATAAATTTCTGTTTATTGTTTGTTTGTCGTTAAATGTATTAGTTTAGTTGTATCGTTTAGATTAGTTGTACCATAGTAGTAGTAGTTGTACCATTTGGAATCTGTATCGAATTCTGTAGAGTACTTGATTAAATAAAAAAATATTGTTGACAATAGCAGATAACTTTTCTAGAATCTTGTCCGCCAATTGTGAATTAAATGTTAGTATCTATAGTAAGGAATGACAATGGTAGATTCGAAGGTCATGTGATGGTTTTGAAGCAGCTTTATTAAAAATAGGTCCTAGGTTAAGTATTCGAGTGGGACAGTATGAACTTGGTAGACCATATGTTTCTCCAAGATTACAACGATTATCAGTGAACAGTATTAAACACATACGCATAAATAATCTCAATCTTGGGTTGGATGTGAGAGTGTGAGACACAGCATAAGAGATTTTTCGTCCCCCAGAGTTGTGTCAATTTTGTGGAGTTAAATAAACCCAGCTATTTTGTAGAGTTATGAGAGTTAACTCAGTAGCGAATACTCGGATATTTTCGAACGACCGTCTTATAGTAAAATATACATAATTTTACGATTTTCGAACGCTATTTAGTAAATTATACTCGATGGAGTTAATAATCGAACGCACCTCAGAATATAAGTCCATAGGATATAATGGACTGTACCAGACCAAAATTAGCAAGCCTCAAAACATTCATTAATACCGTGTTTCTCAACTGCCTGATGAGAAAACAAAGAACTCAATTTGCAAACAATGTCGATGTGTTTTTCCCATGTAATTTTTTTATCAAGTGTAATTCCCAAAAATCTAATGGAATCAACTTCTTGTATTGAGCGTCCATTTAATCTCACCAAACTATTGTAATTCTGACAACTGTTTTTAGTCATGAATGACATGAAAACTGTTTCTGCATCATTTGTCTTTAGGCCGTTATATATTCAATATTGATAGAACTCGTCTGCACTTAAATTTGCTTCAAACACGGAATTGCTGATTTTGCCATTGGTTCCAAAATTAGTATCATCTATATACGCTACAATAAGACTTGGAGTTTTACAAAAATCCCTCAAGTCATTCACAAACAGAATAAAAAGTAAAGGGCCCAATATAGATCCTTGAGGTACTCCAACCTTCACATTAACTACTTCAGATTTGGAATGATCAATGACTACTACTTGCTTTCTATCACTTAAGTATGACTCAATCCATTTGTTAGCATTGCCACGAATTCCTATTTTATCGATTAGTAGGGGATGATCAATAGTATCAAAAGCACTACTGTGATCAAAAAATATAGTTATTGGGGATGACTTGCTGTTCAATGAATCATATATGAATGTGGAAACCGTGTTGATATGTGGAAAAAAGATCCCAAAAATTGTGTTGCTCTCACATTGTAGCATATCTCAAATAAATGTTTCACAATGCATTGAAAAGGTCTTTGAAGCAACTGTCGCTGTTTTACAATTACCAACCATGCATACTGAATTATATGTTATCAGTATTTACCGCTCTCCTCAAGGGGATATTTTTTGAATTATTATATGAACTACTTACTGAAATTTATAAAACAGACTGCTACTATGTTATATGTGGAGACATAAATAATAATATAATAATAATAATATTTCTTTATTTCTGAATTAACCTCATATATACAAGTATACATAAAGCTAAAAAAGCAAAGACGTCAAAAGTATAGCACATTTCAGAAGATATGGTTCATATAGTCATCTACATTGTACGGTTCTAGATCCAGGAGCAATTTTTTAATTTTTGTTTTGAACAGATTCTGGTTTCCTATTGATTTAATAGTATTCGGTGGCTTATTAAATATTCTTATACACATATAAGATGGATTTTTTTCAATCAAACAAAGTCGATGTTTAGGGTAGTTTATGTTAATGGATCTGGTTTCATATCTGGTGTTTAATTCTTTGATTATTCCAAATTTGCTCTTGTTTCTTTGTAAGAACATCAGGCACTCGTATAGATAAAGACCATATACAGGGAAAATTCTTTTCTCTCTGAAAAGTCCTCTGCATGACTGTCTAAAATCCCTCTTATATATGATTCGGAGTACCTTTTTTTGGATAATGAAAATGTTCTCTACAGTTGAGCCTATTTCCCAAAATATTAGTCCATATTGCATGGCAGATTCAAAATTGGCATGGTATAGCGTTCTTAATGTTGGTTCATTTAAGTATTTTGCAGTTATTCTAATTGCATAGCAAACCTTATTTAGCTTACTAGCAACATATTCTATATATTGTTTCCAGTCCAGAAAGCGGTCTAGTATGATGCCTAACAACTTAGTATGATGATTTACTTCCAAGTTTTGTTCTTCCAATTTAATAAATTCTGGTTTGTTTTTCCTACTGTGACTTGTACTAAAAATCACCATTTTTGTTTTATCCTCATTTAGAATAAGTTAGTTTTGTTGAAACCAGTTTTTTGCCTTTGTGTAGGTGTTTGTTGCTTCAATTGAGAGATTTTGTTCATCTTCCGCTCCCACAGCCAAATTTGTATCATCCGCAAATATGGTTATAAATCTATTACTTGATTCTAATATAACCCGGAAATGTTCGAATATTTTTCTTGAATTTGATATGAGTAATCTTGTGACAGAACCTACTCGTATAACAAATTCCTCAAGTACTCTAATAGACATCATGTATACAAATTTAACAGCAAAACATGCACATATAAAAGATACTCACCTATCCGATCATACGTTTCAAGTTTGTTATTTGGAAACAAAACTGGATAGAATTAGTAAATCGAATACAACTCTCCAAAGAGATTTCTGTGAAAATAATATCCTTACTTTCATACATTTTTTGAGGAATGAAGAGTGGGCGTAGCTATACACGGCAAATGAGTTTAATGACAAATTTGATGCTTTCTATAATACTTTCATATACCATTTTGGCAATGCTTTTCCTTTCAAAAAGAAAAGAGTAAAAAGTTACATTAAAGACGTTTGGTACACACATGAACTGAAGCAGATGCATGACACATTATGTGAACTGCAAAAAAATTACAAGTCAACAAGTAATGAAATCATAGAAGAAAGATACAAAAGTTTCAAAAAGATATACAATGAAAAACTAAAACAAACCAAAATAACTTACAATGACAAAAGAATAATCCGGGCTAATAATATATCTAAAGAGTCTTGGAAAATCATTGGGGAAATGAGGGGGAAAAATAATATAAACAAAGAAATACCAAATCAAGTCTCTCTAGAAAATGGTAATATCGTATCTGATCAAGTAAATATTGCCAATGCTTTCAGTGATCATTTCATGAATTTTCATTGTGCTAGACCAAATTATGCAGGCCTAAAACTCACTGATTATAAACAAAAAACACTATTTCTATATCCTACAACACCTACAGAAATAATTACTTTAATTCAAAGAATATCCTCCAAACCTGCCGCAGGTCTTGATGAAATCGGAGGTCGAATTTTTCACGCAGTAGCTAATATTGTTAGCATACCGCTATCATACCTTGTGAATATATCTTTCATCGAAGGAGAGTATCCGAACAGTTTAAAAATATCTAAATCTATACCAGTATACAAGAACAAGGGATCTAGAAAAGACATCACCAATTATCGGAACATATGTATACAAAGTCAAATGACTTTGCAATTTGACTTTGTATACATATGTTCCGATTATTCTCTTGTCATTGTAAATTATTTTGGTTTGTTTTAGTTTTTCATTGTATATCTTTTTGAAACTTTTGTATATTTCTTTTATGATTTCATTACTTGTTGACTTGTAATTTTTTTGCAGTTCACATAATGTGTCATGCATCTGCTTCAGTTCATGTGTGTACCAAACGTCTTTCTTGTAACTTTTTACTCTTTTCTTTTTGAAAGGAAAAGCATTGCCAAAATGGTATATGAAAGTATTATAGAAAGCATCAAATTTGTCATTAAACTCATTTGCCGTGTATAGCTCCGCCCACTCTTCATTCCTCAAAAAATGTATGAAAGTAAGGATATTATTTTCACAGAAATCTCTTTGAAGAGTTGTATTCGATTTACTAATTCTATCCAGTTTTGTTTCCAAATAACAAACTTGAAACGTATGATCGGATAGGTGAGTATCTTTCATATGTGCATGTTTTGCTGTTAAATTTGTATACATGATGTCTATTAGAGTACTTGAGGAATTTGTTATACGAGTAGGTTCTGTCACAAGATTACTCATATCAAATTCAAGAAAAATATTCGAAAATTTCCGGGTTATATTAGAATCATGTAATAGATTTATATTTATGTCTCCACATATAACATAGTAGCAGTCTGTTTTATAAATTTCAGTAAGTAGTTCATATAATAATTTAAAAAAGACATCAATATCCCCTTGAGGAGAGAGGTAAATACTGATAACATATAATTCAGTATGCATGGTTGGTAATTGTAAAACAGCGACAGTTCCTTCAAAGACCTTTTCAATGCATTGTGAAACATTTAGAGGTTTCATTTCGATATTATTTCTTGCAAGTATACATACACCTCTACGTTTGAATTCTTTTCTACAATATTTACTTATCAATGAGTAATTTTTAATAGACAGTTCATCAATATCATTATAATTTAACCAATGTTCTGAGAGACAACAAATATCGATTCCAAATTGGTCAAAAAGTAATTCTATCTGAGGTATTTTATTAACAAACCCTTCTTCAGTTAGACACTGTTAATAACTTTTCACAGTTGCAAAATACTGAGGTAGACTTTATTTTTCACGTTTCTCCATCCACAACAAGACATTTCAACATTTGTTTCATCTTGTCTGGTTTAAATTAATAACTCCACAAAAAAAAATAGAAGCACTAACCTGTTATCCATGAAACATGAGAGGAATAGGTCCTGCTGAGCCAATTGGGGCTAACACAATTATGCAATCCTAGAGCATACAACCCCAATTGAAAAGCACACATGTGCAATGCCCTGTGAGGACCATGGTGATTCTGACTCGTAGAAGGCTGAGTGAACAGAGAAGTACTGCTAGTGCCTCCTGCTTTGTTCAATACCGTCTTGGCCAATTCGAACATGAAATGTGCTCCAGCCTCCGAAGGTTGATTCGGTATGGAAGGGTAGGCCCTTTTTCCTTTATATCTGCCGTCTTTTGTCCTCGTTACTGTTCCCTGTACAGTTGCACCTCCTGCTTGACCGTTGACGGATAAGTTGTTCATACCCTGTTCTATTTCAGCACTTGTGGAACTATGGGGTCTACTGCAACAAGCTGAAACAAACATCAACCACTTTTACCGATACAATATTTCAATAAGTTGATCGAAAGAAAATCTGCTGCTAGTCAGCAAACCTAACCTGACCTTGCAACATAGAGAATAAAAAACAAATGCACACTAAAGGAATATACTCATTGCACTAATATACATATACATAAAAAAAAATCTGTTTGAGAAAATTGTAAACTATTACTCCAAAGTGTATTTGCTCTTTATAAAGCGGGATATCTGGTATATGTGCACGCAAAAATAAGAAATTCTTGCAGATCACTCTTTATAAAGGATCATAATCTCACGGTCATTTTATATAAAAATATTTTTCTTTTTGGATACTATTGCACAGTCAAACTATAACACTTGCCAGACTAACACAGACGCCCCTTACCAAATACAAACCTTGTAGATTAATTTTCATGGATTCAAGATGTACAACAAGCTCCCTACAAACCTTAAAAATGTTTCTACCTATTCAGAAAACTTCTAAGAGATCTAATCGATAAATTAAATTATGATTTGGGAGAATTTTATAATGACATTTTAAAGCAAACAAAAGACACTTATTTTACTAAATGATTTTCACTAAACTGAATTCAAATGATGACCCTATCTTATATATTGAATCTAACTACAACTATGAATAGAAATGGGTACTCGCATTGATCGTATCTTTCTAAAATCAGAAATCAATCTTACTGATCAAATTACTTGTACAGGGTGTTACCAAATAAGTGCGAAAGTTTTTAGGGGGTGATTTCTTGTCGAAAATTAAAGGGGGTCTTTCATTTAAACAAGAGCTCTTAGGCCTTTCCTTGAAAAGTTATACGTTTCCAAAAATGAGAAAAAAATGTTTTTACATGCTTTATATTAGCTTCACTTGTATGTTTGTAACCGACTCCTTTGGACTTGATTTTCACCCACTTCCAGACGTCCGAATGATTTGAAATTTGGCAGGTGTACATAATTCCTGTGACAATGCATTAAGAAATTTTTGGGTGAAAAAAAAAACAAAATGGCGGCTCCAATATGGCGTACGAGTTTTGTGATTATGGTCCGATTCACTTCAAAATTGGTATCTGAGGGGTTTTCGTGGTCGGAGATTATGATTCTTTTGTCAAAACTGAAAAATTCAAGATGGCGGCTCCAAAATGGTGGACGAGTTTTGTGATTATGGTCCGATTCTATTCAAAATTGGTATGTAGGGGTTTTTAGAGTCGAATATTATGATTCTTTCGTGAAAATTGAAAAATTCAAGATGGCGGCTCCAAAATGGTGGACGAGTTTTGTGATTATGGTCCGATTCTATTCAAAATTGGTATGTGGGGGTTTTTAAAGTCAAATATTATGATTCTTTCGTGAAAATTGAAAAATTCAAGATGGCGGCTCCAAAATGGTGGACGAGTTTTGTGATTATGGTCCGATTCTATTCAAAATTGGTATGTGAGGGTTTTTGGAGTCAAATATTATGATTCTTTCGTGAAAATTGAAAAATTAAAGATGGCGGCTTACTGTATATATTGACAACGTTAAAATCTTTGAATGACTTCTAAAATCGAGATTTGACTATTAATACAGCTGTACACATTAATGATTTGGAAAATAATTACAGTTACCAATAGTAATCACGGAATTAATAGTAGATTAGAACAAATAATAGTTTAAGAAAATTAAAAAAACACGCTTTTATAAATAAACCAAACTAAAAAATAAATAAATAATAGTTTAAAAAAACTGAAAAACACACTATTATAGAAAACCAAACTAAAAAAATTGAAAATAAATTTGAATTAAGAATAGTGTAAAAAAATGTAATCAATATAAATTAATAATAATTGTTTTTACCGCTTTCTTAGTTGTTTGAACAACCCTCAGAAGTTAATGAGAACTTGTACGAGTTAAAATCACGGGGACCTTACCTTTTATAGTGGGATCCGAAACCACTCTTGGGACCTTGAAAAATTTTTTCACTAGCTGCCGGATTCGAACCCGAGCCGGGTGGAAACAGTCGACATAAGATCAACGCTGTTGCCACTGAGCCACAAGCCCCGTAATAATAATAATAATAATGAGAAAAAAAATTATTTTATTAAAAAAAAAGCGTGGGGTGCTTAATCTGAATCTTAAAAAGCACCCCACACTTTTTTTTAAATAAAATAAATTTTTTTCTTATTTACATTATTATTAATTTATATTTATTAAATTTTTTTACACTATTCTTGATTCAAATTTATTAAAATTTATTTAAAATTTTTTTAGTTTGGTTTTCTATGAAAGCGTGTTTTTTAGTTTTTTCAAACATTTTTTTATTTATTTTTTAGTTTGGTTTTTTATAAAAAGCCTGTTTTTTAGTTTTTCTAAATTATTATTTATTTTACTTCAGGTCGATTCTAAACATTTGCACATTCTAATCACTCACCCATATCTGAAGGAATCATTTCTGCAGGAGGTAAGAACGAACTAATCGGGGTTATAACCCTATCACAGTCTTCTCGCTTCAAGTTAGTGTACTGGCTTTTTATTGGTGGGTTGCTCGAATAGTAGGAACTCATTATCGGAGTCTTGAGCAATTGATGCACCTCCTTATCCAACAACCTGTCCATAATCCTCGCCATCTTCCAACAATCATCTTTGTAGAATATCAAGAGAGCAATGGCCAAGTCGCCCCTTTGCCTTCTGGTCCCTTCGCAAAGCAAAGGATGGTCAGCCTCAGAAACGTTTGCTTTCAGACCGAGAGCCGCGACTGCAGCTTCGAAACCTAATGGTTCATCCGAAGGTAACCTCATATTCATTATTTTGACCCGATCCCGTCCGACGACGCTCGGAATAACCAGGGCGTCAAATATAAAACTGGCCAGCATTATGGGTAGCATTGCCTCCCCTCTGGACCTCAAGGTGCCTTCTTTGAGCAGTTCAGCTCGTTCTCTGAGAATCTGCAGTTCTTTGTGGCCCAATGGTATTCGTTTCAGTAAATTAACCTACACAAGGAAAATATTTATTTATGAGAATACAAAAAACAATTATTATTTTCTGAGCCAACAAAAAAAAGTGGGGATTTCAAAATGTTCTTAATGTCTTTTAGTGGTCATTTTGTGTGAATTTGTATTAGGCAAGCATAATTGTTTCTTTCCTCAAAATATTTACTACACAAAATTAATTTTTTCGTATATTCAATTCTTTTTTATATTTTTAGCACCATTGATTTTTTATTCTTTATGTTTGGCATTCAATAAAAAAAACTTCTTTGGCTATATTTACTACGTTCTCCCCAAAATTTGTCCATGGTATATGTCAATGGTATTTTTCCAAGCATCTCTTTTACTTTTCTAAATAAGTTTACCCAATTTGTTAAAGTTTAACCTTAGTTTTCAAGATCCTCTTACATTAATTTGATACTGAGCTCTTAAAATTATTGTATTGATCTCAACTTACTAGGTCAGCTTCCTGATTGGCTAATTTGACTTCTAGAGGCTTCGTGCTGGCTGGAGGTCTGGCCATCTCTAGGCCGAACATACCCACACGGAATGCCAAATGGAAATGCTCGCTGTTCTCAGCAAGAACAGAACACAAGAAGGCACATTTAGAAAGGGTACCAGAAGCCAGACAGCTGAGTTGGTGAGTGGCTGGGTTCATCTGAAGTTTCTTCCCTAAAAATAAACCTATATAATTTTATGTTATCAATTAAAAAAAAAGAGAAAATAAATTAGTTGCAAAATAATGTCAGTAGCCTTCTTCTATCTAATTTTACGAAAATATATAATACAAATCCTACTGAAATGGCAGATAATTCTTTTACTCTAGTTCCAAATTTGTCTTGGAATTTGAAATTGTAATTTTTCAGACTAATTTCATCAGCTGGAGAAATATTTTGTATTGCCACTCTTACTAGAGAACTCGAATCAAAATAATCTACTTATCAAGTAGAAAGAATAATCAACAGAGCTTGAATCTCGTTAGTCATCTTCATTTGGTTGTTGAGATAGGAGACAAATTATGAGAAAAAAGCTGTACACAAAACAGGACTTTTGCAAACTCGCTTGCCTTACATGAGGTACCGAAAGCTCTTACTACATTTCCATCTCTATCATGAGCAGTCAGAGAAGTCAAACCAAATAGGTCTATGAAAAGAGAAATTGAGCAAAAGCATTCATTTCACGTTTATTAATAGCACGATATGCAGGACATTCTTCCCTAAAATCTGGACAAACTACCCCAAATAAATATATTTTAAAATTCAAAATTATATAGTCTAGACATATGAAGTATGATAATAGTGATTTATGATACAAGTGTTAAAAGTGGCATTTTCGTGGGAATTTCCCACTCACGAAATAAAAATATTTTAACAAAAGTATCATACAATATTTTTTTTGTACAACTGTTACTGATACTAAAAAAAAGAAAAAAAACACATTTTTAAATAACTTTCGCAGGATTCGAACCTACGATCTCTGGACTACAAGACACTTGTGCTAACAAAGCACTTGGTAATAAATACCGGTATTCTGTATTTCCAGTAATATTCACTAAAAATTGAAAAATAAACACAAATAAAAGGTTTCTGGATGGTTTGAAGATTTCTCAATCAATATTATATCTAATAATCCTGATGGTATGGCAGGTAAAAACAATTGAAAATTGTTTATTAGTGACCACAAGTGCCTAGCTTCTTTGTAATCGTACCTATAACTGCTGATAATATAAATATAATGGAAGTTGAATTTGATGATTCAGATTGCTCTCTTCCACCAGAAATTCAAGAAGCTGCAAGCAGAGCAACTTTGAATCTGTTGCCCGAAAAATCGCGCCAACAATATGAAATCACCTATAATGGATTCATTCGAATCGAGTAAAATGAAGTTGAAGGCAAGTTCACTGAAAGCGTACTTTTAGTTTATTTCGAACAAAAATCGAAGGTATGAAAGTCATCAACGCAGTGGACTAAATTATCTATGATAAAAGATGGATTGAAAATGAAGGAAAACGTGGATATGCAGTTATCATAAATTGATAGCATTTTAAAAATGAAAGAGTGTCTGATACCGTCCGAAAAAATCGAAAATTCTGGAGAGAATAATTTGACAGATTTTTGAATGAACCTCCTGATACCAAATATCTTATGATAAAAGTGGAATCAATTTTTGGATCATTCATAGCGTGGCGTCGTGAAGAACTCTGCAAATCGAGCGTGTGGATGGCATTGAAGAAACAACAAACTCATTATTAATTCATATTTCGGACACCAAAACCAACATTCAACAAGGTTTTTTGCATCGTTGGAAACTACATGAATCTTTACCGTGAATATGCTGCATTACGCCCAACTTTCATAACTCATCATCGGTTTTGGAATAAATTTGGGAAAATGCCTACCACCATTGCCAAATTTCTGAAATTACCAATTCTGCAGCCATTTACCGGCCATTTTTGTTAGCAAATTCAGGAGCAAATTTGACTACAATAAAACGACATGGAAGATGGAAGTCCTCAACCGTAGCTGGGAGTTACATCGAGGATTCCATTGAAAATAACATTGCTATATAATGTTTCCTGGTACAAGTACTAGTTCTATCACACATCGGTTCAGATCACACATCGGTTCAGATCACACATCGGTTCAGATCACACGTCGGTTAATCCATTAAAAGTGAAGTTAAAACTTATTAAAAGTGAAGTTAAAACTTATTAAAAGTGAAGTTGAAATCGTGAAATTTTCACAGTGCAACCCTCTACACATGATATATGTTCGAACGAAATTGGTTTTTCATTTATGATCACCAAAGTATGTAACTTTGAACAAGATCTAATCAACACATTTTTTGCCACAAAAAACTCCATCCTACAAAAAACTCCAGTGCCGAATACCTATGCTTGGCAAAAACAACCAATATAAATAGTCCAGCAAAATTAAGGTATAAATAGTCCAGCAAAACTAAGAACTTTATGAAGTCTTTATAAGTATTCAAAAGATGGCAGCGACCTTTAGGTGTTGTAAAAATAAGGAATTCCAATGTATATGCTGCATACAATGCTATAGTGTGTTTCATAACAGTTGCCTGGAAAGAAAAAATAATTTCGAGAAACTAGAAGGGCATACAATTCTGTGCTCCAAGGAATGTATTATAAAGAGGAAGAACGATGAAAACAATTTGGTGGAACTTGAAACAAACCACAAGAGAGTGATTGAAGAGCTCCAACCAAAACATAAAGATCTAGACGACAAGGAGAAAGAACAAGAGGACTACTTGACCAATATCAAGCATGAGTTTACCAAATTACAGGATGAAATAAGAGAAAAGGACAACTTTATCAAGAGATTGAAAAGATCATCAATAGATTTTCAAAACGAAATAGAAAATGGGGAAATAAATAAAAAACATGTGTGTGTAAATAAATAAATAAAAAACATGTGTGTCTGAACTCAAAAAGAAAAATTCGAAATTAGTGGATAGGTGTCAACTATTGCTGAAAGAAAACCTGAACCGTAAATCCGAACAACACTATGAAATGCAGTTAGGAAACCCCGACTTACTTCTTTCTGAAACTAGGAACAATATGGAAAAAATCATCTGCGAAAATGGAGAGCTCATGAACAAAACTCAAGAAGAAAAAGACAAAGAAAAACAGTATCACAAAGATCTTGTGAAACTTGAACTCCTGAATAAGTCCCTGCTTACGTCAATTGAAATGCTAACTACAGATAACAACAGACACATAAATGAACTATTACTACTCAAGGAAAAGCTAACGCAAAGACGAAACCTACTGACAAAAGTAAATATGAAAACAAAAATATAGACAAAGGAAGAACTATCGAAAGAGTGACTATGTAAAACAAAGCGACTAGAAACAAAAGGCCCGAGACCAAGAGAACAAACTATACGAAACAGGATACCATCAAACCTAAAATCCTTATTATAGCAAATCATCATGGAAAAAACCTATATTATATACAAATATGTTTGTGATTGAAGCTATTATCAAACCTGATGCAACTGACACGGAGCTCATCAAGACAGCAATCAAGCATTCGCAAAGCTATACGAAACATGACGTTATCCTTTTATGGCCTAGTACATTACAAACATATTTAGTAGACAAATTCATCCAAAAAGTAAAAAACGGGGGAACAAATCCAATTATTTTAACACAACCTTACCAGTACGACAATGGGTTCAACAACATGACTGTTTACCTCGACAATCTATCTGTCTGCAAGGAATTGAACTCTAGACAAGTGAAGATAATGAATGTGATAGAGTGCAATGGGGTGTTGAGAAAAAGTAACTATAATAGAAATAGGTAAGATATAAACAAAGTGGGAAAGAAATTCTTGGCAAGATTTATAATCAGCCACATAAAAGATTACTTCTTCAATCAAGATGGTGCTCATACAAGCACACCAACTGAGTTAAATAATAAGCACACCAAAATAATATGTAAAAATCGTTTATCAACTTCTTGCAGCATAACAGCAGGCAACAAGGAATCACAGGATCCACAACCCTTAAACAATCCACTAAAGTCACAACACCGTCTTCCAAATTCGAGTAATGATAAAAATTCGTTTTTTCAAAAAAGAGAATTTGTAATGGCAACAACATAAAGCCTAGCAAAACGATACTTTCTTTGTTGTCAATAAATATCCAAAGCATTCGCTACAAACTTGATGAAATCTATCCTCATTGAAGAACAAGGTGAACCAGACATAATTTCAATCACAGAACATTGGCTAGAAAAATATGAATCATGTGCCCTCCCAAATTATGATATAATTTCTAAATTCTGTCGGGTAGGTAAAGCCCACGGTGGGACTTTAATTTTTGTAAAAAAAGATAGTGCCCAAAAATTCACATTTGAAAATGTGGATCTCTTTGATTCCTTGTTGAATGAATGTTTGTTTGATTCTCTGTAATCCATAACAAAAGAAGCAACCTTTACATTCTCTGCATTTACAGGCCCCCTAGTAGTAAGGCCATAGAATTCATAGAAAAGTTGGAGATTCTCCTATATAACTTACCACTAAATTCAAAAATACTGTTGACAGGAGACTTAAATATTAATTTTGAAAATGAGTCTTCAACTGATACCCAAAACCTAAAAAATCTATTCCTTTCGTTTAACTTGACTATGCTTGTCACAGAACCCACCAGAGTATCTGTCCATTCTTCAACAACAATTGACTACTGTTCAAATTTAGTAGAAGATTTAATCGCATGTGATGTTATTCCTGCAGGTTTATCCGACCATCATGCAGTTGTGTTAAAAAGTAATATAGAAAGGAAAAACTGTCGTAAATATAAAAGGGGTAGAATATATAATAAAACAAATTACACAAAATTAAAAAATTATTGCGAATCAGAAATTAAATGGGATATAATACAACAAAAGGAGCCGTTATCCATTTTCCACAAAAAAATGTCTGACATCTTTGAGAAATCCTTCCCCTTGAGAAATTTAAAATTAAAAAGAAAAAAACCATGGGTAACGTTAGGCATCAGAACTTCTGCCAAAAACCTGAGGTCTCTGCACACAATCAGGAAACCTAACATAGACGAGAGCTTTTTAAATTATTATAACAAATACAGGAACATATATAGAAAATTAATCAAATCTGCCAAGAGTACTTATAATGCAAAAAGAATTGAGGAAGCAAAAAATAAAAATACAAAAAGTTGGACAATTGTAAATGAACTCCGAGGTAAAGAGAAATATAGGACCACAGAAATTAACATACAGGCAAATCATATAAATGACTACTATTGCTCGGTTTCTGAAAAATTAACATCAAATCTGAAACCTAAGAGAAACCCAACAGAATACCTATGTCAAATTAGTATAAATGAGGACTTCTATTTTAATCCGACAAATACAGCAGAGTTAAAACAGGTCATGAAAGAAATAAAAAACAAAAAATCCTCCGGAATAGATGGTATCAGCATAAAAATTTTTGAGAACCTACCTGATCAAGCCCTAGATATTCTTGCAACAACTATAAATGAATCCTTTCTCACCGGTATCTTTCCAGCATGTCTGAAACTAGCTGTTGTTATACCTCTCCATAAAGGAGGAAACATCGAGGATCCATCAAATTTCCTGCCCATCTCTCTGCTGTCAACTCTATCTAAGATTATAGAAAAGCACAAGTAGAAAAATTTTTAAATCGGCACAGTCTATTATCTAAATACCAATTCGGATTCCAAAAATCAAAGAGCACCAATGACGCTATTTTTTCTTTCTTAGAACAAGTCTAAATGCCGACGAAGTTGTTGCTGCGGTGTTCTGCGACTTCTCAAAGGCTTTCGATTGTGTGAATCGCAGAAATTAAATCTATATGGATTCAAAGGTGCCTGCCTGAAATGGTTTGACTCTTACCTCTCCGAAAGATATCAAGTAGTAAAAGTTAATGACCAGACATCTAGCATTCTAGAGAACACAAACGGGGTGCCACAGGGGTCAATTCTTGGACCTCTACTGTTCCTTCTATATTTGAATGATCTGTCAAATATTGACATTCAAGGAACTTTTACACTAATTGCTGACAACACTACCCTTCTTTGGCGCGAAAAAAATACTGAAGTTTTAAAAAATTGGGTATACCACGACTTAGGCCTAGTGAAAGAATGGCGTGACTCTAACTCGTTATGTTTCAATCTTTCAAAAACAAGCCTCCTCACATTCAAATTTGACTTTCAGGACTTGTATCTTGATACACAACTCATCGGAAATAAAACATCATGCAAGTTCCTAGGACTATACATTGACAATAAATTGAGGTTTCAAGAGCATGTAATTGCATTAACAAAAAAAACTTGCCTCTGGTTGTTATGTGATCAGAACCGTGGCAAGAGAACTTAACTTGGAGATAGCGAAAACGGCCTATTTTTCTTTAATAGAGTCTCATCTACAGTACGGAATTGCTTTTTGGGGATTTGCTAGTCAGCAGCTCTTCAATTCGGTCTTTATTCTTCAAAAAAGAGCTATTAGGTACATGTGCTATACTAAGTCAAGGGAACATTGCAAACCCCTATTTATTAAGCACAAAATTTTAACATTGACAAGCTTATTTATATTGGAGACTGTATGTCTTATCCATAAAGCCAACAGAAACCCAGTTATTCCTGAACATGGTTATAACACAAGACAAAATAAAAACATTCCGGTTCCAATCCCCAAGTCATCCCTGATAAAAAATTCAATTACTTATGAGGGCCTAAAAATGTACAATCATTTACCTTCGCAAGCAAAAACTATCAAATCCTTACCGTCATTTCGGAAGGAAGTTAAATTCATGCTCCTTGAGAAGGCCTACTACAACATGCAGGAATATTATGAGGATCAATTGTTATGAGAAGACATACTATCGGTTGTGTAACAGGCATTCTCTGATTTAGCAAATTTGCAACATTTTAATATCCCTGTAGTATTATCAACCTTAGCAGCATTTTATATCTACATTATTATTATATTATTCTATTAGTTATACAACTGTACTTTAAAAAATTAATTATAGTTTATGTACTTTTTATTCTACCAAGCTTTGTCTATGAGATTTTATATATCTTCGACAATAAAGTATACTTTGATTTGATTGATCTCTGCACCTTCATTATTTGGCTATCCCACTTCAATAGCACCGTCATTAGTTAGCGATGACGAACGTTCTGCAGTTGATTTGAATACTTCTTCAGTTACTTCTCAGGGAATTAATATGACCAATTAATCAAACTGCCAAATACATGTTGATGTTTATAGATAATTCTTCATAAGTTCTGATTATTTTATGAAAATGTTGCTGTTGAACAGATTTATATTATTGAGTATCAACCTCCATTTTACTTTTAACACTGAAGTTGAAAATATTTTTAATACTAGTGTTAAAAGTGATTTTGACACATTATTTGAAAACGTCAGATTTTAATTCACTTACCTATACACTAAAAACATCATTTTTGATGGCAGTTGTACAAAAAATATATTTCAAACAATTTTGGATAAAATGTGCTTAGAAAACTAGACTGATTTGAAAAAAGTTTTTGTTTGTCGTTCATTTCGTAAATTGTTGTTCTGCTTGTTGATAAAGATTATCTTAAAAAAAATATGTTTCCTATTTTGTTCTCAATTACAAATTATGTAGTACATAAAAAGTTTTAGTTGAGGACATTCTTGAATATCAAATTGAAATTGATAAATTCACAAAGCGAAATGCAGGCTCTTACATAAAAATATTAGTAGATAACAAATATCAAGGTAGCAAACAAATCATTCTTGACTATATAAGAATGCATCTTACATACAACCCAGTAGGAAATACAATTCTGATAAATATACAAATTACTGACCAACTTGACACATTCTTTTTTAGAGAATCAACAGTCTCCAATACTGGTTGTAGCAACAACTAATCAAATTAACCATAATGACAATTCTATCCTGATTATGACCCTCAACGTACAGTCGATCCGCTCCAAACTTGATGAAGTGTATATCTTTCTTGATAATGAAAATTTTCCTGATATGGTGTTATTAACTGAACACTGGCTATATATGGATGAACCTTTGTACATTTCAAATTATACATTAGTATCCAAATTTTGTAGAAGAGAGTTCAGAGGCGGAGGCACATTGATTCTCGTAAAAGAACTAGCTCAAAGAAAATTTCATAGATATCAATAAATATAACAATATCATAGTTGAGAAACAATTAATTCTCAATAGCATTATCTGCTAAGACAGATCTTTACTTAATATGCATATATAGGTCCCCTAGTGCAAACGGAACAATTTTTCTACAAAAAATGGAGCAGTTATTGATCAATTTGCCACATAAATCTACTCTAATCTTAGCGGGTGATATTAACATTGACTATGACAATGAACACTCGCTATAAACCCAACAACTCAAAAACCTCCTTATCACTTTCAACATAATAATGCACACAAATGGCTCTACAAGAATTACACAACATTCACGCAATAAAATTGATTATATATGTAGCAATTTGAAATAAGAAAATGTGTTATGCGCCGTAACATCAACAAACATATCTGAGCACGAAGCTGTTCAATGCAAAATGAAGTTTACCTCAACATCCAACACCGGTAACAAATTCAAATGGGGAAGACTTTTCAGTAAAACGAATTATTAAACCTTTTATAATATTTGCACTCAGAAGGATTGGAACTCCTGCTTTAGAACTGATGACCCCTTCCTCTCTTACTATAACCTCTTGATCGACTGTTTTAATCATGCTTTTTCCTTTCAAAGAAACAAACTGAAAAGCAGGAATAAAAAATTGTGGCTAACAAAAGGGATCCGAACATGCTCTAAAAATCTAAGATGTCTACAACTAATAAAGAAATACACCAATGACATGTTCGTTCTACAATACACCTATAAATTTTTTCACAAGAAAACAATTGAAATAGCAAAGAAACAACACTTCCACAATATAATTTCTCAAAGCAATAAGGCAAGAGCAGAGACTTGGCGCATTGTTAATGATATTAGTGGTAAAAACATGTTCAAGGCTAATGGAGTAAACCTAGACCCAAATCTGCTTAATGATTACTATTGTTCAATAGCGGAAAAGCTGTCAAATAATATATAACCAGCCTGCTTGGTTTTTAAAAACAAATCATCGTATCATGCCAATGAGGGAATCACATGCCAAAGATACCTCTTAAAAATCCCCATTCCCTCAACTAATTTAATCAAAAACTCTCTAATTTATAAAGCTGCAAAGATTTACAATCATCTCCCTTCAAATATTAGATATATGGAAGATTATAACCTGTTCAGATCTTCTGTTAATAAATTCTCTTAGATTTAGCTATCTATGAAATAGAGGAGTTCTTTCATAATACTGTAACGAACCTAGGCCGGACCTGTCGCCTCGCGCGTTGCCGTCGACAGCGATGAGATCATCCCCGGAGATATTCGAGAACCATCCAGTCGCTCTGCCACGGAAAACAACGGTCAATATTGGAAACAATTGGAACATGCCAGAATTCGAAACATCGAGAATGCTGTATCGGAGATAAATAGGCGACCCTCAAGTGGAGTCAAAACAGTCGAACGAGCCTATACGATCAGTGAAATAAATTAGTAGAACCAAGTTAAGTTTATTTACGTACAATTGGTGTCGGAAGTGAGATTTTGAAAATAAACAAGTGATCGTGGAGTGGATAGTCAGAAAAATAAATTGATAGACCTTTTGTATGCCCAAAATAGACAGTGGCCGGTTTTCGCTGAGTGGACAATTGTGTGTGGGAATATAAACTGATACACTGTTCGCTGAAACAGAAAATAGACAGTGGCCCGGTTTTCGCAAGTGGACAATTGTGCGTGGGAATATAAACTGATACACTCTTCGCTGAAACAGACAATAGACTGGTGGCCCGTGGAAAAGAATTCGCGAAGTGAATTTTTAACAAACTGATAAACTTTTTCGTGAAACAGACTGATACCTCGTCCAAAGACAAAATGTGTTCAAGAAAAGTCTTCTTGGACTTAATGGTAGCGGAATTGAAACAGGAATTGGAGGAAAGGGAACTGAAACAACGGGTAAAAGCAAGTACTCCAGGAAAGACTTGCAGAAGGACTTATACAAGAAGGTGAGGACCCAAACATTTTATTCAAGTTCCCGAGGTGATTTGAGTCTGATAATAGAAAAACTTGAAGAAAATTCAAGAAGTCGGGAAGAAAATGCTAGAAATCTGGAAGAGAAGCTTCAAGAAAATTCTAGAAATCTGAAGAGAAGCTTCTAGAAAATTCAAGAAGCCTGGAAGAAAATGCTAGAAATCTGGAAGAGAAGCTTGAAGAAAATTCTAGAAATCTGAAGAGAAGCTTCTAGAAAATTCAAGAAGCCTGGAAGAGAAGTTCCTGGAAAACACAGAAGGCCTAAAAAAAGAATTGTGTGGTGTGGCTAATTTTCTAGAAGAAAGAATGGGAACCGTTGAGACAGAGATAGATAAAATTAGGGAGCAAATGAACACGGAGGTAGATAAAATCAAAGATGGGTCGAGGCAGAAATGGACAAAATAAAGGAAACGATCAGTAACCTGGAACAACGTAATTAATAGTGCCTCCACAGAGATGGTTAACGAAAAAGAAATGCTGGACTTGAGTTTGAACTTGGATAAAGTTCAAGAGGGTATAAAAGATGTCAAGATCATTTCAGAAATAGGAAGCTTTCCATGAAGCCCTCAGTTCGACGGAAAAACTCCATGGGCAAATTACCGCCGGCAGTTTGAAGCAGCGGCCAAAGCAAATGGATGGAATGCAGGGAAAGAGCTGTAGCACTAACACTTGCATTACGTGGAGAAGCTTACTAATATTCTACAAACTCTTACCCCAAGAACAGGAGGACTATGATCAGCTGATTAAACATCTAGAATTACGATATGGCCAGGCCCATTTGGAACACGTATACCACTCCCAGCTGAAAAATCGCTGTCAGAAATCGGGCGAATCCTTACAAGAATTTGAAACTGACATTGCACGCTTGGTTCGCTCTCGCATATCCAGCCATACCGGAAAATGTAATGGAGCGATTAGCGGTTCAGGCATTCTTGGATGGACTCCGGTCCAAGAAACCAGACAAGCGCTGATATTAGCTCGCCCAACACATCTCAGACGACTGGCAGCGCTTGAATTCAAGCAGCAAAACAATGCTGCAAAGCCAAAGTAAAGTTCAAACGATTGAGGAAGACTCACAGGAGCCTGCTAACTTGGAAGCTGCCATAAGAAAAGTGATGAAGGAAGTGTTGCCTGAGAAAAGACAGATAAGATGCCGGAATTGGAAAATTGGACATGTGCTGAGCAATGTCCAACATTCATCGATCCGATGCAGGAAAACTAAAAAGGTCGACGAAGGGCAATCGCCGGCATGTGTCCGCAAGCCCCGTTAACAACGATATGTCGCTATCCTTCAACGACAGAACAAAAGGTGTCTTCGTAGACGGTCTCATCAATAATGAGCCTTGCACCATGCTGCTAGATACAGGTGCGACTAGGACAATTCTCGGCCTTCCTTTGCCAGAACACCGAACGGATTGAACCGACAACTTGAAGCCACGCACAGCAACAGGGAGCCAGCTACTGTATATGGCGAGCTACCGATTGAAATAATTTTGGGCAGCACTAAAGTGAAACATCAGGCACTTGTAGCGACATCAAGACAATACAATCATCGGAATGGACATCATGAATTCCAGAGGGTTTGAATTGATTTCAAAGACGGCGTCCCACGGTCAACGGAGAAGAGCTGGTGCTTCATGGGAGAAGTGAGGGGTTGATCCGGTGTTGTTGGCTGAAGATGTAAGCGCATCCTGAGAGGGCTGAAACCATTCTGGAGGCTCGCCTGGACGGGAGTACGAGCAGTGGAAAGCGGGTGATGTTCGAGCCCAAACTTCATGATGAGAAAATTGGACGAGGGATTGCACTAGGGAAGCCCTTGTTGCGTTCTGACAAATTTGTGCCCGTAAGGGTCATGAATGTCAATTATTTTCCAGTGACCTTGAAGAAAGGAACAATATTGGGGCACTGCTCGCCAGTTTCCTCAGTGATCCGGAGTGTACGAGGAACGATTAGCCAACCCAACAACTTGCCCACAGAACTAGAAAAATTAGTTGCCATCTCTTCCAAAGATATAAAACCAGCTCAACAGCCCAAACTAAGAGATTTAGTTAAGAAGTACCAAGACATCTTCGATACGGGCAAGGAAAAGGAGGTCGAACAATGTGGTCCAGCACAAGAATGATACTGGGGTGCCCGACCGATCCGGCAATCAGCAAGAAGACTTCCTCTTGCCAAGAAGGAAGAGGCTGACAAAATAGTCAGCATATGGGAAAAGTAGGAGTTATCGAACCATCTGACAGTCCCTGGTCCTCCAGTCGCATTCGGTGAAGAAAAAGGATGGATCGACACGCTTTTGTGTAGACTATCGCCAACTTAATAATGTCAGAAGAAGGACAGTTACCCTCTCCCAAGAATAGATGACACCCTAGACACGTTGGTGGTTCCACGATTTTCTCGACCCTTGATCTGAAGAGTGGATATTGGCAAGTAGAACTGACTCAGGAAGATCGAGAAAGACTGCTTTTACCATCGGCTCCAGGATTGTGGCAGTTCACCGCTATGCCATTCGGCTCTGTAATGCTCCCGCCACATTCGAAAGATTGATGGAAACAGTACTGAAGGGACTCTCATGGAACACGTGTCTAGTGTATCTCGACGACATAATTGTGGTCGGCAGATCGTTTGAGGACCATGTGAAAACTTGGAGGAAGTATTCCGCACTGAGGAACTCCGGATTGAAGCTGAGCCCTAAGAAATGCCATCTGTTCCAAAAGAAGTAACGATACCTCGCCACGTTGTCTCTGGGAAGGAGTAGCAGTGGATGACCAGAAGATCAAAGCTGTTAAGGATTGGCCCATCCCAAAAGACATTCACCAACTTCGAAGTTTCCTTGGTTTATGCACATACTATCGCCGATATGTGCTGGATTCGCCAACATCGCTAAACCACTGACCAAGCTCACGGAAGGCCAAACAAAGTTCCAGTGGTCCAAGAATGTCAAGACTCATTCAGGAAGCTGAAAGGAGCTTTGATCAAAGCACCTATACTGAGCTATCCCCACCCAAAGGGAAATTCATTTTGATACGGACGCCAGCAACGTGGGACTTGGAGCTGTCCTATCTCAGATCCAGGAGGGACAGGAGAAGGTCATTGGTTATTTCCAGCAAGACGCTTTAGCAAACCAGAGCGCAATTACTGTGTCACCAGGCGAGAGCTGTTAGCTGTTGTAAAGGGAGTGGAACACTTCTACAAGTACGTGTATGGAAGAAGATTCTGCTGAGAACTGACCATGCAGCCTCAAATGGCTCTTACAGTTCAAAAATCCTGAGGGTCAAGTAGCACGCTGGATCGAGACTCCAAGAATTCGATTTCGGATCGAACATCGAGCGAACTAGCCATAAGAATGCAGATGCCTTGTCGCAAGACCATGTCCAGATGATTGCCTCATTGCGCACGAGCAGAAGAGAAAGAAGCCACACTTTGTAGAACCGCGCAATGGATGACAACTGGAATGACAGCAAGATCCAGAAAGACCAAGAGAGAGACCCCGACCTTGGCTTAGTCGCCAGCTGGAAGAAGGGCAATCGAAGACCATCATGGCAGGAAGTCGCAGGTTACTCCCGGCTGTTAAGTCCTATTGGGCACAATGGAACTCTCTTATTCTGGACAATGGGATCCTGAAACGTGTGTGAGGCCGATATTGGTGGGGAAGACAGACGCCAAATCATTGTTCCCAGGAACAGAAGAGAGGAAGTGCTGGAAATCCATGATGGAGTCGCCGGAGGATATCTGGGAGTGACGAGACCCGCAGAAAGTGAGGGCAACGGTTTTACTGGGCCAATTGTCGTTGACGTCCAGGACTGGTGCAGGAAGTGCGCTGTATGCTGCCTAGCAATGGACCTCGAATACGACCCAAGGCCCCGATGCGTCAGTACAACGAGGCAGCCCGTTCGAGAGAATCGCCATTGACATCGCCGGCCCGTTTCCCGCATCCGACCATGGGAATAAATACATCCTTGTGGCAATGGACTACTTCAGTAAGTGGGCGGAAGCCATGCCCCTGCCCAACCAGGAAGCCATCACCGTCGCCGACGTCTTGGTGAAAGAGTGGATATGTCGATTCGGTATTCCAATGGAGCTGCACTCGGATCAAGGCAGAAATTTCGAATCCAACCTTTTCCAAGAAATATGTCTACTGCTGAACATCCGCGAAGACAAGAACCACGGCCCTACATCCGCAGTCCGATGGAATGGTGGAACGGATGAACAGGACGCATCAACCGCCACTTGTCCAAGGTTGTCTCTGACCATCAAAGAGACTGGGACCAGTATCTTCATTTGTTCCTGATGGCCTATCGATCCGCAGTAACACGAAGTCAACCGGGTCAAACTCCTGCTAGTATTATAATGAGCCGAGAACTGCGACTGCCTTGTGACCTGAAGTTTGGGATACCGCCAGGACAAGACACTGGCGGAGAGGACTACGCCAGCAAACTCCGCAGAGAATGGACGACATCCACTAACGAGTCCGCTGAACATCCAGAGTGCCAGCGATAAAATGAAGAAGACCTATGACATCAGGCCGACGCTGGAGGATTTAAGGTTGATGACCTGGTTTGGCTGTACAACCCCAAACGCCGCCGTGGACTATCACCAAAGTTGCGGAACTCGGGAAGGCCCGTTATAAAATCGTTAAAAGGATAAACGACCTTGTGTACCGAATCCATAAGCCACCCCGAGGGAAACCAAGGGTCGTCCATTTCAACAGGTTGGCCCCCTACGCTGGAAACCATGACCAAGTTCGCACCCTCAAGCCACCGGAGGATGATATGACGCTCGAGACGTTTATGTCCTTGTATTCCCACGGGCAGACAGTTCTACATGGGGTTACTAGAGAGGAGTCACGAGACCTTTCGAGGTGCCTGCTGACTACGACTAGCCACTGTGTGGCAGAAGATCTTCGAATGTCCAGGGGCATCACCGTGAGTGTTCTCCAAGAAATTTGGTCAACTCCAAACACTGCGGGAGCAGAATCCAGAAGTTGGTGGGGTGCTACAGTTGAAGAAAGGCCAGAGAAACATCTACTACCTAGTTACCAAGAGGCATTCCCAAGATAAACCGTCCTATGAAGATGTCTGGAAGAGTCTCACCAAACTAAGAGATACTATGGTGGACCAGAATCTGGTGGATCTAGCAATTCCAAAATTGTCCTGTGGTATTGATGGGTTGGACTGGAGAGTCCTAAGAAGTATGCTGGAGGCGATATTCAGATCCAGCGGCGTCAAGATTTTGGTTTGCTGTAACCCTCTTCCACGACCGATCATGAAGACTGTGGAGTGTTACTTCCATCGAACTTCACGGTGCAGATATGGGGAGTCATGCAGATATCGTCACACTCCAAGGATGAAATTTCGGGACGAAATGTCTTCAAGAAGGGGGCAATGTAACGAACCTAGGCCGGACCTCGCTGCCGGCACGTCATAGAGATCATCCCCGAGATATTCGAGAACCATCCAGTCGCTCTGCCACGGAAAACAACGGTCAATATTGGAAACAATTGGAACATGCCAGAATTCGAAACATCGAGAATGCTGTATCGGAGATAAATAGGCGACCCTCAAGTGGAGTCAAAACAGTCTGAACGAGCCTATACGATCGAGCTATACAGTGGAGTAGTAATATAAATTAAGTTGTAGATTAAGTGTGAAATAAATTAGTAGAACCAAGTTAAGTTTATTTACGTTACAATACCCTGACTAACAAATAGTGGCAAAGCTACATCATTAGTCTACCATAAACTGCATACAATTTTAAATAACTTTTACCACTTTTACCTATTTATTATACTATTTTACACTCAATTTTATATTGTGACTGAATTGCCTACAAAAGGGCTTTATTCATTTATATAGTTTTAAATTAGATTTTAATGTGTCTGTGCATGTACCTGATTTATACTCGTAAGTGTCTTTTTCTTATATACATTTTGTAAGTTTTACCACTGATTGTATTACCAGCAATCTTCTAGCTTTGTCAATAAGAATTGATTCTTCCGACAATAAAGTATATTTTGATTTGATTTTTAAATAAACATATCCTTTGTCCATCTACACTGAATAAGTTTTCTAATAGAGAAGAAAATATGCCAGTACAAATTCAGTTTCTATTATATTCATAGATCATACAGGGGAATGTATCTAAAAACTGTCTGGGAAAAATTCTATTGAACTGACTATTTGTGTGATAAGAGAGAAAAGTGCAACATTTTCTACCACATTTGAATTCCTATTTTTATTAAATTTATTTTCGTTGTGTTCGTTTTTGTTCATTATTACAGTTCCAGCAGCATCATAGCTGTATTCAGTTTGATACAAAATAATATTGCTCTTTAGAATATATTATTTATCAATAATAGAACATAATAAATAACTCCTCCTAACAAAAAAGATATATTTTCCTTTTTAGTGTGTTGTAGTTGAATCTTGTCTTTTGAATTATATCTACTTAAACCTCAAATTCGCAATGCTGATCTATTTAGTATATTTTCTCATAGCACAAACTATGGCATTAACAATTTTTTTACTCGCTTAATGAGATTAGGTGATGATTATTGTAATGGGAATATACTTTGAAGAAACACTGGATTGGAAGCACAACTGATCAAATTTACAATCTAAACTGAATACTCTACTGTAATAATAATAATAATAATAATAATAAACAGCTTTATTTCAGAGTAGATTACAAACATTTATTGCAAAAGGTCGGTAACATAGAATGAAATGGCGTCAAACAAGGAGGTTTAGATTTCTTTGTTATAAATATTTTTAAATGAATGTTCCAGTGAGGTATGCGTTCAAATCATAGGGCTCTCATAGGGCTGTACCTTTTTAGAAATTTGAAAACCATATTAAATGTCGAACAAATGTTCAATGTTTATTACTCCATGGTAGAATCAAGATTAAGATATGGTATTGTCCTCTGGGAAAACTCTTCTTCTGCACAAGAGATATTTGTTATACAAAAAAGGATAATAAGATGTATTGCAGGTGTACCTAGTAGACACTCTTGTAAATTGTTATTTCTAAGGTTTGGGATTTCAACACTGCCATGTTTGCTCATACTTGAGGTATTTATCTGCTTTTTCAATAATCGTAGTAATTATAAGACCAACGAAGAGGTTCATTTTATGAACACTAGGAATAAGAATGATATATACTCGTTTGAAACTAGCTAGTTTTAATTTTTGTTATTACTTTTATTTATATTATTACTATTATTGTTTCATTTTTCTGTATTACCATTGTAAGTTTTATGACAATTCCTATGCAGTGTATGTCCATGGAATTTTTTTTTTTTTTTTTATATGTTCTGGTTCCCACGAAAAGGGATATCCTGTAATGTTCAGAGAACATCGTGTATTATTATTATTATTAATGGTGGTTTTGTCCAAACACAATTTCAAAGTTGCTCTCAAAAGATCTCTTTGAAAACAGTGTGATTTTAATTTCAAATTTAAATTTAATTACCATTAATTTATCTTCTTATTTCCATAGTTTATGTGTGAAATTTTTATTACTTTGTGTAAAGTTTTTATTATTAGTTTCTAGTATTCATTACTTTCATAATTAAGGTAATCAGTTCATATCAAAAATAAAATACAACCCCCAATACCATCTTGAAATTTGTCCAAAAAATCATAATCCACATTCCCAAAAACCCACAGATACCAATTTTGAATAGAATCGGAATTAATTGCACTTCTTCTGATGCAGTAGGATTATTTCCCACTTAAATATTTCCTACTTGATAAAATATTTTTGTAATTGTTAAATTCATGAAATAAATATTGAATTTTGATAAAAAATGCATAATATGCATCCCCGAAAACTGCTTGATACCGAATTTAAATAGAATAGGATAATGGATCATTAAACTCGTCAGCAATTACTAGTGTAGATAAAAACTTGTAATATTCCTGTTTTCTGTTCACTTACCAACATTTGGTGCAATCATACTAATCATATTGCTGGATAATTCCATAATTGTTATTACTATTATCATTGGATATCAACTCATAAATGATGGAACTTAAAATGTAAACAAAAACACTGACCTTTCTTTCTAGGTATGGGCGGAATTTCAATCATCAAATCTGGCGGATTCATCAGTAATTCCTCAGCGAGCTTCACTCCCAGGATGCAGGCCTCCCTGTTATGCCCGTGAGCGTGTAGTCCCTCTGCTCTGGAAAAAAGAACGTCCCAGGGATCGTCGCATTTCCTTATGCTGGAAAACACGGTCGTCTTGTCCTCACTGTCGTCCAACTTAATGTTAACGCCACTTTGGACACTACCACTAACTAAACCGATGTCTTTACTATTATAAAAGTACATGTTATACTCGTCCCCGGACTGGGGCGATTCAGAATTCGAAGAAGAAGTAGATTCGCCTTTTGATGGCCTTCTGGAAATTGATGCTTGCTGCTGTTGAGAATTCTGAGGCCAGATATTTGAAGTGCTCGGTATTGGAATTGACTGCAAGGGCTTGTAGTTCTCTTTGCTGGTGTCGTTGTCGCTCGAATTGATGGAATGCTGTGTAGTTGAAGGGGTGTTGCTATCCTGACTACTATTGCTAGAAGAATCGCTTCCACCACCTTCCTGGGAGTCAGAGTCGTTGAATCTGCTTTCTTGTATCAGATTCATATCGTCATCAACCTAAGATGGAAAAATTGTCTCATTAACTGGAATCGTTTTCAAACATCGGATTGAAAGATTAATAGTTACTTATTGTATGAGTGTCTTATTAGCTATCTAAAACATGAAAGAAAATCAACACAGGAGCGCAGCTCGAGGTTTGCTTTTCTTGAGTGTTTTATATGCTAATAAGACATGAAATGCAATATATTTCATCCACAGAAGGTGGAACTTGTGCAATTTTTTTATTGTGTGATACGTTTTTCATTTGCGTTTCGTAAGAGTGTTTCTATCATTTCGGAATATCCGTCAAAATAAACCTTTGAAACTACCAATTCCTTCATCTTCTCTTGTGAAAGATTCATTAATATATAATGGATGCAAGATATTCAACCCCTTGCTGGAAAATATGAATATCTGGAGTTATGAAATAAATTTGTTTTCACCTCCAGAAATTGTATTTATTGTTTGTTTTGTTCATGAGCAGGTGGACTATTGAAACACAACACTCTGTGTTTACACTTTATAGTATTGTAATTTATTTTTTTATATTGTAGCCCTAAAGAAGGCATGAACAAAGCAAAAAATAAATCTGGGAGTTATTTTTAGAAAAGGAGTCAAGGCACTACTTTCTGATAGACTCAATGTAGTAAGGATTAAGGCTTCTGCTCTTATCTATTTTCTCTCTTCCCCAATCACCAGGGTATATTTGGCTAATTGGATAAAATATCACACTTACCTCACAGAATCCTTCACTACTAACGCTGGACCTGTTTCCGTCTCTATCGTTAAGTTGCGGATGAGGGTGTGGAGGATACTCCACTGGGTTCAGACTCATCACATTGGCAAAATCGAACCTGGTAACCCTTGAATGGGTATGGTGGTGATGGTGGTGGTGATGATGGTGATGGGAATGACCCATGTGAGGATGAGGATGTTCGCAGTTCAAAACTGCTTTGCTAGAGTTAACCTGAAAACGAAGGAAGCAAATATTGAATTAAAAAAACTTCCCAACAAATTATCGGATGGTGGTCATAGTAAATTATTTTACGGTAGGTAGGTGTTGGCTGATAGAAATCGTCACGTAAGAAAAAAGCGTTATGCCCCCTCCATGCGACCCTCTCTATCTCTCTGTCTCTTTCTATTATATGCGAGTCTGTGTGACAAGCGTCTAGCCCTTGATCATACGATTCTGAAGGTGTACGAAGTCAACCGAACTGCTGTTCTGCTTGCGAGAATTTTAAAATGATACATGAGTGGAAGGATCTATGCAAATACAAGTCGGATATTATTGTTGAGTGGTAATAAGTGGAATATATTTTTGTTTCTTTTATATTTCTATATAACGTGTATTTAGATGATTATATCCTTTTTTTGACATAATTTCTCATGTTTTTTGTTCGCCGAAGTTGGATTAACGGTTTACATTGAATATGTGGCAAGTCAATTTGATATAACGAATAGTATTATCAGGAATAAAATACCTTTTACTGTGGCGGAGGAGTTTGGAAAAAGGATATATAGGTATAGTATTGCACGTCAACTTTCAAGGCGAAAAATATTAAGAAAAAAGAAACACAAAATAGTGGATACATGAGATTCATGGCAACATATTCTGCTACCTCGATATTAATTGATTTATTGGATTGTTTGGAACAATGGAGGGAGCATAATGCTTTTTCCTTTCGTGACGAAAATATACAAATATAAACAATCTATGTCTCCACATTGAATTACATTCGTAGTTGAAGAAAAAGCATAAGGAACTTCGTTCCGGACATAGGTCCCCGACTACACACAACTTTTTTTAAATTCGCCTGTATTAATATATTCTTTGATGTGATATATAGGGTGTAATTTAATTTCTTGCACACCCGTGAATGACGGGTGTACAATACCATTTTATAACGATAATTCGTTATAAAATGATAGATAGATGTTTATTTAATCATGACATGTATATAGAATACATTTACGACAAGTCACAGGATACAAGACACATAAGTGTAAAAAACAGAGTGTATGTATAAGGAGAATAGGTAAATAACATAACATTATAAATACGTAGAATAAATAAATAAATAAATAAATAAGAAAATAATAGAATATTACATTGATAAAAATCATTATTCTGATTGAATCCTCATTTAAGTTTAGAATTTGAAACATAATTTAAAATTTAAAATATAATTTAACATTCGAAGGTCATGATTCCATGAGTATAATTCAACATTCAAGGGTCATGTTTCCATGAGTATAGTTGCGCCTTGCCTTATATGTGCCACATATTCCTCGGGAGAGTAGAAGGAGTTTTCTTTTTTTTTTTGAAAGTGTCTAATTTTCTAATTTCCATAGTCAGAATATTATATAGGTTCAGGTTCAGTGAATTGTTTTGGGATTTATTGAGCCTCATTCTAGGAGTTCTTTTTCTGTCAGCCCCTCTTGTGTTGTGCTGATAGATGTCTGATTGTGATGTGAAAGAGGGAATCCTTTTGTGAATCTTGACTAACGTGTTTCATATATTTACTACAGGAAAAGTCATGATTTTTAAGTTTTTGAAAAGTGGGCGGCATGTTTCTCTATATTTAGCACTACACAAGATTCTTAGTGCTTTTTTTTGTTGTCGAAAAATACTAGCAGCTGCAGTTGAGTTGCCCCAGAATATGGCGCCGTAATTTAGATGTGAATGGATTAGTGAGAAGTAAACTGACCTCAAGGTGGAAATGTTCATGCAGGGTCGTATAATGAAGAGAGAGCTAGACAGTTTCAAGTTAAGTTGGCTTATGTGCTTGGACCAGTTTAGCTTCTCGTTCAGAAAGAAGCCTAGTAACTTCACATTTTCATCTTCTAGAGAAGGATTCCTAGTGGAGATTATCAGATTTTGTGATTCGTTACAGTTTAATTTCAGCTTGTTTGCTATGAATCAGCTTTCTCTTCAATTTGTTCCGATAGAATTTCTAGGGATTCAAATTTCTCATGAGAGTAAATTAATGGTGTCATCAGCATAGAGGATACTTTCATAGGGGGACAAGAAAGAAGGTAGGTCGTTGATGTATATTACAAACAGTAGCGGGCCCAGAACTGATCCTTGTGGGACACCATATCTTACGTCCCTATAATTGGACAATTTGTTGTTATATAGTACGGCACAGGAAGCGATTTGTTAAATAAGATTCGATTAGTGTGAGAGTGATACCTCTGATACTGTAGTAGCTGAGTTTCTCAAGGAGGATTTTATGAGAGACACAATCAAAAGCCTTAGAAAGATCACATAGTGTGATGCCCATATGATCTCCTCGCTCAACAATTTGTTCAACCACCTTTATTGCTGCACTCGTCGAATGATTTTTTCGAAAGCCGAATTGTGAGTTATTTAAAAAATTGTTGTTTTCGAAGAACTTAGTCAATCTTTGTTTTATGGTGATTTCGATTAATTTTTAAAAAATACAAATGATGGAAATGGGTCGATAATTGTCAGTTTCGGCCCTGTTACCTTTTTTGAAAAGCGGAATAATTTTAGGAAATTTTCCAGTTACAAATATTTGATTAATTAGGTCAGTTAGAGGCTCAGCAATTGTATCAAGAGTGGATTTTTGAATTTTACTACTGAGGTCATGGATAGAAATAGACAAGAAGAGATAAGATGGCTACTCTGACATCTGCTACTGTTCGGGCATCATGAAAAATGAGGAACTGGGAGCGGGAAAGTTCTTGTAATACAAAAGATTCGGGTACAATAGGTAGAGATTTAATTATATCTTCAGCCACATTAGATAAGAATTCAATGAAATCATCGGACGTCAGTTTATCTGTTGGAGTGTTACAATTTCTTTTAGAGTGATTTCTTTCGAAATTAATTAAGCGCCAACTTGCTTTTGATTTATTTTCAGCTTCTGAGAGGTACTTGTCATATGCCGCTCTTTTTGTAGAATATTTTTCTCATATTGTTTTTTGTAGCTCTTGAAAATGTTGATGTCGCAGATAGTTTTAGGCTCATTAGAGTGTTTCTGGGTTCCCTTTTTTTTTTTTTTTTAATGAATTTTTCTCATATTGTTTTTTGTAGCTCTTGAAAATGTTGATGTCGCTGCGGAGTTGACGTCGATATTTTGTTTAAAAAAACTCCAGTCTGTCAGGGATAAATGATCGTTTAGAAGTTTCAGACCAGAATCTGTGATATTTCTGGTGTAGGTATTGCTGACTACTTTATCTAGTTTCACATCAACTATTATGAATTGACCGACATGATCTGAGAGACAGGGTTCCAGGATCTCACATTTTTATTGGCCCTAGTTCAAATTAGTGAGAATGTTGTCCAAACAGCTCAATTTTTGGATGGATATTCTAGTATAGTCATCTATTGTGACTGAAAGTCCATAGGAGTTTACAATACATAGCAATTCAGTCAGAGGTAGCGAATAGGTTTTGAAATCGATATTGAAATCTCCAAGTAATATGAGTTTCCTGTCGTGATATGCAAATCTATTCAACAGGAGGTCTAGATTTTTCAAGAAAACATTTACATCTGAACCCCTGGATCTATACACGGTAATAATAGATAATTTTGAGTCAACTAGTTCGATGCCACAGAATTCAGCATTTAGCTCGTCACAAAAGGCGGTAACATCTAAGGCTTTCGATTTCAATGTTAGTTTTTGATAAATAGCGACCCCACCATGCACCCTTTGTTTTCTACAAAATTGACTAGCTAATATATATCCCGGGATAATGATATATTTTAGTTTATCTTCCACTTGCCAGTGTTCAGAGACACATAGAAAGTCGAAATTGTAATCAGTTAAGAAGGAATCAATTTTTAATACTTTGTTTGATAGGGAATGGGTGTTTATGTGAAATATACTTAGAGAATCATTACCTTTTAAAAAGCAATTTCGGTGATCAATGATAGAGTATTTTACACCCGTGATTCACAGTTAAAAATAAAAAATAAAATGAAAATATTCGTCAAAATTTTGGGAACTCCGAAACCATTTAAGTTTTGGTAGGTAAAACATTTTTTATATTTTTTGTCTTGCTTATTAAGGACTTTCAAATTTCAAACGAAAAATCTTTTTATTTTTTGATGGACTATCCACTGTTAGCGGTTAGCTGACACCCTGAATAATGATAGTGTTCGACATGTTTTGAAAACTCTATAATATTTTGATTAGTAATTTCTGTAGACACATTGTATTTTTCGTGCAAGATATAAATTTTTCGTAATATGGGACAAATATATTAATAATATAAATAAACTCAAGTTTCTCTCGAAAGCCATATTCAAAAATGAAATTGATCACAAATATCCATATATTTCTTTCAAAAATAGAACCAATAAATTCATAGGCCAAAGAAATTACAAATACATAATTTCATATGTTTACGATAAGAAATAAAAACAAGCATATCTTCATTTATCTGAAAGAAAAAATATGAAAATGATTTCTTCATCAATTGTCAGCATTTCTCATGTTCTCTATGATCATTGTTATATTTTTTTCATTTAAATATTATCTCCTTTTAATGATAAAAGCCAAAATACTTAGAATAAAAGCTTTTGATACTACTAGATGTAAAATGTAGGTTATTGGATAATAGAATATTATAAATTTATCAAAAACTATAAGACATAGAAACATTGCTATAGTTTTCTTTAAAACTTTAGGTCAACTTCTAAAAACCCAATTTTTCCATAATTTCCGCTTTGGTAGTACACATTGTCAATATCTTTAGAACCAGAAATCAAGAAGCACTAATGATGCCATCTTTTCTTTTCTAGAACAAGTCTATACGAGTCTGAACACTGATGAAGCAGTTGCAGCTGTGTTCTGCGATTTCTCAAAAGCTTTTGATTCTGTAAACCGCAGAACGCTGCTGCAAAAATTAAATGTATATGGGTTCAAGGGTTCACTTTGAAGTAGTGAACAGATACCAAGTAGTAAAAGTTAATGATTATACATCTGATATACAAGAGATTACCGACGGAGTTCCACAAGGATCTGTTCTTGGACCTATATTGTTTCTGCAGTAGATAGATATTTATTTTCCCTTTTTTGCCACTTCTACAATGGATCAGGTACGTCGAACTCAATTTTATATACATATAAGTGTAGAATAAAAATTTACAAATCTATAACTATGTGTACTTGAACGATCTGACAAATGTACTTGAATGATCTGGCAAATATAAATATTCAAGAAACCTTCACACTATTTGCTGACGACACGACCCTCTTTGGCACGGAACAGACACAGAAGTTTTGAAAGATACTATATACCATGACTTAGTGAAAGAGTAGTGTGATTCAAACTCACTATATTTCAATATATCTAACACAAATGTTGTCACCTTAAAATATGACTTTCCAAACTTGAAACAAACATTATTCAAAATAAAAATTCCTTCAAAGTTCCTTGGCCTATACTTGAACCTCTTGAGCTTATTGTTCTTTGATAGAAACCTATCTCAGGTATGGAATAGCTTTTTGGGAATTCACCAATCAGATTTTTTTTAATACGGTTTTTGTTCTTTAGAAAAGAGTATTGAGGTATATGGGCAATACAAACCAAGAGAACATTGCAAACCTCTGTTCATTCAATACAAAATACTTACATTAACTAGCTTATTTATTTCAGAGTCGAAGTCAATTTGAATACAGTCGATCCTGAATATGCTTATGTCACAAGGACTGATAAAAATATTCCACTTCCAATACCCAAGTCATCCCTGACAATAAAATTCTCTATAGAACTCTAATATACAAGTATAATTACTAAGAATGCTTGAAAATTACCTCAGTTATGTTCTCCATGTTATACTTGACCAACAAATTAAAAATCAGCTCAGAGATGTAATATATTTATCATTTGTAACCTTGAAATGAACAAAAATAATCATAAAAAAGAGCTTATTGGGGGCTCTGCACAAACGATAAAACTTTTTAACATTATTCATTCATAATACTTTTTGAAACAGAAAGTTTTATAGATGTCAGGATATATTTATGTTTCCAGATGCCTAATTCCAAATTATCAATAACTAGTTTGATAAGACAATTGTAACATATTTCAATTATTCCATATCTCATAAATATAACAATCTCACTATATGGAAAGAACAATTACAGTGCAAATAATCATATTTTTCATTATGTCGAGTTTTTTACCACCTTACTTGTTGGGCGTTGAAGCCTTTAATGCTTTTTCTGTTGCAAATTCAAAATTGTTTGCTTCCTATTCAATGAAGTGATTCAGAATTCAAATAAAATTATTTTAAAATTGAAAAAAGCTTTAAAATATATGATTCTGTTAAATTATTTTGATTGAATAATATATGAAACTAAATAAGAGCACAAAAATGCCAGATCAACTTGTTTCTTCCCAGTTCTAAGGAATATAGCTCACATCACCTCAAAATACACACATAAACTGTGAACTGCTAGGGAGTCTACTCACTGCTGGGCCCAGCAGTGTTGCCAACTGCTCTTGGAAAAATTACTGGCGGAAAATGATTCCATTCCTGGCAACTTTTTTCAAAACTATATACTTAAAATCCCTAAAAATTGAATGGAGCCATACTAACAAATTTTATTCTAACATATTTTATGTCATTTGATAAGATTATAAAAAATGCATCTTTTTTATTGATGTAATTTTTTGAAATTTACTTAATAAAAATAACTAAATTAATTAATCAAGTATAAACTTAAAAGTTCGAAATGAAAGAACCAACAAAATGAATAATATCACCAATAAACAATCAAATACTTGAAATAACATATTAAAAATAGGTACCAGGAACAACATATTGAAGTAAAAAAAATTAGTACTATTTGTACTAAAACCATCTACATTTTTGTCCATATTGAGCTATGAAGCATTTTTAAAAAAATCAGAATTGTCAGCATTTTTTAAATTGAAAACTTTGTCCCAATATATTTATCTGGCAAACTACAATCTTGCTCTAAATGAATGACTTCTAAATTTGGTTTAAAAACGAAAATGTTTGCGCATATTTTGGTTCCAGAACATTAATAGTTCATCTTCTAGAAGTAAAAATATCTTTTATTTCTGAAGACAGCCTAATGGGAAATTTTTAATTAAAAGAATAAAAATCTTCAACTACCTTTGGGTCAAAATTTGCGTCCTTTCTCAGGTTTTGTAAAGATTCATGAGCAGGTATATCTAGACATATTTTTTCCAATTGTCAAAAAAATAGAAAGAAAATAAAACGTTGATTCTTGTTTCTCGTGTAACCTTTCAATTTGTCTGAAACTTCTTTGAAAGAATATCAATCAATACATTTTTTGACATCTTGGCAAATTCCTGGTATCCTACCACTACTGCATAATTACTGGCAAGCCTTTTTATTCCTGACAAATTGGCACCTCTGGGGACCAGAAAATAATGCAGAAGTGAAAACAACCAAACTATAAACTTCAATGGTCATATATCATTGATTTGTTTTGAAAACTTGACAAGTATTGGTGAACATGTATGACTCAGATCTTTTTATTGCCATTGTAGTAACACAAGCAAAACTAGTATCCAATCAAATAAACTGCTAAACTGTTGAAGAGAAATAATCAAGAATAAAAATGTTAGTAAAAGATTCTCAAATCCTTAATTAGTTTCCATATTCAAAGAAAAACATTAGTCATACTAATATACAAATATGTACCTAAGAATTTGTTTGGGGTTTACATATTTATGTCATTTCAAATTCGACTCTATTCACCAGATATAGGATAAATCAAAGAGTTTTGTTGTTCATCTATATTTGATTAACTTGGATTTATTATCCTAAACTTCAAGAGTCATATTTCATGAAAAATGAATGAATATCATCCTAAAGAGTCATATCAAGAAACTGTAATGTTTCAAAAACATATGATTAATTTTTGTTTACTGAACCCAAGACAGTTGGTTCCTAATGGATTTTTTTACAATTGGTTTAACAACTAATTCAAATAAAAAAAGTTAATTCAAAAATAAAAAACTTGACTGCGCAAAAAGTGAATTCTAAAAAAGATGGAAACAAGGTGACCAGAAAATATTGTCAGAAAATTATGTTTTGAGAGGTTAACTTAATTGTTTAAACAATCTCACGCAGTCGGAGGAATCTTCTTCAATTTAACAATGAAGATATATTATTGCTGAGCTTTCATTTAGTGTCACCTGTCCCGGTGTCTGTCTGTAATCAAATCTTGCAAGTTAAATTTGACCACTTCTAGTTGCCCGAATAACGTGAAATTTGGCAGGTGTTCATAGTTCCTGTGACAATATATTATGGAATTTTTGTTAGAGAAAAAAACAAAATGGCAGCTCCAAGATGGCTGACGACATCTGTGATTATGGTCCGATTCTATTCAAAATTGGTATGTGAGAGTTTTCGGGTCGGAGATTATGAATTTTTATTCAAAATTCACAAATTTAAGATGGCGGACGAGTTTTGTAATTATGATTTGGATGAAATTTTATATTTAGATAGGGTTTTGCTTCTTAAGTTTATCTATATAGGCGTCTTTACACACAAAAAAATATTTATTACGAATCGAAATATATAGCGTTATCTCTAAACTTTGTGAGAAGGCACTATATGATATTTTTCAAATTAAATGTTTATCTTTTTCTTTGGTTAGTTCAAGAAACCCATGCGGTTCATTTAAAATGTGTATTTGTAGACAACTTGTGCACTAGGTAAGATTGCAATGCAATGATAAGTATGTGATTCGTACCTTCTGAAAAAACACGATTTAACAAAAAAAAAAACTGAGCAAAGCTTGGTTGCCCAGGTATTATTGTTAATAGTAGTACTGTACTATTACCACCACCACACTTATTTCAAATTTAATGTTAGAAGTAACACATAATTTTCTTTTCAAGAATATTGTGTTAGATAAGAAAAAATTTAACTGATATATGAAAAAATAAAAAATAAAAATTTATTGTTTTGTTTGTTCTACTTCAACTACTATTATATATCATTATATCAATTGTGACAGTACTTGATGTCTGATGCTAATTTTTATTTTTATTACTTAAATTGTATATTTTAAATTGCTGTCATTGGTATCAAAAAAACATTTTTATAGTGTATCTCTTTTCAATATTTTGTTTTCAGTGCATGCTTTGTCAATAAGACTTCTATCTTCGACAATAAAGTATATTTTTGATTGATTGAAACCTTTCTTGGAAAAACTACTTATTAAATATCACCATGAAAAGAATACTCACTTGGGTCACCTGACTTTCCCCTCGACTACTATCAGCCCCATGCCGGAAACAGGTGAAGGGGCAATGATACATGGGGTTGATGTCTTGCGTATAAGTGATACCCGGCATCGGATAATCATCCCAGTCAAGGTAGCAAGCTTCTATGGCTGGCTTGAAACCGGTAAACACTTCCAAGTCCATCTTCAGAGAGCTTGAATTTTTGTTGTAGTTGGACTGCGAACTCGAAGTCGTATTGCGACACTTACTGACCTTTTCCAATATTTTCATGTGCCATGTTGTGAACTGAGAAAAATTGATGAAAATTAGTACTGTTTCTGAGCAACTCATCCAAATGGAGAATATATTAAATTAAAATTTGACTCCAAGTAGTAGACTATTGATGGATGCTTATTCAAAATTAGCTGGCTTCTGAAAATATTCATATTATTTTGAAGATTTGATGAAATTCACTGAATTATATCTCTTGCTGATAAGTATTATCCTAATCCATGGTTTGACTTCTATGAAGATATGAACAGGATGTTCATAAACTAAGAATACCTCACAATATAATTTCTAAGTGGAGGTATTTATATTGAATACAGAAACATTATATTTTTTTTTAAACTACTATAATAAATGAAGCTATTTTTTGCAGTATCTAATAGAAGACTACTACTTCCCCAACACTATGCCGGAGATTGAGAATGAGGCAAAGAGAAATGTTCACCTTACAATCACAGATAGTCCTAAAAACATTCCCTTCGGTTTGGCAATTTGAAGTCTGCATTTTTGCCAAATTTAGCTGTCATGGGTATTTTAATTTCTTAGAAGATATAAACGAAATCCATCCATCATTGCAAAATGAAATTTCCTTTAGATTTTTTTCTCAGTCTTCTTGATAACTATGGAAGCATGGCCTATATTTCACCTCTGGTGTATGTAAAATCTAGTTTGTTGCAAATAAGCTAAATCTTGGCTTGAAATATTTTGTAGGTACCACACCATCAGGATTAGTTTTAGAGATTTACACGGGCAAAGTCACATTACTTGGAAAATGCAATTTAGATCTTGAGGTGGGTGATCTGCCGTGATCAGTCTGTTAGACATTCACAAAAAATAACTTCATTTTTATCATGGATTTTTCAATTCACAGAAAAATCTTTCTATTCAATATTCAATTGAGAATGTTTCTCTTTTCAACATGAATATCCCACAAGAGGTTATCTTGAACGATGGAAGATAGTGACTAAAGTTTATCTTTCAGTCGCAGATGATTCTACATCTGATTTTATGAAATTCTACTAAAAAAATTATTCAACATTGGAATCAGAGGAAACCTTCTCAATTGGTTCAAAATTTATTTGTATAATAGAAAACAGTATGTTCAAATGGGAAATCATCAGAGTTCTTTAAAAAATATAAAGTGTGGAGTACCACAAGGTTCCATTCTTGGTCCTGTACTATTCTTAATATATATAAACAATCTTTCAAAATTAAAATTAGAAGGAAGTATGAAATTATTTGCTGATGACACTACAATTATGTACTTTTCGGACGATTATAAAAAAATACAAAACTACATGAATAATGATATAAAAAAAAATTCATTTGGCTACAGCAACATAAATTGACCATTAATTTCAATAAATCTTCCTACATGAATATTTCTAAAAGAACAATTGACACTCCCACCAGTTCCATTCATTTCGAAAAAAATATATAAATTACACTAAATCAACAACTTCATATCGATGAAAAATTATCATGGAATAAGCATATCGAAAAAATTCGATTTTTACAGAATAAAAATTATATACCACAAAATTTTTAAAAAACATTTATTTTAGTTTAATTTATTCACACTTGCAGTATCTCATTTCTATATGGGGAACTGCAAATAATTCTATTTTAAAACCATTAAAATCATTACAAAATAAATCAATAAAATGTATATATAAATTACCACATCTGGAACCAACAATAAATTTGTAAAAACAAAGGCTTTTGAATTTAAATTCTCTTTATAAACTCAAAATATGTTGTTTCATTCATTTTGTCAAAAATAAAATAAAAAAACATCTAATATAAGTTTCACTGAAATGGACAAAATTCATAATCATGCCACTAGGCAAACAAATTTTTTATCCATTAGTAATGTTAAATCCGAAATTGGAAAGAAATGTATTTACCATAATGGAATAATCATTTATAATTCAATTCCTAACAACATAAAAAAAAAAAAAATAATGGCGAAATCGAAATAAAATATACACTTCAATCAACTGGATAAAAATTTATAAATATGTTTTTTTTTATTTACAAATCAAAATAATTAAAAATGTTTATTTGGTTACACCTTAGTATATATACTTTCTTGAACTATTCGTTTTTGACTACTTCCATGTTGTATATGTATTTTTTTTTTTATCTTATAACTAGTTTAGTCCCAAACCATAAACATGTAATGTTTCTTGGGACAATAAAGTTATTACTAACTAACTTTGTATATTTTCAAATAAATCAATCCCTCCTTTATTATTTATTTTATTAATTTGTAGGAAAATTCTGTGGGTGTGGGTAGCCTATGCAAGAAATATTCAGCACTAAAACGAAACACTAAAATCAATTCAGAACATTGTCTTGCCTATAAAATATTTCTGTTAGCTTGGACCCCTACAAGACATTGCTTTAGATGAATCTAATCTAAAATGTCATGGAGGCATGGAAAAGTTTAAAGGTTTTTGCAATAAAATGTTCTCATGACTAAGCTCAGTTTTCAGAAGTGGTGCCAGCACCTTGAATGCTGTGAATAAAAAAAAACATCAATCCAAGAGTCTATTAAATCTTGTAGTGTTATTTGTATTTGCCTGTATTTTAGTATAGTATTTTATTTATTTATTTGTGTTTTGTAATTCATTTTGTGATTTTGTAATCAGTGACGTATTTCTCAGACCATAACTCTGCTGAAATAAATAAATTATCTATCTATCTATCTATCTATCCAGTTGGAAATAAAATTAGCACTCCACTTCCCAAAGTACAAAAACCAATTAATCCCGGTTGATACACTTACCTGGTTATGCAGCATATCTCTTTCCGAAGGTGCCAGCCCTGGATTGAGCGCCGCCAACCTCCACAGCACCACTACTTCGTCGCATAGCGAAGAACATGCATGCTGCGATGCGTGCGTATTACTGTTAACGTTATTATGTTTGCCGCCACCGCTGCCCCCGTAACCGGAATTTCCGCTCAGGAGGGCGACTTTGGTGTTGAACCACCATATCAAGATCTGTTCGCAGGCCAAACACTCTTCTGTTATGATCTCTAGCAGAGGTATGGCATTCCTGTCGTTCCGCTTGAACATTTCCCTGACAATGCTGAGTAAGTTCCACATGCCTTCCGGTTCTCTGCCCCGCAGGGGTCGCAGGAGGGACGTCCATTCCGCCGCCGCTGGCGGTGCTACGGTGCTTAAATAGTTAACGTCACTGAAAATTAGATTGAAAGGGTGATAATATCAAGGAAAGTAAAAAAAATAAAATAAAAAATAAAATGATATTGTTGCGAACTTATACACTGAAAATGTTACATCCAATATCAATTGCTTGCACTATCAAACAAATTTCTAAATTGTAAGAAGCCTGCGTGAACCTCTTCTATCAATATATATTTTTTTTTAATTTCAATTCTTATGCAGTAGTATGAAAATTATTCTAATGGATATGAATAATTTATTATATGAATCCCATGGGATATTGAAGACGTTGATTACGTCATAGAAATAATTAAGGAAATGAAAACAAAAAAGAGGTTATTAGATGTTTTACATGTTAATATTAAACTTTCGTTTGTAGACAGCTTTGTGAACCGTGCATGCGAGAATCTTGCTTGGTAACAATAGAATAGAATGGAATACTTTATTTGCCCAAAATAACAAAAGATGTTTTAGCATCGTCATAAAAATTTGGTTTCTTGTTTGCTTATATATAAAAAGTATATGTAGTAAGTATAAAAGTACATTCACACATTTCAAGTATGCATAACATAGTATAAAGACATATTAAAAAAAAACAGGAAAGACAATACAGTTAAAATCTTAGTACTGAGGAGAGATCTGCTTCTATGAATTCTTCGATGGTGTAGATGTTAAGTGCTAGAAGGATTTTCTTTATTTTTAATTTGAATTTTGATGTTTGAAGGTCCCTAATATGCGTTGGGAGTTTATTGAAGAGTTTAATAGAGATGTTAATAAAGCTTTTGTGAGTTAATGTTAGTCTATGTTGGGGAATTATCAAATTATTTTTATTTCTTGTGTCATGTGAATGTAAGGTATTTTGTTTTTCGAAATTGCTTTCATTAGATTTAATGTAATATAGGCAGTGATAGACAAATAAGGCTGGGAGAGTTAATATGTTTAGGTTTTTAAAGATATGTCTACATGATTCGTTGTAGGGAGTATTTGTTATTGCTCTGATAGCCTTTTTTTGCATGCTAAAAATGTTTTTCCATTCTGTGGCGTTTCCCCACATTAGTATACCATAAGAAATTTGGCTCTGAAATAGTCCCATATAGGCCACTCTGCAAATTTCTGTGGAAGCTGTTTGTGAGAGTTTTCTCAATAAAAAAGTTATACTAGCAAGTTTTTTGATAGAGTTTGGATATGGTGTTTCCACGTTAATTTTGTGTCAAGAAAAGTCCAAGGAATTTTATGTTTTCTATATCCCCATTGAAATCCCTAAGGGTGAAATCTAGAGTGACTGTTTTGCTTAGATTTAGACTTAGTTGGTTTGATGTGAACCAGGGTATTATTTCTTCGCTTATATTTTGGTTTATAGTTTCTGAGTTTAATGGATCTTGGTGGGAGTGAAAGACAGTGGTGTCATCAGCGTAAAGGATGGATTTTGCACAGTTGATATTGCTTGAGAAATCATTCACATATAAAATGAAAAGTAAAGGTCCAATGATTGAGCCCTGAGGGACTCCTGCCAGTATGTTTTGTGTTGAAGATCTAACACCGTTGTGTTCCACCAGTTGTGATCTGTTACTTAAGTAAGCCTCTGTGAAATGGTAAGAGTTTCCCCTGATACCATAGAGTTCAAGCTTACCTAGGAGGATGTTATGGTTGACAGAGTCAAAAGCCTTCGAAAGATCGCAGATGGTAGTTGTTACTATTTCACCCCTTTCGAAGGCTTCTACAATGGTAGTGACTAGTTCTATTATTGCATGGTTGGTGGATAATTTTTCCCTGAAACCAAATTGTGAAGGGGATAAGAAGTTATTTTTATCCAGGTATGAGACTAATCTATTTTTGTAGGCTATTTCTATAGGTTTGGAGAGAATAGGAATTATTGATATTGGTCTGTGATTGTCAAGAATATTTTCGTCCCCCTTATTTTTAAATATCGGTATCACCTTAGCGAATTTTAATTTTGTGGGGAAGTCCCCAAGTTCAAAACATTTGTTTATAATAATTGCAAGAGGGTGAGAGATACCTCCACATATGACTTTTAAGAGTTTGTTGCTTAGTCCGTAAATGTCCAAAGCAGAACTATTTGACATGTTTTTTATAATGTTTTCGACTTCTGGGGGTGTAGTGGGGGAGAGAAATAACGATTTTCTGGATCTGTAGATTTGAGGAACTTGCTTAATGGGATCTCTATCTGTTGAGGGTAGTGAGTCTAAGAGAGCAGTGGAAATGTTTATGAAAAAATTATTAAAATCTTCTGGAAGTATTTTACAAATGGTTTTTTCCAAGTTTTTCCTTCTGGGTTCATTTATAATTTGCCACATTGCTTTAGAATTGTTTGACGATTCGATTACCTGTTTGGATGTAAAATTTCTTTTTTGTTCCTGAATTTTATTTCTGTAAACTCTTCTTGCTTTCTTAATTTCCTCATCTATGTTAGTTATCTTGTTATTTTTTGCTAATTCAGTGAGAAGTGATAAGTTATCTCTGAGTAATCTCAGTTCTTCATTATACCATTTTTTAGAAAGGTTTTTTGAGTGTTTCGTTTTTGTCTTTTTTGGAAAACATTCATCTATTGTTTTTAGAAGTATGTCAAAGAAAATTTCAAATATATTATCAATATCATGGAGTGTTTCTAGGTGATCCCATTTATATTGCTTCAAAAGATAGATGCACTTTTTGATTGCCTCATCTGACATTGGCCTGAATTCAATGATGCAGGTCTCCCCTTCCATTTTGAATTTAGAATCTAGTGTGTATTTATTTTTCAAACCGATATGATCGGACATATAACAGTTAACTAGGGTTATTTCGCTAGCTTTCCTAACATTAGTTATACAGTTGTCTATGCAAGTTTCACTATTTTGTGTTATTCTTGTGGATTCATATACTAGTAATTCACAGCCAAAGGAGCTTACAGTGTCGCAGAATTCATTGGTCAAATTACAATTATCCTTAATATTTATGTTGAAGTCCCCATAGATAAAAATGGGTTTGTGTGTTTTGAGAAGAAGGTTCAAAATATGGTTGAGTTTTTATAGAAAAATACCTGGATCTCCTGAGGGTGATCTATACATACATAGCACTATAATGTTTATTGTTTTTACTTCAATTGCTATCACTTCACAATGAATATCCACTGAGAGAGAGTCAATGATTGGTAGTTTTTTTGTCTTAAATTTGGAGTTCACGTATATCATAACACCTCCATGGTTACTCTGAGTTCGGCAGTAGTTGTTCACTAGAGAGAAATTTTCAATTCCATAGTATTTGATAATGTCTTGATGGAGCCAGTGTTCGCACAGACAGATTATGTCTAGTTTTTCATTATCGATAAACAGTTCTAACTCTTCCAACTTATTTCGTAGGCTTCTAATATTTATGAAAAAAGTATTCAGTTCATTACTGTTTTTTTCTTTACTGTTGGGGGGCTCCATTAAAAAATTTCCTGGTTGTTGTAATAGGACTGCTGTTTCGGTTTCGGTGGTATGGGTCAGTGATTCATTGGTGTTTCTAAAGAATTTGAGCTTCGTGTATTGAAGGAGTTGTCTTCCGTACCCTCATTATGATTTTGACGAGGATTATCCAGGAAATGTTGTCCTTTATTAAAGTTGAACCTAGAGAAGGCGACACCTCTTGGCCAAAAATTCTCCTTGTATACTGTGTCTTTCAGAGATGGATTTACCCCAACAATGTTCAGTTCACGTGTTCTGAATATCTGAATCACTACAATGGTCGTGATATTATTTTTCAATTGCGAATGTTTTCCTTTTCAAAACTGTTTGTGTTGTTTGTTTCTTACAAGTGAGTGTTATAGTTATAATAAGTGCATCAAAGCAGAGTATGAAGTCAACTAGTTTTGACTTTATCACCAGTTTGGATATAACGAGGTTAGTTGAAATTGAATATATATCTCAAGCAGCCTGCAATGTGTACATTAACCACACATTGTCATTCATGGGTGTGCAAGAGGTTAGATTACACCCTTCATAATGGCAGTAAAATCAACCAGAATGATAAAACAATAATTTTCGTTGAATCCTGCCTAAATTTTCATTCAACAAAAAAATTTGACCACAAAGTGAAATTACCATTAGTCAAATTTATTTTGAAGTTATTAACATTATCCATACTAGCTTGCTACATATCACCCTCTACAAATAGATAGATAGATATATTTGTTGTAGATATATATTTGGAGCTGAATAACATCATAGCTGAAGGTGATAATTCTAAAATTATAAAATATCTGAACGGAATTCAAAAAATAGTGAATAAACACGATGCAAAAAACTAAATTATACAACTGACAAAAGATATTATACACCAATTGAGTTCAATGTAGATATTGTTTATTTAAACATAGAAAGTTTGCTAGCTCACAAAATTCAATTGATAGCTGAAATTGTTTGTTACCACTCTGCCATTATTTTACTTAGTGAAGCTCGAACTACAAGAGAAATAAATAACCATGAACTTGAAATATCAGGCTATTCACTTATAAGATGCGATTCCAACTCAAGACACACAGGAGGTGTAACTATTTATGTTAGAAAAGATATTAAATTTACAAACGCTAAAACCTATGTGCAAAATGGAAATTATTGGTGTACATTTATATCCGTCAACTGCGGCAGCATTAAATGGATAATTGGAAGTCTATATCATTCACCCAGTGGAAGTCATGCAGCTTTTCTCGACCAAATGGAGATAATATGTGAAGAAATATTTTGCAGGAATCCTCGAGTGTTTTTGAGCTGGTGATTTTAATTTGGACTTCTTGTCTAATGAATTCTATGTTAAAAAAATTAAAGATCTTTTCAATGCTTATGGTATACGTCAAAATGCGGAAACATATACTAGAATAACTAACACCAGTAAAAGTTTAATAGACTATGTATTGACAAATCAGGATAATTTAGAAGATAAAGTATTGGATGAGCCTAAGCTCACTGATCACTCCATTATAACTGTTAAATGTTTTCAAAATTTAAGACCTGCTACAGCAGGGAGGTGTACAAAAATGTTCAGAAAGTTAACCGATGAAAACCTGCATACCATAAATTTAAAGTTGATTGATAGTCAATTCCTACTGAATAGTATTGATGTTAACGACATTTACAACAATATAAAAGATATTTTTGACAAAACTGTTAATAAGATCGCACCCGTGAAAACAATAACATATAGTGTGAACGACCTACCTTGGTATGATGATGATATAAAAAAATTAAGCAGAGAAAGAGATGGTGCATATAAAATCTTCAGAAATATCTCTAATATAACCAATGGGGAAAATTATAAGCAAAAAAGTAACGCTGTTGTTAATTTGATAAAAGAGAAAAAAATTTGTTATTATTATAACCAAATTGACAGGAATATGCATAATCCACGTTTAATGTGGAAAACACTAAAAAAATTAATAAACCCTAAACAAATTAATAATGATTTCTGCAATGGTGTACAATTCGAAATGAATGGTCAGATTTTTTGTGTAAAAGATAAAGGAGAGATTTCTGGGCATTTTAATGAGTTCTTTGTAAATAGTATTGATGATATGGAGTCTAGTATTGAAGATATTGAGTTTTCTTGTAATATTCAGTAGAGTGAAAAACATTTCAGTAATTTTAAATTAGTATCTATACATGAGTTGGGTGTAATTATAAAAAATTTAGAAAATAAAGGAAGTCAAATTTATGAACTAAACAGTAAGGTTGTTAAAAATAGCTTTGATGTTATCGGGCATGTGTGGTGCCACTTTGTGAATGTATCATTGGAAAGTGGCACATTTCCCGAGGAATTAAAAACCAGCACTGTTTGTTGAAGATTGAAGAATTATATATTATGTTTTCGTTTTCATAGTTTTTGAATACTTGGTATGTTTATGTAAAAATGAAAGAGAGGAGGCTGTCAGATTGACTTTGAATATATTCTGTACAGTATTGTCAATACAAATTTTGATAAAAGCATTTAACGTCTTTCTTGAGATTACTCCATAACATTAATTGGCGACCGTGACAGGACAAGACATGGAGAATCATTTATTAGCCAAGAAAGAACGAACGCTATTACGAAAATGTTCACCCAGACGAGCCAAGACTTGGATAAAGAATTCAGTAGCAAGGAGGCAGAAATCAAAATATTATGGTTTTAATGGGCCAATTGGAAGATAAAGCCCAAAGAATATTCGACCTCGATAGAAAAATGAAAAGTTTACTATTGACTTCCGAAGATGATGCAGAAATCGAAGAAGAATTCAAGACCGTGAAATCTACAGAGAGTCGATTATAAGGTACCGATCCAAATGTGACTTCATTCAGTATGAGTGTCAACAGAAATGAAGATATCAAATGAATACAAGTACAGAGAGTTCTTCCAATGCCAAAGCGTAGATTCCAGTTGCCGAAGTTGGAGTTGAAAAAATTTAATGGAGATGTCAAATGTTGGATAGGATTTTGGGGCCAATTCCGAAAAATAGATGAAGATGAAGAGATTGATGACGATGATAAGTTCCAATATCTCTTACAAGCCATGGAGCCAGGGTCCCCAGCAAGATTATTGGTTGAAAGTTTTCCTCCATCAGGAGCCAACTATGGGAATGCCATAGACCAACTCAAGACCAGATTTGCCAGAGACGAGTTTCTGATAGAAGTGTATGTAAGGGAATTATTGAATCTAGTGTTAAAGCAAGCAACGAGCCATAAAGCAGGTATGCCTTTAACTGTCTTATATGATTCTCTGGAGACACAATTGAGGGCTTTAGAATCTTTGGGGGTAACCAGTAACAAATATGCTTCTATGTTATATCCATTAGTAGAATCAGCTCTCCCTGAAGAAATACTGAAGGTATGGGAGAGGCATAGGGGTAGTTCCAGTACCACGAATAGGAGATCCACAGTAATAATCATGACATTTCTGACATTTCAACTAATCATTTGCAATTGTTACTAGACTTTCTCCGAAGAAGTGGAAGTGAGGAACGAGTGAATTTGGCCAGGAACAGCTTTGTTGCCAAAAGATCCCAAACGCAGTTCGACAATGGACAAGATATCACACAAGAATAGAAGTGAGTCTGAATTCCACACGGCTGCCACGATTCTGTCAGTTGGACAAGGAGGTAACAAAAAATCCAATTATTGTTTATTTTGTGAGAGCAAGTCACATTCAAGTAAGGATTGTTTTAAAGCTCGTTCATTACCTTTTTCTGACAGAAAATATATTTTGATAAAAAATAACGCCTGTTTTGCCTGTCTCAAACCGAATCATTGTATCAAAAGATGTAAAACATTCGTAAAATGCATAATCTGTGGTAGGAGACACTTTCCAATACTTTGTACTGAATTGTCTTCTAAGAAAGATCCTGAGAATAAATCAACAGAAAATTCCATTTCAAGAATGGAAAATCAGCATGAAAATGTCCTCATTAGTAGCAATACAACTGGAACATTTTTACAAACTGTTGCTGTTAAACTCGTTAGCAATACTGGTTCAAAGGTTGTCAGAGCTTTATTGGATTCGACTTCACGGTCCTATATTTGAAAGATTGCTGATGAAATGGGTTTTAAGAAAATTGGTTCTGAAAATGTTATACAAAGTGTTTTTGGGGGAATGCAATCCAATCCCGAAGTTCATGCACTTTATGAAATAGAAATTCGAAATTTGAGTAATTTTTTCCGTTGTAATGTGAATGTTCTCGAACAGAACAAAATATGCAATTATTCACTTCGATTTAATGATATGGATATGATGCGGGAATTGAAGAGAAGAAACATACTCATTTCGGATACCTCTACTATTTCTACTGATATAAGTTTACTATTAGGTGCAGATATTTACGGAAAACTTATAACAGGAAAAATCGAAAATTTGGAAAATGATTTAGTAGCTATCGAAACTCATTTAGGTTGGACCGTTATGGGAAAATGTAGAAACGGTAATACTGTGTTTGAAACACTCTGTTGTTTCGATGAAATGAATATAGCTAGTTTATGGAGTTTAGATATTTTGGGAATTGAAGATCCCATTTCGTTAAAGAGTAGAGATGTCAAAGCGCTGAGGCAGTTGACAATTTTAATAGAACTATTAACCATAATTCAGAAAACAGATATGAAGTACAACTTCCTTGGGTTGAGGGTATTTCAACACTTTTGAATAATAATAGAGAATTAGCAGAAAAAGACTTATATCCACAACGAAAAAACTAAATATTATGAATAAATTTTTCGAATATGATAACATTTTCAAAGAATGGAAAGCATTAGGCATCATAGAAGAATTTCCCAATAAATGTTAAACATACCGGAATATTATCTACCACATCACCCTGTATTCAAAGATTCCAGCAATACAACAAAATTGAGGCCCGATTTGATGCTTCAGCTAAAGATAAAAATGGTTTATCACTGAATAGCTGTTTGGAAAAGGGACCAAATTTGATAGAACTGATACCTAACATTATTTTAAAATTCAGATTAGGACGAATTGGGGTAGTTTCTGATATTAAGAAGGCTTTCTTACAAATCAGTTTGATACCCAGAGACAGAGATTTCTGAGGTTTCTGTGGTGGAAAGATGACTCTCAAAAAAATTGATAAATTATAGGCATTCAAGAGTCGTATTTGGTGTTTCATCGAGTCCATTTTATTAGCAGCCACAATCGCCTATCATTTGGATAAAATGTCACCAAATTATCGACAAACTGCATTGAAATTGAGAGAATCATTTTATGTTGATAACTGTATAACGAGTGTGAATAGTAGAGCTGAATTAGAAAATTTCATTATTGAATCCAAATATATCATGGACATGGCACAATTTGATCTGAGAGGTTGGGTATATAATTGTAGTAAAATTTTCGAGGAAGAAATACTTGAAATGCCCACTATGAATAATATCGTTTCAGTGTTAGGTTTGCAGTGGAATTTTAAACAAGATACGTTATTTTGCGATATGAGTAGTTTGAGAGAATTAGATAAAATTCCACTTACAACGAGGTCTACTCTCAGCAGCTCAACGTGTTTTGACCCTATTGGTTTTACATGTCCGTTACACTCTTACCCAAAATTTTATTACAAAAAACATGGAAACTCAAAATCACTTGGGAGAACGAATTACCTGAAGAAATAAAAGGGAGTTTTCAGAAGTGGTTGAGTCAAATTCATCTCTTACAGTTCTGTCATATACCAAGGTATATATGTAAAGAGAAATGTTTTGAACAATCTGAGAATATTTCATTACATGTTTTCTCGGATGCCAGTAAGATAAGTTTTGCAGCATGTATTTTCGTTAGGATAGAACAAAATGGACTTGTTTCGTCTCATTTATTACTTGCCAAATCCAGAATTGCTCCAATGAAAGTAATTACTATACCCCGTCTAGAGCTGCTAGCAGCTGTTTTGGGATGCAGGCTATGTCAATCTGTTAAAAAGATAGATATTTTCAGAAACATAGATACTTATTTCTGGTGCGATTCCAAAGTTCTTTTGACTTGGATTACAACTAAATCTAATTGGAATGTGTTCGTTTCAAATAGAGTAGCCGAAATTCGTACCAATAGTGATGTAAGTCGATGGAATTTCGTACCAGGGGATCAGAATATAGCAGACCTTCCATCAAGAGGGTGTAGTTCCAAATATTTACTTGAATCCCAGTGGTGGAAAGGTCCTGATTGGTTGAATGAAAAACCCGATACTTGGCCTCCTATGACTGAAAAAGTTGACGAAAAGGAAGCATATGCTGAATCTAGGAAATATGAAATTACAACAAACTTGTTAAGCCATGAATATAGTAACTTAGATTCTTCAGAGTTCACTAAATATTTTTCTCAGTATTCGAAAATCGTGAGAATGATAGCATGGATGCTCAGATTTTATGAAATATCTCATAAAAAGTCTGGGAGGAATGTTTCAGAGTTAACGTTTGAGGAGTATGAAGCAGCAGAGATTCGACTCATTCGAATCGTACAGAGTGAATGTTTTAATAAGAAAGGAGAATATATAAATATGCAGATATTTCAAGACGAGAAAGGGCTGTTAAGAGTTAGAACCAAACTAGTTTGTAGCGAGGAAAATGATAGTTTCAAGTTTCCTATTTTGATGCCTTACAAACATGAAGTCGTGAAAAGGTTGATAGTAGAGCAGCACAAGATTTCGTTACACGAGCGTTCAAACTGTTCTTGGAAAATTGAGGGAAAGATTTTGGATAATCAAAGGGAGAAAAAATGGTTAAATATATTATTTCTGAGTGTGTCATTTGCAAAAGGTTTAAAACAAAAGCACTAGAAACACCTTTTGCTCCGCTTCCCAAAGAAAGAATAAAGAATTCGGCTGCTTTTGAGGTAACTGGAATTGATTTAGCTGGTCCTTTATATTTAAAAGGAGGAGAAAAAGCGTGGATTGTTGTTTTCACTTGTGCATTATACAGGGCATGCCATTTCGAAGTAGTTAGATCACTCTCAACAAAAGATTTTCTGCTTGCTTTAAGAAGATTTATTGCTCGAAGAGGAAGAATTTCAATTATTTATTCCGATAATGGAACTAATTTCTTGGGAGCCAATAATCAGTTCAGAACTCTAGACTGGAACGAAATATCCAAGTATTCCACAGTTAATAGAATCAAATGGCGTTTCAATCCACCTACCGCAGCCTGGTGGGGAGGATGGTGGGAGAGAATTGTACGAATTATCAAAGAATTACTGCGGAGAAATTTGGGAAAATCATGTATAATGCGATGAGCTGGTAACAATCATATGCGATTGTGAAGCTATCATCAATTCACGACCACTAACATATACATACGATAATTCCGATGATCTGATTCCCATAACCCCTGCATTATTCATTCAAGACATTCAGAGTACCGAAACTCCCGACTTGGATAGTTCAAATAGAGAAGGTTTGGAAAAACGAATGAGGTTTCTTCAGAAAATTAGAGATTCTCTTAGGCATCGCTTCAGATGCGAGTATTTGGCGAATCTGGTTCATATAGGTCAGAGAAAATATGGCAAATTGAAAATTGGAGATGTAGTATTAGTTGGCTCGGATAATACGAAACGTATAAGTTGGCCCATGGGACGAATTCTCGAAGTTTACCCTGGGAGAGATAATATTTCGAGAGTTGCAAGGATCAAACTGTCATCAGGAGGAGAAGCAGTTCGTCCATTTCAGAGACTTTACCCTCTTGAAATTTCTAGTCCCAACGAAGACCCCATTATTTCTGTTAAACAACAAAGTACCACAGAAAATACCAGTCAAGCTGAAAATTCAGAAGAAATATGGAGTCAAACCCGAGCGAGAAGAAAGAAGTAATCACGAGATATGGTCGTTCTATCAAAGCTCCCAATCGTTTTGGTTATTAATTTATTTTGCCAATGCAAAAGGTGGGAGTATGTTGAAGATTGAAGAATTATATATTATGTTTTCGTTTTCATAGTTTTTGAATACTTGGTATGTTTATGTAAAAATGAAAGAGAGGAGGCTGTCAGATTGACTTTGAATATATTCTGTACAGTATTGTCAATACAAATTTTGATAAAAGCATTTAACGTCTTTCTTGAGATTACTCCATAACACTGTTACACATATCGAAAAGGTTGCTAATACTAGTAAAAGTGGTGAGTTTAGACCAATCAACTCGTTGCCATTTGAAAAAAAGTTATTAGAGTCAATAGTTTATCAACAGTTATTAGAATATATTAACTCAAATAATCTGCTATCCATTAATCAGTCTGGCTTTAGATCGAAGCACTCATGCGAATCAGCTATACAACTCACTGTCACTGAATGGAAAAAAAAAATGAGTAATCATCTGTACACTATAGCAGTATCATTGGATCTAAGACGAGCTTTTGAAACAGTAAATAGAGAGATATTATTAAAAAAATTAAATAAATACGGAGTTCCTCAGGGTAGTATCTTGGGCTCTCTATTGTTTTTAATGTATATTAATGATATGGAAAAATATGTTGAATGTGACTACATTCATATATTTGCAGATGATACTCTGATATCAGTAAGTGATGAAAATTTAGATAGAGCAGTGATCAAAATAAATGATGTGCTAAAAAATATGGATAAATATTTAAAAATGAATAAATTGAAGTTAAGTGTAAGTAAAAGTAAGGCAATGATAATTACTACACCTTATAAATATAAACAAATAAATAGTAGTAACATTAACATAGAAATAAACAATGAAAAAATTGAAATTCTAAAGGAATTCAAATATCTGGGATTTATGTTGGATAATCACCTATTATTTAATAGCCACGTTGTATATATCAAAAAGAAAATTTTGAAGAAACTGTATTTCTTTTCTAGAGTGTCCCAAAACTTAAGTCTAAATTCCAGAATAATTGTGTACAAGACTATCATTCAACCTCATTTTGAATATTGCCCTACATTACTTTACTGCTTTGATTCAAATAAAATATCCCAATTACAAAAGTTACAGAATTGAGCAATGAGAGTAGTATTGCGATGTAGTAGGTCAACTCCTATATTATTGATGCTAGAAACTTTACAGTTATTTACTGTGGAGCGAAGACTGACCTACTTAACTATGATCTATATCTATGAAATGATACATAAACTGACTCCAACATACTTGGGTAAGTTTATTATAACTGTCAACCAAATCCATACATACAATACTAGAGGCCAAAATCATTTATATGTAAACAGGCAGAGTACCTCATATAATGTAAAAAGTTTATTTTTTAAAGGATTTATTCAGTACATTAGTTTACCACAAAATGTAAAAGAGTCAAAAATTATTGCAGAATTCAAACAAAATTTGATTTCGTATTATAAATAAGAAAATATTTTATTTTATACTGTATTATGTTTATTTTTTTATATATATTTATACTCACATTTATTAGATTTATTAGATATATTTATACTTACATTTATGATACTTTATATGTATTGTAAGATAGGTATGTCAACTATATTATTTTTTATTAATTAGGATTGTCCTACTTAATTAAATAAATGAAATTAAAAATGATATATTGGGAAAAAATTACCCTATTCCGAACAACTGTTTTGCTTTAATGTCTTCTATGGGTTTTAATTCCACAGCAAAATGGAACTCAATAAAATATAGCTTGGAAAGAAATGAGAAGTATATTACAGTAAGAGCAAGTAGTAGAGTGACAGCTGAATATTGAATTTTACTGTATATTTGTATTGTATTATATTGCCATCCTAAGCAAAAACCCCCTAATAACTAACAAATTCACTGAAATTCATATTTTTGGCGCATTGGCTGCTTGGCAATTAATACTAATTTTCACCAAGTGAAAACCCAACCCTTTATGTCAATTCAAAATATAAAATTCAAGTTTTTTTATATTGTAACGTAAATAAACTTAACTTGGTTTTACTAATTTATTTAACCCTTAAATATACAACTTAATTTATATTACTACACTCTATAGCTCGATCGTATAGGCTCGTTCAGACTGTCTGTGCCATCTTGAGGGCTACCTATTTATCTCCGTCACAGGATTCCCGATCTTTCGAATTCCGGCAGTTGGCGACGGCATGTTCCAATTGTTTCCAATCTTGACCGTTGTTTTCCGCGGAAGAGCGACTGGATGGTTCCGAATATCTCCGGGGGTCTCATCGCTGTCGAGGCAACGGGAGGCGCAGGTCCGGCCTAGGTTCGTTACATTGCCCCCTTCTTAAAGACATTTCGTCCCGAAATTTCATCCTTGGAGTGTGACGATATCTGCATGACTCCCCATATCTGCACCGTGAAGTTCGATGGAAGTAACACTCCACGGTCTTCATGATCGGTCGTGGAAGAGGGTTACAGCAAACCAAAATCCTGACGCCGCTGGATCTGAATATCGCCTCCAGCATACTTCTTATGACACTCCAGTCCAACCCATCAATACCACAGGATAGTTTTGGAATTGCTAGATTCGCCAGATTCTGGTCCACCATAGTATCTCTTAGTTTGGTGAGACTCTTCCAGACATCTTCATAGGACGGTTTATCTTGGGAATGCCTCTTGGTAACTGGGTAGTAGATGTTTCTCTGGCCTTTCTTCAACTGTAGCACCCCACCAACTTCTGGATTCTGCTCCCGCAGTGTTTGGAGTTGACCAAATTTCTTGGAGAACACTACGGCGATGCCCCTGGACATTTGAAGATCTTCTGCCACACAGTGCGCTAGTGCGTAGTCAGCAGGCACCTCGAAAAGGTCTCGTGACTCCTCTCTAGTAACCCCATGTAGAACTTTCTGCCCGTTTGAATACAAGGACATAAACTTCTCGAACGTCATATCATCCTCCGGTGGCTTGAGGGTGCGAACTTGGTCATGGTTTCCAGCGTAGGGCCAACCTGTTGAAATGGACGACCCTTGGTTTCCCTCGGGTGGCTTATGGATTCGGTACACAAGGTCGTTTATCCTTTTCACGATTTTATACGGGCCTTCCCACGAGTTCCGCAACTTTGGTGATAGTCCACGACGACGTTTGGGGTTGTACAGCCAAACCAGGTCATCAACCTTAAATCCTCCAGCGTCGGCCTTGATGTCATAGGTCTTCTTCATTTTATCGCTGGCACTCTGGATGTTCAACCGGACTCGTTCGTGGATGTCGTCCATTCTCTGCCGAAGTTTGCCGACGTAGTCCTCTCCCGCAGTGTCTTGTCCTGGCGGTATCCCAAACTTCAGGTCACAAGGCAGTCGCAGTTCTCGGCCCATTATAATACTAGCAGGAGTTTGACCGGTTGACTCGTGTACTGCGGATCGATAGGCCATCAGGAACAAATGAAGATACTGGTCCCAGTCTCTTTGATGGTCAGAGACAACCTTGGACAAGTGGCGGTTGATCGTCCTGTTCATCCGTTCCACCATTCCATCGGACTGCGGATGTAGGGCCGTGGTTCTTGTCTTGCGGATGTTCAGCAGTAGACATATTTCTTGGAAAAGGTTGGATTCGAAATTTCTGCCTTGATCCGAGTGCAGCTCCATTGGAATACCGAATCGACATATCCATTCTTTCACCAAGACGTCGGCGACGGTGATGGCTTCCTGGTTGGCAGGGCATAGGCTTCCGCCCACTTACTGAAGTAGTCCATTACCACAAGGATGTATTTATTCCCGTGGTCGGATACGGGAAACGGGCCGGCGATGTCAATGGCGATTCTCTCGAACGGGCTGCCTACGTTGTACTGACGCATCGGGTCCTTGGGTCGTATTCGAGGTCCATTGCTAGCAGCGCATACAGCGCACTTTCTGCACCAGTCCTGACGTCAGCTTGACAATTGGCCCAGTAAAACCGTTGCCTCACTTTCTGCAGGGTCTTCGTCACTCCCAGATGTCCTCCGGCGACTCCATCATGGATTTCCGCAGCACTTCCTCTCTTCTGTTCCTGGGAACAATTATTTGGCGTCTGTCTTCCCACCAATATCGGCCTCCAACACACGTTTCAGGATCCCATTGTCCAGAATAAGAGAGTTCCATTGTGCCCAATAGGACTTAACAGCCGGCGAGTAACCTGCGACTTCCTGCCATGATGGTCTTCGATTGCCCTTCTTCCAGCTGACGACTAAGCCAAGGTCGGGGTCTCTCTCTGGTCTTTCTGGATCTTGCTGTCATTCCAGTTGTCATCCATTGCCGCGGTTCTACAAAGTGTTGCTTCTTTCTCTCTGCTCGTCGGCAATGTGAGCAATCATCTGGACATGGTCTTCGCGACAAGGCATCTGCATTCTTATGGCTAGTTCCGGCTCGATGTTCGATCTCGAAATCGAATTCTTGGAGTCTCTCGATCCAACGTGCTACTTGCCCCTCAGGATTTTTGAACTGTAAGAGCCATTTGAGAGCTGCATGGTCAGTTCTCAACAGGAATCTTCTTCCATACACGTACTTTGTAGAAGTGTTCCACCCCTTTACAACAGCTAACAGCTCTCGCCTGGTGACAAGTAATTGCCTGTTTGCTAAGCGTCTTGCTGAAATAACCAATGACCTTCTCCTGTCCCTCCTGGATCTGAGATAGGACAGCTCCAAGTCCCACGTTGCTGGCGTCCGTATCCAAAATGAATTTCCCTTTGGGTAGGGATAGCTCAGTATAGGTGCGTTGATCAAAGCTCCTTTCAGCTTCCTGAATGAGTCTTGACATTCTTGGGACCACTGGAACTTTGTTTGGCCTTCCGTGAGCTTGGTCAGTGGTTTAGCGATGTTGGCGAATCCCAGCACATATCGGCGATAGTATGTGCATAAACCAAGGAAACTTCGAAGTTGGTGAATGTCTTTTGGGATGGGCCAATCCTTAACAGCTTTGATCTTCTGGTCGTCCACTGCTACTCCTTCCCAGAGACAACGTGGCCGAGGTATCGTACTTCTTTTGGAACAGATGGCATTTCTTAGGGCTCAGCTTCAATCCGAGTTCCTCAGTCGCAGGAATACTTCCTCCAAGTTTTTCACGTGGTCCTCGAACGATCTGCCGACCACAATTATGTCGTCGAGATACACTAGACACGTGTTCCATGAGAGTCCCTTCAGCACTGTCTCCATCAATCTTTCGAATGTGGCGGGAGCATTACAGAGCCCGAATGGCATAACGGTGAACTGCCACAATCCTGAGCCGATGGTAAAAGCAGTCTTTTCTCGATCTTCCTGAGCCAGTTCTACTTGCCAATATCCACTCTTCAGGTCAAGGGTCGAGAAAATCGTGGAACCAGCCAACGTGTCTAGGGTGTCATCTATTCTCGGGAGAGGGTAACTGTCCTTCTTCGTGACATTATTAAGTTGGCGATAGTCTACACAAAAGCGTGTCGATCCATCCTTTTTCTTCACCAGTACGACTGGAGAGGACCAGGGACTGTCAGATGGTTCGATAACTCCTTCTTTTCCCATATCGCTGACTATTTTGTCAGCCTCTTCCTTCTTGGCAAGAGGAAGTCTTCTTGCTGATTGCCGGATCGGCCGAGCACCTCCAGTATCAATTTTGTGCTGGACCACATTAGTTCGACCCCCTTTTCCTTGTCCGGTATCGAAGATGTCTTGGTACTTTTTGACTAAATATCTTAGTTTGGGCTGTTGAGCTGGTTTTATGTCTTTGGAAGAGATGGCAACTAATTTTTCTAGTTCTGTGGGCAAGTTGTTGGGTTGGCTAATCGTACCTCGTACGCGAGCTGGTTTTATGTCTTTGGAAGAGATGGCAACTAATTTTTGTAGTTCTGTGACGAGCAGTGCCCCAAAATTGTTCCTTTCTTCAAGGTCACTGGGACAATAATTGGCATTCATGACCCTTACGGCACAAAATTTGTCAGCACGCAACAAGGTCTTCCCTAGTGCAATCCCTCGTCCAATTTCTCATCATGAAGTTTGGGCTCGAACATCACCACGGCTCCAGTGCTCGCGCTCCCGTCCAGGCGAGCCTCCAGAATGGTTTGAGCCCTCCCGGTACGCTTACATCTTCAGCCAACAGCACACGGATCAACTCCTCACTTCTCCCATGAAGCACCAGCTCTTCTCCGTTGACACGTAGGACGCCGTCTTTGAAATCCAATTCAAACCCTCTGGAATTCATGATGTCCATTCCGATGATTGCATCGTCTTCGATGTCCGCTACAAGTGCCTGATGTTTCACTTTAGTGCTGCCCAAAATTATTTCAATCGGTAGCTCGCCATATACAGTAGCTGGCTCCCCTGTTGCTGTGCGTAGCTTCCAAGTTGTCGGTTCAATTCGTTCCGGTGTTCTGGCAAAGGAAGGTCCGAGAATTGTCCTAGTCGCACCTGTATCTAGCAGCATGGTGCAAGGCTCGTTATTGATGAGACCGTCTACGAAAACACCTCTGTTCTGTCGTTTCAGGATAGCGACATATGCGTTGTTAACCGGGCTTGCTGGACACAGGCCGACGATTGCCCCTTCTCGTCGACCTTCTTTAGTTTTCCTGCATCGGAGTCGTGTTGAATGTTGGACATTTGCTACGCACATGTCCAATTTTGCCACAATTCCAGCATCTTATCTGTCTTTTCTCAGGCAAAACTTCCTTCATCACTTTTCTTATGGCAGCTTCCAAGTCAGCATGCTCCTGTGAGTCTTCTTCAATACTTCGAACTTTACTTTGGTTTTTGCAGGATTGCTTTGCTGCCTCAAATTCCAAAGCGCGTGCCAGTGCGTCTACGAGATGTGTTGGACGAGCTAGTGTCAACGCTTGTCTGGTTTCTTGGTCACGGAGTCCATCCAAGAATGCCTGAACCGCTAATCGCTCCATTACATTCTCCGGTGTGGCTGGATATGCGAGACGAACCAAGCGTGCAATGTCAGCTTCGAATTCTTGTAAGGATTCGCCCGATTTCTGGCAGCGATTTTTCAGTTGGGAGTGGTATACGTGTTCCAAATGGGCGTGGCCATATCGTAATTCTAGATGTTTAATCAGCTGATCATAGTCCTCCTGTTCTTGGGCGGTGAGAGTTTGTAGAATATTTGTCGCTTCTCCACGTAATGCAAGTGTCAGTGCTACAGCTCTTTCCCCTGCATTCCATCCGTTTGCTTTGGCCGCTGCTTCAAACTGCCGGCGGTAATTTGCCCATGGAGTTTTTCCGTCGAACTGAGGCGGCTTCATGGAAAGCTTCCCTATTTCTGAAATGACCTTGACATCTTTTATACCCTCTTGAACTTTATCCACGTTCACACTCAAGTCCAGCATTGCATTTTCGTTAACCATCTCTGTGGAGGACGCACTATTAATTTGTTTTTCCAGCTTACTGATCGCTTTCCTTTATTTTGTCCATTTCTGCCTCGATTCCGTCTTTGATTTCATCGCTGATTATTTCCTTCATCTTGTCCATCTCTGCCTCGACGGTTCCCATTCTTTTTTACCTGACGATTCGCCACACCACCGAGTTTTTTTTTATGCCTTCTGTGTTTTCTAGAGCTTATCTTCCAGGCTTCTTGAATTTTCTAGAAGCTTATCTTCCAGGCTTCTTGAATTTTCTTGAAGCTTCTCTTCCAGATTTCTAGAATTTTGTTGCAGCTCTTCTTTCAAGGATTCTATTATCGGACTCAAATCACCTCGGAACTTCGAATAAAAATGTTTCGGGTCCTCACCTTCTTGTATAAGTCCTTCTGCAAGTCTTTCCTGGAGTACTTGCTTTTACCCGTTGTTTCCAGTTCCCTTTCCTCCAATTCCTGTTTCAATTCCGCTACCTTCAAATCCGCAAGGCGCACTTTTCTTGAACACATTTTGTCTTTGACGAGGTATCAGTCTGTTTCACACGAAAGTTTATCAGTTTGTTAAAAATTCACTTCGGAATTTTTTTCCACGGGCCACCAGTCTATTGTCTGTTTCACGCAAGAGTGTATCAGTTTATATTCCCACGCACAATTGTCCACTTCGCGAAAACCGGGCCACTGTCTATTTTCTGTTTCACGCGAACAGTGTATCAGTTTATATTCCCACGCACAATTGTCCACTTCGCGAAAACCGGCCCACTGTCTATTTTGGGCGTACAAAAAGGTCTATCAATTTATTTTTCTGACTATCCACTCCACGATCACTTGTTTATTTTCAAAATCTCACTTCCGACACCAATTGTAACGTAAATAAACTTAACTTGGTTTTACTAATTTATTTAACCCTTAAATATACAACTTAATTTATATTACTACACTCTATAGCTCGATCGTATAGGCTCGTTCAGACTGTCTGTGCCATCTTGAGGGCTACCTATTTATCTCCGTCACAGGATTCCCGATCTTTCGAATTCCGGCAGTTGGCGACGGCATGTTCCAATTGTTTCCAATCTTGACCGTTGTTTTCCGCGGAAGAGCGACTGGATGGTTCTCGAATATCTCCGGGGATGATCTCATCGCTGTCGATGGCAACGTGTGAGGCGACAGGTCCGGCCTAGGTTCGTTACAATATATCCGTATCTAGCAAAATAATGCACTCCTACTCAACAATGCGGAAACAACTGCAGCGGTCTATGTGACTTCTCTAAGGCATTTGACTGTGTCAACCATGATATATTACTGCAAAAACTCAGCAGATACGGTTTTAAGGACAACAGTCATGCTTGGATAAGATCATATCTCACTGCAAGAAAGCAAATTGTAAGGACTTCTTCGGTTTCGAATATCAGTGATGTGAAATATGGCGTACCCCAAGGCTCTGTTCTGGGTCCCGTCCTGTTTCTCCTGTACATCAACGATCTGACTAACATCCCAATTACAGGAAAACTCACCATTTTTGCCGATGATACTACATTAATATGGCATTACAAAGACAGGCTGCATACCAGAATGAGTGCAGATATGATTAAAGTAAAAGATTGGTGCGATTCTAATTTCCTAACACTTAACACCAAAAAAAACAATGTAATAGCATTCAAATGTACATTTTCAGATATCTCTTTAGGAACAAACACTATCGAAAATAGCACCACATCGAAATTCCTAGGAGTCCATCTAGATAAAAATCTAAAATTTGACGAACACATCAGAAATCTCAATAAAAAAATAGCGTCTGGATGTTACGCTGTAAGAAATGTTGTGAAAGAGCTAGGTTTTCCCAACGCTAAGGCTGTGTACTAAGCCTTGATAGATTCCCAACTGCGGTATTGTATAGCCTTCTGGGGAGGTTGCTGTAACTCACTTATGCAGTCAGTCTTTGTCTTACAGAAAAGAGCCATCAGATATCTTTGTATGGCCAAGAGGCAAGATTCATGTAAACCCCTCTTTCTTGAGCATAAAATATTAACAGTCATTTCAATATATATAGGAAACAGTGACCATAATCCACAAGAACAGAGCTAATATTGAAGTCACAAACACTGCATATTCAACCCGTCAAGCGAACCAACTCAGACTTCCAATACCCAGTTCAACTTTGACACATAACTCACTTATATTATTATTATATAATGGTATTGAGATGTACAATAAACTACCGCTAGAAATTAAAAAAACGACAACGCTAAAACTATTTAAAAAAAAACAAAAAGCATATTGAGTGATAAACCATACTATAATCTACAAGATTACTTTAATGACACACTGTGATTATCCCAGTTTATTAAGTATACCAATCTTTTTATCGATACTTAATTTATATTATTTGTTTAATCTATATTATTTATGTTCTTATATCGTATTATATTACATTTTATTTATTAATGTTATTGTGAAAACGTATCTATTTACAATAAGCTAATGTCTGTGTTATAATTTTAAAATAAGCTATACAAAATTTGGAAATTGACTGATTATCCATAAACTTACTGTATGACATTGTGTTTGTTAACAAGAGATAACTCTTAGCAACAATAAACATATATTATCTCTCTCTCTCTTAAGTAAAAACACCATAAGTGCACATTACTAAACAAGCATCTGCATATGCGGCTCATGTTGATACGTGGTTTTCGCCTAGCGACAATCAGATACATTGATTTTATTTAAAACTAGTTGTCGCTGTCAGATTCGTGTGGTTTTCTCTGCAGTTGAGTAGGAAGGTTCATGATGATACGGTGTAGTAGTATTTTGTAAATGCACGTTATCAGAATAATAAGTACAATTTGACGTACCCCAGAGAATAAATACTAGATTGAGAATTATCCAAGGAAACTTCGTCTATGGATATTATGACTTCCCATATCGAAACAGATCAAACAATCAAGATTGCCAATCCAATTGGAGATGAAATAACATTTTTTGATACTCTGCCTACATTTCCTGAAGTATAGCCTACTTCAAGCATTGATCCACCTGCTCAATTGTCTCCAACTTCTTCCATGCCTATGGGGGATACTAATATTTTTACTACCTGTCGCAAAGTCTTAGATGATATGGAACAACAAAGATTTATTCCTATCGAAAGCTCATGTCAAATCAAGTCTTCATACAGTTATGAAACGAATGAAAATAACAATGAAAATTTTGTATCAGATCCAGAATATCTTATTATAACGGAAGATTTACTTGAAGAATGTTTGTTTGTTTTTAGAATGACCTTCAGGATGAAAAGCTTATTGATCCTCAGAAGGAATCTCAACAATCACGTCAGGAGGAATGTAATGATTTCTCTCAGAGAACTGTTTTATGAAATAATAACAGAAAAAGATGAAACTATCAATTCTGTAGTGCAACGCGAACAAACCATAGATCAAACTGACGTGGAAAGAAAATGACGATCCAAGATGATCCATTAAAAGAACTCAGAATATATTGTATAAGGATAATGAAAAGAAAAAAATAAAGAAAAATGTTATTGAAAGAGAGAAAGTTGATAAAGCTCAGAGAACTGCAAGAGAAACATTAAGTATTAGAAGGATGCAACAAGAACATATGCAAATCGAAGTGCTATGATATCAATAAATCTTTCTGGGAGTTGAGTTGGTGCTTGAGGAAAACGTTCATGTTGAACACAGTGTCAAGAACAAATGTCAAAAGAAGAACTTCAGAGGCAGGAAACGAAGTAAGAAATCATACGTTTCATTATATATTCAGAGATGAAGAAAGTAAAGTACAGTTGGTTTGCAAGATATTTTACCTCACCACTCTTGGATTCAAAAGAATAAATGATTGGCCAGTTCTTGGTCATACCAAATGAAATTTGCAAGAAGATTACCAAGTTTGTCAATTGTGGTCTAAACATATTGAAAAAAGCAGTCCCGAGATAAATGTACCAACAGAACTCAAAGAATACTCCAGCCAAAGGAACAATACATTCCTCAGCAGATTTGTAGAAAATAATCATGTTACCACGGGTGGATACATTCAAGTCGGTGCTTTTCACCAAACGATTAGTTGCTTATCATGAAAGTTTTGTACCTCTAGGAAAAAACAAGCTATAAACCATTTGCAACAGTTTGGAATGAAGGCATTGCGGGTCGAAATAAAGAGCAGATTATCAGCACTTTCTATGCATTTTTTCAAAAATATCGAAGTGCTTCTACCATTGTCCTCTGGCTGGATAACTGCTCCAGTCAGAATAAGAATTGGACTTATTCACTTTTCCAATTTATCTAATGAATTCACGAGAAGTTGCCATACATAAAATTATCTTGAGATATTTTGAGCCGGGGCATACCTTCATGTCTGCTGATAGTTTCCACCAAGTGGGACACTCACTGAAAAGGCAAGGAAAAACTTATGGTTTTCAAGATTTTGTGGATGCAGTGCAGAACAGTAATAATGGCAATGTAGAATATTATGATTTTTATATCTGGAAGGATCACATGTCTCGAATGAAAATAAAAAATAGTTCCGAGACCATATTTACTGACATTTGAAGTTGTTGCCGAATGAGGAAACATTGATTTATCGTATAAAGTTTCTTTTACTGAAAATTAATGGATAAAATTTGATTTTTTAAAAAAAGTGCGAAAAAAAATGGTATAAAACGGCCTGATTCTCATGAAAGACCATGTGGGATACCAGCGGAAAAGCGCAATAGCATTTTGACTAAGTTGAAAACTGTCCTTCCAGCAAATCAAACCAATTTTTGGTTGAACATTCCAATTTCAGAAATGTAATAAGCTGTTTGTAGATTTGTAGAGTGTAGGGGGTTCGATATGGCTCTATAGCCTCTCCGTACCTCGACCTGTAAGGTCTTTTGTACATCACCCTTCATCTATTCAAGAACCGTGATTCCGAGACTCCTTTCGAAGCTTATCAGTTTCCTGAAAGCTAAGTTCCTGATGTCTGAGGGCGTTAGTGAAACTCCTTCGAGGAACTTAAGCCTTTTGCAGAACAGTGCTTGGCAGCTGCAAAGGAGGTGTTCTGCAGTTTCAACGAAGTTCTCCCAGTAACGGTACAGTTCACTGTCTGATCTATCCATTTTTTTGAGGTGATACCTCAGATGACAATGTCCGGTGAACTGGCCCGTTCAGCTTTCTTTGGCGATGGGCTCAGAAGCCTTTTTGCTTGTGGTATTCTAATAAAAATTAAAAATTTATCCTATCTAGAACATCAAAAAGCTGAAATATAATGCGTTAAATAGAGGCTATGTATTTATTATCCAAATATAATTGAAGTGATTAATCTCAAAGTTAATCACAGAAGAATGAGAATTTCAGAACTCTTCATGGTTCCCCATCTCAATATGAACTACCACAGCCTAACTGCACTGATTTATTCATTCGATTCATCAAATGTGTTGTTTACTATATTCAAATGTTCAATTTTCTTCTGAATCTTCAATTTTCCTTGTTAATTGACATCTATGGAATATAAATACATAATGACCTCAATACTTACAGCAACTTGACCACAATGAATTTCAAAGTTCACACATTCATACATATTCCACCAATGTTATTTGTAGAAGAAACCAACACAATTGAATATTCAGATTTGTTATTGGATAGCTGATTGAAATGTTTCTCCCATATTCAAGTGATTTGTTCTAATTTCTTATAATTGAACATGTTTGGATTTATCGAAAGAGCATCCAGAAACTGTATGGAATCCTCATTTTTTAGTGAGAGCTTGAAACAGATCAACATACATTTTTACCCTTTGTGCCTCTGAATTAGATTATACTCTACAAAAGTATGTGATAAATATGAAGACTCTGGAGATAATGCAAAACGTGTTACTAATCAATAGTGCAATCAATTATCTTCTATTTTTAGAACTTATTGATATCAAACTCCACCTGGACAAAAGTTGCATCATTAGTTTCAATTGCATTTCATAATTCAAGTTATTGTTATGATTTGAGTACTTTAAAATAATGGGTACACTAGAAAATGAGCATCGATCGACATAATTTCTTGCCAGATACCTATAATGGGACTTATTTTACAGTCCCATAAAGATATAATATTATAGGTTTTCGTATAGTTGATTATTATGTTCCGTCGATAAAATGGTTAGCTTCACTTGAAACAGTATCAAATCAAATCAGTTTACTGAACACGGAAACATACATTTGTGATCAATCAAGACCAAAGAAAGATGTATATTTATAGGACTAGTCAATAACAACAAACACATAGAATTTCAATATTTGATACAATCATAATTTGAGGTTGGTTATGCAGTGCAAAACACTCATCTGCCTAAAATACAGGTACATAATCGTAATACTTAACCATAAAAATAAAAATACAGATTAAAATGAGAATTTACTAAATTGGAGGAATTGTTCAGTTGTATAAAATACGTTTTGGATAAGGTTTTTTTTTAGTTCAGTCCCGAATGATGCATTACAGTTTTTATCATTCTTGTGTATAATTTGAACTTGTTATATAATTTGGTTCCTACACAGTCAGGTGAATTTTGTCAAATTTTTAAGGGGGGGTAAGTTTGATGTATATTGTTTTCCAGGCTTGTGTCATGTGAATGCACATCCTCATTCTTCTCAAACCTATGTTAGTCAGATCGGATTTACAGGATTTGTCGATAAACATATAACCTAGTTAATGTCATTATTTGTGCTCTAGTAAACAAATTTTTACATGTAGTTGTTTGGTGACCATTGAACATAGTCCTTAGGATTATTTTTGGGCAATAAAAGCCTTTTTGAAGTGTGATGATGATTCAGGGAATATTAAACCACACTGTAAAATTGACTGTACCAGACCAGAATACAGTAATCTCAAAATATCAAAAGACATTGTTTCTCTCAAATTCCTTATCATATAAGAGCAACTACTTAGTTTGGTACATATTATTACGAGCTTTTATTTAACTTGCTTTGTTAAGTCATTCTTTCCAGTTCAAAATTTGTAATCCATTTTTGGAGCACTTGTCGACATCCGATTGAGCTGAAATTTGTCAGGTGTTCTTAATTCCAGTGAAATGCATAATGAAATTTTTGTTATAGGAAAAAAAATGGCGCTTCAAGTTGGCGGACGAGATTTAGATTTATGGTCCGATTTGATTCAAGATTGGTATGTGGGGGTTTTCAGGGTCGAATATTATGAATTTTTCTTCAACATTCATAAAATCAAAATGGCGCTCCAAGATGGCCGATGATCTCTGTGTTTATGGTCCGATTCGATTCAAAATTGGTATATCAAGGTTTTTGGGGTCGGAGATTATGAATTTGATCGAATATTATTGATTTTTAGTTAAAATTCATAAATTGAAGATGGCAACTCCAAGATGACGGATGAGTTAATATTTAGATGGTCTCCTCAGTGAAGGACTAGATAGCTCAGAACTTTCAGGAAAAAGGCCTCATAATAACGATGCTTTAACAAAAATGCATAGATTAAGGCGTACTTAAGTACTAAAAAGCACAAAATAAAATAATTAATAAAAAACCTTTTTAAAGACAAGCTTTTATTCAAATGCACTAAAAAGTAATTGCTTTGGATGTGTGACGTAGATTATTCCGTGAGTTATAGATTCAAAATCTTGTCGCTTTTGTATTCGAACTGAAAACTTTGCGCGCCAAGCTTTTGAATCTATAACTCACAGAATAACCTACGTCACACATCCAAAGCAATTATTTTTTCCTATTTAGTGCATTTGAATGAAAGCTTGTCTTTAAAAAGGTTTTTTATTAATTATTTTGTTTTTATATAAGGCTCCCAGGTTAGTTATGGGTCTAGTGTTACACCCAAATTTTTTTTTGTGTCTGTGGCTTGAATTGATTTACATATGTAAATAAGGATCATAGACAGGAGAAATATTTTTTGGTATAAAACGCATAAAATATGTTTTTGTAACATTTAGTCCATTCTGCGAACAGTATTTATAAAACTCATCAAAAGCGGAATTGCTGTTTGTCACTAGTCAATATCCTTATGTGACATCAGAATATTTGTATCAGCGGCATACAGTACTATCTGATCAGGAAAGTCACACCTTTTTATATCAGCTGTGAAGATCATGAAAAATAAGGGACCTAAAATTGATCCTAGGGGCACTCCTAGACTGGTTTCTCTTGATCGCGATTTAATGTTATTAAACTGTAACATCCTGTAGATGTTATTGCTTTGTTTTTTCATTGGTCCCAGGGTAAGTTATTTGAATTTTTTATTCATAATTTATTAGTCCAGTTTCTTGGATGGAATTAATATGATAGATAGATAGATAGATAATTTTATTTCTTTGTTTAACATATACACATTGCCATGTAACAAAGAAAACGTCACAAAACAGAACAGAAAGTTACATGAATTAGTCACTATAATATAATGTAGATTCCAATTATTATAGCTATAATATATATATATATATATATATATATATACACATACATACATATATACACATAAAACATACATATGTATATAAAACACAACAACGAATATGAGTTAAAATAGTACTAGTTGTCAGCGAGCGAATCACTTAGTCATTCACTAAACTCGTTTATCTTGTAGGGAACCATGTTGATAAGATTTTTCCTAATTTTCTTTTTGAAAGATTCTAGTGGTAGTTCCCTCGTTTCACGAGAGAGCAAATTGAAAAGAGGAATACCTATAGATTTACTTTTTCTAATCTCTTCCTACTAGGCCGATGTTATGTCTGTTTGGGTGTGGTAGGTGTGAACATTAGAGTGTGTCGTAAAAGTAAGTATATTTTTTTAGCGTGTATCAAATTTTCATAGATGATTTGAGCAAACAGTGTCATAATGCCGAATTTTTGAAAGAGTGGTTTGCAGTGTTCATCATAGTTAACCCTTGCAATGCTACATACAGCAGCTTTTGTAATAAGAAAACTCTCTGTAAATTTGTGAAACTTGCCTTTCCCCAACTCAGTAATCCATAGCTCATTACGAGTGGAACATGCATAGTATGATGTTAGGGCTGCTTCTTGGCTAACAGTTAATGCTATGCTGAATGAGCATACACAGATCTTGCCAACCTTCCACACACGTGACTAATATGTGTGTTCCAAGAAAGGGGTGGATCAAGATGTATTCCTAGAAATTTAACTGATTTCGTGTTGGAACAAGTATGGTGGTTTGAAAATAAACATATCTCTGTTTTAGCCTCATTCAAAAAAAGTTCATTGTCATTGAACCACGCTTTGGCATGAGCAGTAGTATGTGCTGAAATTTCATCAATATCTGCACTTTGTTCAACTTGAAGAGAAAAGGACGTGTCGTCGGCATATAAAACAGGGACCTCATACTTTGAAATACCTAAATGGGTCGTCACAGATATAAAAAATATATTTCTGCCGAGCAGACGAGTTCATTCATTTTGGGAGTCATTGCCACTTACAGATATGTAACATTGTAACTGTTATTTAGTCTGGAAATATTAAACAGAGCCTCATTGTTTCAACACCGCCGGGCAAACTGTCGAATTGGGAATATACATCGTACGCATCTTTTTGAGAATGGAAAAAGATCAGAGGTCTAAAGGGAGAGTCGGTTCGCGAACCTCGAGGGGATTGGGTTCCGACGTCGGCGTGAGTCCCCCGGGATCGGCCCGAGTTTTTGGTTTTACCAGAAATTATATCGAAGAAAATCGCCCTCCCATATATAATAGTTCCACGGCAGAAACTATCGCGGGTAGATATCGGAAACTATATTTTAATCGTCAGTTCGGAAGACGAGTGTGTTTAAATTAGAAATCTGATTCGAGTGTCCACAGACGGCTACGAGGGAAATGGGAATTATATTCGAGACTGGGAGAAACATGGGAATTACAGGGGTAAGTCGCTGGCTCAAGCAGAAAATCTAACTTGATGCATAGCTTTTAACTACTGATATACGGGGTGAACATAACAGAGTATATTGGGAGTTCGTCTATTAAGTTTGAGACTAACCGAAGACTATCACAATTTTTTGGTAATTTGGGAAAAAACGGAAGTTAGTTACGCGGGTACCAATAAACTAGGAGAGACACGGGAGAAACCGGTTCTATATTTCGATAATAGGAAATCACTATATATATCGGAAATTTGAGCCCCCTTTTATTTTAGAACAGATATGTAATATTTTCAAACTATTCGTTGTTGTTCTTTTATTCTCTGAAGGAGATTGATTTTTTTTTAGTTTACATTTTATATTATGATTGACCATTTTTTTTATTCGACAAGCGTCGAGCTGTACTATAGTTTTTACCTTTTTTGTTAATAGATGTATTGAAGTTCATTTGTGTGTATTATTTTCTCAACCGAAGTTGGGGAAAGGGAAATTGAATTCAATCAGATTATTTTAATTGAGAGGCAAAAGTCAATTATTAAGTTATATTATCACTTGAATAGAAGTCCCTTGAGACAAAAGACAAAAAGTACTAATTTTTATATAAAGAAGTTATTCAAAAGCAAGACCTTCGCATACTAAGCCGAAGGCATGAATCCAAGTCCGACGGACTAGTGGTAAACCAAAATATCAGTGCCTTACATTATAGTAAAGAAACACTCTATCAAAATTGGTGTTGTGTGTAGAAAAATCCATTTTTCTACATACACCCTGGTGTTAAAGCTACCCTTATAATATGTAAATATTATATGTAGAAACATTTTGGACAAAGAGAGTGTGACTATTCTTTACACGAGGAGTTGAGATAATATAAGTAAGTATGGGAAATTCCATTATGTTATCAAATCTTTCGATATATTTTTCGATGGGAAAAACATTGAGAGTTGTCGGCCAAATAGTTTTTCTTTAGAATTCAGTTTTTTTCTTCAAAAAATTAAAATAAAGACAAGTCACATAGTATAGTGGCATGTTTTACAAAACATCGATACTTGTGTGCGGTTAGACATATAAGATTTTGCCCAATTAAGGGGTCCAAGAACACCTACAGCCTCCAGCTTATGGATCAATAAATTCCTATCTATTGTGTCAAAGGCGCGACTTAAATCATATAATAGGCATAGTGAGTTTTTTTTATTATTAAGAGAGTTATATAAGTACTCCACAGTATCTTGAATAGCAGTGGAGTAGATTTGGATTTCCTAAATTTCCTGCATATAGGTAAGTAGTTTGAAATATTCTAGATATTTGGTCAATATTTCACAATACGCTAATTAAAAAAAAAAAAAATTTTGAATGCAGATTAACCTGTAGTTTGTGATATTTTGAAAGATATTTAATCCCAGACACAAAAGACATGAGTCTTTTGTGTTCGGGATTTATTAAGTGACTCAATGGTTCAGCAATGAGTGGTACAGCTAGCTTGATTATTTTACCATCAATATCATCAGCACCATGCGTTGTTTTAGCACATGTTTTACCTGTTATTGAGATGATTTTTCCTATTGTTATCAGTATCAAGAAGAATCTTGTATGTGCCTTTTCATTTTTATTATAATCTATAAAGAAATCATTTATATTGTTAGCTTGCTAAGAGGGAGTATATCTATCTAGAAACCCAGCAACTGCAGTATTTTTTGACATATTATTTTTACTCTCATTGATATTTTTGTACGTGTTTGATATTCGTTGGTCGTTTATTGTTCTTTTATGATATTTTATAAATGTATCTAATCTTATAATATTTTTTAATGTTTCTAATGTACCAATCAATTACAATAGAAAATAGTGGAGCCTCAATGGAAGCTTAATTTTTCCCTCTAATATTTTTCAGATGGTATTTTTGAGCCAGACGGCGAAAATACGCTTTTGCCGATTTAAAAAATATTTTTTGTTTTAAATTCCACATGTGAATTCAATAAATAAGTTTTTACATGGGAGAGTTTTAGGTTCATGTGGAATGAATAGCATTAAGTTAAAAGCAGGGTTGCGACGATTTAAATCAAATGATTTAAATCAACTGATTTTTTCAATTTTAATGGTGATTTAAATCAAATTATAAATTGCTGTAAAAACAAGTCACCGAAGCAGATAACTCATCAGGAAATTCAAAAAAAAAGGAAGATAGTTTATTTAAAACTAAGTGTTTACATACATTATGTAAGTGTAAAAACATAACTAATCCTCATCAGTCCAACGTAAATATTCGTAAATTAAACTTAGAAAACACAAACAGTTTACAACAACAAAAACAGTTTATAGTTTATAATATTACCTACATGAATAAATAACATATGGGCCGACTATACATTAAGAAATGATCTGTCTCGCGGCAACCGCACATTATAAAGACGAACGAATTTTCTTGTTCCGACAGGAAAGCCGCAGCATGTTGCCTAAAATTTTCATGTCAACACAAGTTTTTTTGTATGTCGCCGAGGAGATTTTCTAACTGTAAATCTAGACAACAAATATTTTTTGACGCCTAGAGAAAAATTATGAAAATAAGTGGTTTTAAGTTTATTATTTCCATATTTAAGGAAAAAATCAGTATAAATAAAAAAAATCACGATTCAATCGAAAAAAATCACAATTTAATAAAAAAAAACAGATTTTTTTATTTTTTCAAAAAAATCATGATTTTTTGCAACTCTGGTTAAAAGATATCGAAAATTCAATCTATCAAAAAAAAAACAATGGACATCTAAATCTAAAATAGCCAATGTTATTTGGATGGCTTTTGACGATTTAGAAGAAAATAAAATTCATACTATATATTCAATAGTAAAAAACTAGCAACTGCTTATAGTTTCTTCAACAATATTTTGGATTTTGATTTAATACACTCGCTGTTCGCCGTTTTTATTAAGAATTTTATGTTTAAAATCAAGCATTTATTGGAATTTGAAGAATGGAATATTGTTAATGGAATGCACCCGATTCACAGTACATTAGAATTGTTTTGCTAAATTTATTAATGAAGAATTTAATGTTAGTTGAATGCTGTTTCTCTGGCCAAAAAACACAAAACAATTCGTGAATATGATTATTGAGGCACCAAAATAAGAAAACATATTTTCACAAATGGAATATCACCAAAAATCGAATTAAGTTTTTCTGTAATATATTTGGAATATAGCCACCGAAACGAACCTAAGAGTCAACTTTTATACATCTCAAAGTCAACAATCTCAACGCAGTAGCGATTTGTAGGTCAGAACTTAAATAACGTAATGTTCGCAATCGGTGTATGTAATCGAGTGTATGAAAGTATTTTCAATGATTGATACCGTTCAAGAAGTTAGTGTGTATATCGCAGGGATACTCTGATATGAATATCACATATTGTGCTGTTAAATGAAAGAACAGTGTACAGTTCAGTGACAATGAGTATTTTTTACAAGGCCATAATGACCTGCAGTAAATCATCCTGTTGCAGGAAAAAATTAAAAAAATAAAACAATAAGTAACCGTGTTATTGGTTACATTTAATTTAATTTATTTATTTTTTCCATTTTTTCACTACTTTTGGTATGGACAACCTACTAATGGTAAATCACGCTAGACATACAGAGTGTAGTTGATAATCCATAAAAAAAAAAGTTTGTTTTTTATGAAATTTTTACGACAAGTCCTAAACACGTTAAGTCCCGCACGGCATTTAACTGATGCAGCATTTAGTTTCAGGCCATGGTGGTTTGTGACTACACGCTTCAATGTTAATGTTATGTCCAATTTGTTTTTTTTGCTCCAATTCAATGTTCCTACAGAATGATTTTTTCTCGCTCATACCCGGGTTTAACGTGTTAATGAGCCAATAAAAAAAAATATTACCCACCAAAACTGTTTTGCGGTTCCCAAATTTTTGCAGATTTTGACAAAAAAATGTTAATGTCCATTGCTTAGTAAATAATGCATATGAATAATTTATTTTTAAAAATATGTATGAAAATGGAATGTTTGAAATGTCGCTGCAATGCTGACAATAAATAGCCCTATACCATTTTTCAGTAAATTCATAATTTAACTTAAATTATCTCTCATTTTGTTGCTTGCTCAGAGCTCGATAAACTAAAATCCAAAACTGATTGCAATGAGGCAAAACGGACCCCTTTAAAATACAGAAATATAAAAAAATCCATTTTTTGAGAATTATAAACACGTGTTCTTAGTTAGTGATGTGATTTCTCACATAGATACTTTTCTTCTAATAGTCTACTACTCTTTTCAGCAATTTTTATCTGTTATAACAATGATTACCCGTAACTAAATAAATGAGAGGGTTTGCAAAAATGGAACTTGAAGTGCAAGGGCATATTCATTATTTATTAAAAAATTCCTGCAGAATGATAATGTCTTCAAACAAAAAAAAATCAAAATAAACATTTTTACAATTTGGTTACCATACTTTTTTTTTCTAGGTACCCGGCCAAGCATAACCCAGTTTTTACAATCACTGAAATAGGTAAAAAACTTACCTAAAAACTATAGGTGCTGGAACACAAAACTTAATCAGTATCTTCTTAATGTTATCGTGCAATGTTTTTTCGTCGAGGTACCAAGAAGTTTGATCATTGGCTGAGGCGCCCGCCGTCGGGTCCGGAGCGCCGCATACCGAATTGATGGCCGAAGGCTGAGATCCAAGGAGTTCGTCGAGGAGTCTTTGAGCGGTCGGGAGAATTTGTTGCGGTAGTTCGCTGATCAAATACTGTGCGAATTTCTGCAGCTGATCCCGCTGGAGGCGTGACAGCGATTCCGATACAGGAGCTCGTAGCGTTACTAAGTGAGGCTAGAAGTTTAAAAAAATATCATTTTATCTATGGGTTTATATATATATATATATAAAAGAAAATCTACCACAAATCAGCAAGACATAACTGGGTGTTGCTAATCGGGGGTAGATTTTGAACCAGCATTGCAGAACGAGGAAAAATTGGCATTCCCGATACAAAAATCACTCCTTAATTAAAATGATTTATAAGAACTAATCATTATTTAACGTAAAAGAAGAGATAACAACTTAAGCTAACTTTGGCTAAACCTAGCTAACAGCTAGTTTATTAGCAGTTGCGTTTGATTCATGTCAAAACTGCTACCAGATCGGCCATATCGGAATGAAATGTTTCTAGACATCTAATGTTGACTAATGGATGAACTGTCAAAATACTCAAATATTCAACAGCCAATGAGATAATACTATCATTTGTAGACTGTTGCTGATAGGTGAAAATTTTTTTGCTATAAGGGGACCACGAAATTTTCATGTATGTGAAGATAGGAACATTTCTGAAAAAATCGTTGCTAGCAAGGCGCGCGGGGGGGGGGTGTCATTTTTTGTGTGATCTTTCAGAAAATGTGTTCTAAAAAATTTAGAAACCAATAGTGCAGTTGCTGTCGAGAAATACAGTTGAATTTGAATAGGGCTCTGTCTTTAGAAATAAAAACGCATGAGTGGAGACATTAAAAAAAAACGATTTAATTTAAAGTAATATTGATAACGACTCTAGCCCATATAGTGATGTCCTAATGACAATTTCAAAATTTAGAAATTGGTTAAAAAAAGTGCTTCGGTCGTGCGTCAGGGGTGGCAACGATCTGCTGGGACAGATTTCATGCTTTTCAAAATTATTTTTCCATTAATTTTGGAGCGACCAATCCGAAGACTTAGAAATGAAATAAATTTATAGTGGACAATGTAAACTATTGTGCCTTTGAATTAAAACGGATAAAATAAGAATACAGGTTTCATCGAAAAATTGACATACCTCCATAATTCGAGCGCGAGGCAAAAACCATAAAATTCTACCAGAATGTGGAGAAAAATGAGGTATTTCCAAATAATTCCCGTGAACGAGAAAAAATATTGGAGAATATGGAAACTATAGCCTTTCATAAAAACATTTGTTAAATTGAGGCGAAAAGTCGAAAAATTAAAAACAATTTTTTACCGACATAATAATATATATCTCGAGGAAAAAAACACCAAGAAATTATACCAGAATGTGGAGAAAATGGGACCTTTCCCATGTTGAATGCAAAACGCTTTTATATCCGACCCGAAAGTTTGAAAATGTGGAAAATCAATTCAAAAAATTTACCCAATCATCGACATAGAACTCGAGGGGAAAAAGACAACGTGAATATGAGAAATGTGAAAATCGCCTTATTTTTTACCGAAATAATGACCCCGGTTACTTTAGCAATAAATCCAGCAATATTTTTATACGTAATCCTAGCCCCATATTCTGTCAGAACTTCCATAAAGGAGAATAATTAAAAATCTCATAAAGAAATCCAAATTACCGAGTGTCGGGGGCGGTTTGGCAGCGGCAATATTTTTATTAGACACTCTGCTACCTTCAAATTTCGTCAGAACATTCTTGAGGGAGAACAATGAGCGATATCATCGACAAATCTAAGTTACCAAGCGTCGGGGGCGGTGGCAATATTTCGTCAGTGTTCATAAAGGAGGATAATGCACCATTCCATCAACAGAAAAAAATTACCGAGCGTCGGGGGCGGTATACCGGCAGCATGAAAGGGGGGGTTGGCCTAACAATAATTTATTAGAAACCTGCCCCATTCATTTCGTCAGAGCGCTCATGAAGGAGAATGAAATATTCCGTAGTGAGAAAAAATTACCGAGCGTCGGGGGCGGTTTGGCCTCAGCAATATTTTTATTAGGAATCCTGCCACCACCATATTTCGTCAGAACGTTCATGATAGAAAATAATGAAATAGTCCGTAGAGAGAAAAGAATAACCGAGCGTCGGGGTATAGCAGCGGAAATATTTCTATTATTTTTCTGTTGATGGAATCGTGAAAGGAAAAAAAATATTGCTGGGCCACCCCCCCGACCTCGGTAATTTTTTTCTCTCTACGGAGCATTCAATTATTTTCTATCATGAACGTTCTGATGAAATATGGTGGTGGCAGGATCTCTAATAATAAAAATATTGCTGAGGCGAACCTGCCCCCGACACTCGGTAATTTTTTTCTCTCTACGGATTATTGCATTATCCTCCATCATGAACGTTCTGAAGAAATATGGTGGTGGCAGGATCTCTAATAAAAATATTGCTGAGGCCAAACCGTCCCCGACGCTCGGTAATTTTTTTCTCTCCACGGAATATTTCATTACTCTCCATCATGAACGTTCTGAAGAAATATGGTGGTGGCAGGATCTCTAATAAAAATATTGCTGAGGCCAACCCGCCCCCGACGCTCGGTAATTTTTTTCTCTCTACGGATTATTTCATTATTCTCTATCATGAACGTTCTTACGAAATATGGTGATGGCAGGATTCCTAATAAAAAAATTGCTGAGGCCAAACCGCCCCTGACGCTCGGTAATTATTTTCTCTCTACGGAATATTTATGTGAAGTGTTCTTCTACACCACTTCTAGCACCAAAACCCAAACGTTTATTTTCTGATACCTATTTCTTATTTACATTTTATTTCAAAATCATGGATTTGAAGTTGACAGATAATTGACATTCACCCCGACATTCAATGTCTTCCAACATATATAAACAAATAGGCTAAGAGCGGGCTGCAGAAAACCTTTCCAATGGAGTAACAGAATGAAATGTTTTTAAAATGTTAGTACTCACAGCAAACATAAGAAAAATCATTGACTGCCTGGGCAAAAGTGGTGCATAAGTTCGTTATGCCCTTTTTTCGGAAAACGCAACCATACCGATGTAGCAACAGATTGATAATAGTTTAATTAAAAATTAACATGCGAGTGGTCAAGCGGTCTAAGGTGCTGGTTTACGAAAGGGAGCGTGGATGAGAGCGCGAGTTCAAACCCCAGCTCAGGCAGCTTTTATTTTCTTTTTTCTTTCGAAATTGAAAAATGATTTGTTTGAGACGAATTTTCGTCCCAAAACAAATCATTTCTCATGTCTGAGAGCTGGCTTCAGAAAACCTGGCCGATCAAGAAATGAAATGTTTCCACAAGCATTCATTTAAATTCATATGTACGTTTAGTTCAAATCTTTCAAGTAAATTTTGACCTACTTGACGGATTTCATGAATGACTAAAAAAAAATAAATAAAAATGATTGAGAAAAAAATTAAGACAAGCTTTTATACAAATGCACCACAAAGGAAAAATAATTTCTTCAATTGTTTGATCTAGGTTATTCTGTGAATAACAGATTCAAAATCTTGCCGCGCAAGAATACCTATTTTATATTCGCGGCAAGCTTCTGAATCTGTTACTCACAGAATAACATGTCAAACAAGTAAAGAAATAATTTTTCCTCTGTGGTGCATTTGTATAAAAGCTTGTCTTGATTTTTTTCTCAATCATTTTTATTTAATTATTTTTAGTCATTCATAAAATCCGTCACTCTATTGAATTTTAACAAAAATGTATAATCTATGACCCCAAAAAATCCACATACCAATTTTGAATGGAATCCGACCATGATAACAAAACACGTAGTCTTCTTGGAGCCGCCATCTTGAATTCATGATTTTCGACTAAGACATCATGATGTTCGACTACAAAAACCCCCACACACCAATTTTGAATGGAATCGGACTATAATAACAAAAGTCGTCGCCATCTCAGAGCCGCCATCTTGAATTCGTAGATTCTGATCAAAAAATCATAATCTTTGACCGCAAAACTCATCGCCATATTGAAGCCGCCATTTTGAATTCATGAATTCTGCCAAAAAAATCATGATGTCCAGCTCCAAAAGCCCCCACATACTAATTTTGAATAGAATCGAACTATAATCACAAAACTCATCCGCCATATTGGAGCCGCCATTTTGTTTTTTTGGAAAAAAATCCGTAATGCATTGTCACCGGAATAATGGAAACCTGCCAAATTTCACGTTAATCGGACAACTAGAAATAGGTCAAAATTCACTTGAAAGATTTGAACTAAACATACATATATTAATTTAAATGAAAGCTTGTGTTACTCGATCGGCCAGGTTTTCTGCATCCAGCTCTCAAACATGAGAAATGATTTGTTTTGGGACAAATATTCGCCCCAAACAAATCATTTTTCAATTTCGAATGAAAAAAAAAGCTGCCTGAGCTGGGGTTTGAACTCACGCTCTCACACACGCTCCCTTTCGTGAACTAGCTTGGTCAACTGGAGAGAAAGTAAGTGTCAAAAGTATTTCTAACATGTTACATTGGTATGGTTGCTTTTTATCGAAAAAAGGCCATAAAAAACTTATGCACCACTTTTGCCCAGGCAGTCAATGATTTTTCTGGTGTTTGCTGTGAGTACTAACATATAAAAAACATTTCATTCTGTTACTCGATTGGCCAGGTTTTCAGCAGTCCCCTCTTGGACTGAAAATTGATGACTAAATTTGACCTTGATTAAACATCAAAACAAAAATACATTATGTACGAAACCCCCTTTGAAATAGTATATTACATTACTAGTGCGGAAAGTGACATTTTTCACACGAGTGGGAAATATTGTGGCACGAGGCGTAAGCCGAGTGCGGCAATCGCACGAGTGTGAAAAATCACTTTCACGCGAGTAATGTACGCTATTTTTCCTACGACCACCTATTTTATTAAGCAATATGTAAATATTAGATCGTGTATATTGAGTTGCCTGACTAATCTTACGTTTTATATGTGACAGTCTGTTTGAATGTTGTTTCTATAAAAAGTGCACATGAATTTAGAATTACTTTTATAGTGAAATAAAGAAATAACCATAATTAACGTTTATTTGAAAACATTACAATAAGTAAGTACTCATTAGATACAACTGGGGAACAAATTGAATTATTTGAAAGCTTTCGTTGCTATCCCTTAATTATATGAACTTTAGAAATAGCTAAATTTTGTTTAAATAAAATGAAAATACAAGAAATATCATAATTCTATTAATGTAAATCGACTTACGAGATATACATATCTCTGATAACTTTAATTCAAATCTGAATTAGCTCAGATGGAAGAGTATACGGTAGATGACCGCAAGGTTGTGGGTTCGATTCACGGCGTCAACATTTTTTTTTCTTCTTTTCTTTCATTTCTACAAATAATTAGTTTTTAGTCCAGTTTTTATGTAAATAATATCAATAAGAAAGAGCAATTAATAATTACATCTGTAAATCTTACAGGATTCACGGGTTTGACGGCTTATTGACAGCCGTGCGGAATAGTATATTAAAGTATAAGTGGATAAAAAGGGCTTTAAAACACGCGCGATTTTTCGAGCACGACGGCGCAGCCGGAGTGCTCGAAATAGAGCAAGTGTTTTTAAGACCAGTTATCCACGAATACTTTACGTTATTTTTTTTTATTGGTGCACTTTGAAATCATATATACTGGTATTATTACTACAAAAAATAGATATAAGAACTAATAATGCAAGAAGGTTGAATTCGTGATGTGACATCAGTATACCTTTCGTTGTCATGGAAATGAGAAAACATTCATTTGCAATTTGTTACCAAAGATCAATATTTGTTGTCACCAGAGCTCAAAAATGAATTATTCTAATATCGATTTTTTGAATAGTGAGGCAGAATCGCGGTTAATACCGCGAAAATCCAGTGATATATATAAAAAAGAATATGAAAAGTTCATCAAATGGATGGAGGAGCACATATAAATGAACGAATCGTGAGTAATATTTTATTTGGCGTTACAAGGTGTCAGTCAGATCAATAATCACAAATTTGTCATTTAGACTTCACGTTTCTCGATTTGTTGATGTTGTCATGGTTACCTTTAAAAAACGCGCGTTTTTTAAAGTTCGATTTAAACACGCTGGGGCGTGCTTTAAATGGGTAAAAAGGGGCACCAATAAAAAAAAGTTACTTTCCGCACTAGTGCGGAAAGTACTTTCCGCACGGTCACTTTCCATGGGAGTAGAGAGTGCGATATGTGTTACTTTCCTATGTGGTCGTAGGAAAAAAATATAAACGCACGCCACTAGCTTAAGTACTGTAAAAAAACCTCTGAAACCCCAGACATCTCACAAGCCGTGGAGACCCCGTCTAATTTCATTGTGTATAATCGTTGGTCTAAACCCACCCCCACATCGCCAGCTCAGCTCAGCGAGCAACGAAGAAAGCAACTTATATATACTTACCCAATGGATTCGAGTGAGACAGACGGCGACGACGTGCGAGCACCAGTAAGCGGTCGAGTTGCAGGTGCAGTTGCACGAGGAGATGCGCCTCCGGTCGAAGGTCACGGCTACGTTGTGGACGCCGCGAGGCGATTGCTGCACGCTGGCAGACAGGTGGAAACCTACGGACATACATAGGTGGAGAAACGTTATCGTTTCTCATTGTTCGGGAGAGTCCAAGAGAACAATAGTGGTTCTGATTACTGATTCATTTGTTGCGAGACGGTGATCGTTAGGCGAGGAGCGCGACCTCGATATTGAGCCCAAAAATTAGATTGCCTTCTACAACTTACAATGTTTATATTTGAAGGGAAAGGTTCACAGAGATTAGAAACCACCTCTAATTTCGTGAAATATTGTAATTTTTCAATAAAAAAATAATTATTTTTTTCAACTCAATGGGGAATTCTCCTCGATTTGGGTTACCACAGCAAAAGCAAGTTTAAACTTAACGATTATGAGTTTCATTTATATATTTTTCATATTCGCTGCAGAAACTATCTAAATTAATTTTTCAAATATGGGGTTTTAAACTATAAATTGCTTTGCTTCTAGTTCACAAATTGGCAACAGCGCCTAGTAGGCTAAAAGAAGAACAACATATATTTGTTCGTTGTTGTTTCTACTTTCACAAACTACACTACGATTAATATTTTTCATCAATTTAGGGTAGGTACATCAAAAATAAATCATAATTTATATAGCGACGTGTAACAAGGATAGCTTTTTTACGTAGGTATGAAAGAGGAATTGATTTTTTTACTAAAAAATGTGCTAGAAGTACGCTATAAAAAGTTATGAATCTTCAAAAAATAAAAAGACGTGTAGGTTCGAATTATACACCTCAAAAAACCTCTCAATACCAATTTTCGTTTAATTAAGGTCAGTATTTCGAAAGTTATTTAAAAAAAAACGAAAATAAAAATTAAACTTCAACACCCTGTATCTTGGAAACGAAGCGTTTCCGGACATATATTTATTTGGATAATTCAAATTAGAATATTGTGAGGAATCACCTCCTGAAGTTTGTCAAAGTACTTCTGACTCACTCTGTACAGTGTCCAATTAAGTCGGCACCATATGGAAAACTTTTTTATTATTTGTTTTATGAAAAAAAGTTATTATTGATAAAAAGTTCTGCATGGCATAAAACCCAGAACGAAATAATCAGATATCAACTTTTTGCATTTGTATACGAGGTTTTTTGAAAAATGTAAATTTTGCTCAAGAGTGAAGTACCTTTATTTTTTACAATATCGACAATCTCTATTGAGAAAAGTTTATCCTAATTGAAACCTACGGTCAAATATTCAATATTATCTACTTACCATGAAAAAACTATCTTTAATAATTTTTTGGTAAAAATAAATTTTATTCTGCAAATCAAAACATTTATTGTATTTGCAATAAGAGACAGAAATCTTGATAGCCAGCCATAATTTTATTAAAAATGATAAATGTCTTATTCCTCAAGACAGTTGACTACAAAAACCTATACAATAGGTGTATGTTGGTCGCATATCCATAAAAAAACAACTACTTCCCTGGCTCACGCCGCGACGGACCTTGAATGACATCCGATGGATAAACGTGCAAAGTCCTACCAGGTACCTACTTTGCAAATACCTCGAAACCGGTCTACAGGTGGTTAGGTTAGCCTGAGTGAAGTGATTAATATTGATCCATTTCGCAACAAACATTTGCAAAGTACCTTGTAGGACTTCGCACGTTTATCCATCGGATGTCATTCGACGTCCGTCGAGGCATTAGCCAGGGTAGTAGTTGTTTTTTGATGGATATGCGACCAACATACACCTATTGTATAGATTTTTGTAGTCAGCTGTCTTGAGAAATAAGACATTTTTCATTTTTAATGAATTTATTGTATTGATAAACATGATGATCTTTCGGTCCATTGGTAAGTTATCTAACAATTTGCTATTGCATTAGAATAATTGATGCATGCATATCATAATAATTCATATTACAAATGAAAAGTTAAACAGAAGATAACGAGTTAACTAAAAAGTAACATTTATAAATTCTAACTAGCGTTTTGCCGTTTGCTATCAAAAATTCATTTGTTTTTTCAGTGCATCCTAGATTAAATGTCAACGTGCAGACAAATTGATACTACACAGAATTTGTCAGTGCATCCTAGATTAAATGTTGATCTGTAGACACAAATTATCAATGCTAATACAGAGTTAGTAAAAATAAAATCTGTTTTTTCATGGTAGTTGGATAATATTGGATATTTGACAGTAGTTTTCAATCAAGATCAAGTTTTCTCAATAAAGATTGTCGATATTGTAAAAAATAAAGGTACTTTACTCTTGAGCAAAACTTACATTTTTCGACAAACCTCGTATACAAATGCAAAATTGATATCTGATTATTTTATTTTGGGTTATAGGCCAAGAATATTTTTTTTTCATAAAAAAAATTATAAAAAAGTTTTTTATATGGTGCCGGCTTAATAAATTTCTTGTTATTGTTGAATATACAGTGGATGCCTGATTTATACCTATAGATATAGTATTTCTAATCCCAATTGGATCGACATAAAAAGTTTCGAGAAAGAATTATCTTCCACACGACAGAACTTTTTTATGATTGTGCCAGGAACGCTTTGAAAGTAAAAAGACTGGTAGTATATAAATTTCCCATTTGCCGGACAGTGCATATGAACACTCCTCGTAGTGCTCTTATTTTTATTGCCGTTCCAATTGGGATTAGAATAACTATACCTGTATCTATAATTTTATTTGTGATTTCCACATAATGATTGCGTAAAATATAACTAGACATTAGAAACAGATGGGGGTGTATAACGTTTTTTAAAATTGTTTTCAACAGCACACGCTAGGAAAATAATTCCCGAGTTAACAGAAAGGTTCAAAAATATTCTCATTCAAAAGGGCGAAAGACATTTCATCTCGCTAATCTTTCTCATTTTAACTTACCCAAATCTAATAAAATATTTATCTATGAAATTTCCAACAGCTTGCAATACAATTTATTTAAAATTAACTTGCCAACTAAACTCAAAACCGGTGAAATATGCTCTATTTATAACCTACTTGAAGACGAAAATATTGATCATTTGTTTTTTGAATGCCCTTTTCCAAACAACTTGGGTAAAACTTTTCTAGTAGAAAATTACATACGTGGTATCATTGATCTTTTGCAATGGATCAGAATCAAACTTCTTAAGTATATCTGCATTAACATTATTATAGTCCATCCAATATCAATTGCAGAAGCTGTTTCTATAGGGAGCAAATAAAAACTCACTTCGCTAACACGAGCGTATATGCGAAGAAACGGAACGAAAAATAATCTTTACTACTTGTATACAGTCTCCGTCGGCACAAAGAGCCCGCTGGTCAACGTGGACTTGAGTGACTGCTGTCTGTTCTACAACCGATTCGTCTGGGCCAATCAAGTCGGACATCAATGCTGGCAGGTGTGTCTATACGATGGGAGGTCATAAATCACGCGTTATATTTGTGTTTTAATAGCTCTGAAAGATTAAAAACCAGTAGCGTCTGTGGTCTTGGTGTGTGCCGATCAAAATACGTTTTAGGATATTAAAATATCTAAATAAAATTAGTTATCTCCGCCACTGCTGCTCACAGGATTTCGCCGCAAGACTTGTTTATGCTTCTGCAATTGATATTGGGAAAACTTTACCTACCAATGCCATGACGGTGATGAGATCGTTTCTTTAAAATGAATATTTTTCCCATAATATACGATTTTATTCCTTTTTTTTAATATACTTACATTTTATAATGATAAACTTATTTCAAACTATAATTTAAAATTCTTCATTACTATCATAAATACAAGTGCCATTTACAACTATTAGAGTTACAAATCAACCCTTGCAATATTGATATTCGTTCCTTTTGATATACATTTCCTTCAAAACAGAAATAGAAAGCAATCAAATTATTTCAAAAATCAATATTTGGAATGTTTATTAAAGTTGACGTTTTCATATCCTTCCAAACACAATAATTCTTTGAATTCAACCGATTCTCAGGACACTAATAAACAAAATTATTTTCACTAATGATGATCGACTAATGTTTTCCAAGCATTTTATAGCCCTAAAGATAATCTCCATTAAAAAAAAACTATTGAAGTTTGAAATTTAAATCTGTTTTCAAAATTATTTAACTCTGAAAGATTCGTTAAACACCTCAAATGTTTTGAATTCTTCAAAATAAGTTTTTGAATAACGCTGAAACTGTTTTGAACATCACGTATAATCAATCCATATGATGATGATGATGATAGCATTATTCTATCAAAAACGCCTTATATTTTCAATTCCATATTTTCATCGTTATAAACAATGAATACATAGTTTTTTTGAAGACCTCTGATCATTCTAGCAAAGATTTCGTTTTTTGGCTCTGCCCAAAGAAGGGAAAAGAAGGAGTTAAAGAGATAATAAATTAGTGAATTTTTGGCAAAACATAAATAGAAAGGTAGATATGTTATATTCTCACAGCCCTTACAAACTTATAAAATATATTAAAGTTGAATAGTTTAAACGCAGTAGCAACATTGTGGCACCATGAAAACAGGAAATACAGCATAGACAGGCTAGACTCTCTTAGAGACGAGTTAGTTTCATTTCGTCCTCCACCATAATAAGAAGTTTCAGTTAATCTCTCGAATAATTAACAAGGTCATTTCATCCCTCGAAATATCAAGCTAGACGAGTTTCCAATCAATTGGAAATAAACATTTAAAACATTTTTTAAAACTAACTGGCTTATTTTCGCGACGTAACATACAGGGTGTCCGGTAAACCTTGTACAATATTGGCACTGGTGATAGACCAGGTCATGACTGTTCAGAATATCAAAATTTCCCCTCTGTAAAAATCTCACCGTTTTCGAGATAATGGGAATTTGATAAATTTCTAGAAAATAGCTACCTCACCTCGGGTTTTTGAGTGCTATGTCTACAAATTAAGACTAATTCAAATATCTTTGCTGCTGAAGATTAATGATGAGTAATGCTTTCAGACGTACAAAAGAGTTTTTCAGAAAGTGATACATTTTTTCAATAAATAGAGGTAAAATGCCAGATTTGAATCCCACCAATTTTTATTAACAAAAGTTTGACATTATTGTCTGAAAAAAACATAACCACGTGAAGATGGACATTCATTACAAAAGAATGCCCATTCTGTCCAGACTCTACCAAGGTATAAAACGTACTAAAATTATTTTTGGAGGGAGTGATATTTCCATTGAATTAGAGTGTGGTTTTATTCTAGGCTTCCATCAACTTTTATACTTTCGCCCAAAAAGTGTTTTGTTTTGATTTTATCAAGATGAAAAGTGGAAATGATTATTATTAATAACGAATAAATTGCTTGATAGTATTAAAGAGTATGTTCACAAAATGAACTTTTTATATATGCATCCTAATAAAATTAATATCGAAATTAAATTGTCGATTATTCGACATGGCACCGATTGATACACGAATTCTTGTAATAAATGTCGCAATTGTCCAACATCCAGATTCCAAGTTTCAGAGAACGACAGATATATTGCTAAACATGATTTTTTGCGCATCTTACTTTTGTCCTGTACCAGACTGTTTCCCACTTTTTGTTTTTATTGTGTATTGAAGATAAAAAATATAGGTACTCATTTTGTTTCATCCGGCAGTATTTATTTCACCATCATGCCGTACACACGTTATACTCCCCGAGAATATGCGCAAATGCACTACATTTATGGTGAATGTAGAGGTAGTGCTACTGCTGCAGCTGCGCTTTATGCAGAACGATATCCGAATGCATCACATCCAAGTTCTCGAGTTTTCATAAGAGTTCACAACTCTTACTTGGAAGGCAGAATTGCTGGATATCGAGGTGGCGAAGGTAGACCGCACCAAGATAATGATGAAGGAGTACTGCAAGAAATTGATGAAGACCCAAGTATTTCTGTAAGAGAACGACGGGTATTCCGAAATCTACGACTCATTCCATTATAAAACGTTAGCAATATCATCCTTACCATGTGCGGCGCGTCCAAGCATTACTTAGGAGGGACTACCCGGTAAGAGTACGATTCTGCCGAGAATTGTTACGAAGAAACCGTGAGGATCAGAACTTTTTTAATAAAATTCTGTGGTCAGATGAATCTTCAGGCAAACGAGATGGATATACGAATATGCATAACTTACACAGCTATAGCCTAGAAAATCCAAATTTAATGAGAGAGGACAGATCACAACAACAGTTCAAGATAAACTTATGGACGGGAATTTTAAATGACGAAGTAATCGGCCTTACGAGTTACCACAAACTTGGAATGGCAACATTGATCTGAATTTCTTGCAAAATGAACTGCCCCCTCTTTTAGAAAATGTACCTTTAGCACTGAGACAAACAATGTGGCTTCAAAATGATGGCTGCCCGGCGCATACGAGTTCGGCAATATTTGAATCAAATGTACCCACGACGATGGATAGGACGCCGTGGCCCAATCCTGTGGCCGCCAGGTCACCTGACTTAAATCCATTGGATTTTTTCTACTGGGGCAATTTGAAAGAACTAGTTTACGCCACACCTATAACTGACGTGGAACAATTGAGACGGCGTATTCACACTGCCGCTCAGAGAATCGCTGATTCGGGGGCTATAACGCATTTGAAAAGGTCCTTCTTGAGAAGATGTCGTATCTGCATAAGATCGGATGGGAAACAATTCGAACATTTATTGTAATATTATTCGAATAATCGATATTGTGGTTTACATTGTATGTTAATTAAAGAAAAAGTTCAATTAGTATTTATTTTTTTACATTTTATTGAATGCTTCTAAGCAATTGATTCGTTATTACTCCAAATTATTTCATCATTTCATCTTGATAAGATAAAAATAAAACACATTATCGACAAAGTCGTAAGAGTTGATTTTAGCTCAGAATAACACCACACTCTAATATAATTGGAATACCACTCCTTCCAAAAATAATTATAACAAGTTATATACCATTTTCAATTTCTTGTGATACATTTCCACCTCCACATGGTTATAGTTTCTTCAGACAATAATGTCAAAGTTGTTAACAAAAATTGGTGGAAATTAAATCTGGCATTTTACCCCCATTTCTCGAAAAATTTATCAATTTCTGAAAAACTGTTTTGTACGTCTGAAAGCATCACTCATCAGTAATCTTCAGCAGCAAAGATATTTGAATTAGTCTTCATTTGTAGACATGGCACTCAAAAATCTAAGGTTAGGTAGCGAATTTCCAGAAATTCAAAATATGCCCATTATCTCGAAAACGGTGAGATTTTTGCTGAGGTGAAATTCTGATATTCTGAACAGCCATGACCTGGTCTATCACCAGTGCCAATATTGTACAAGGTTTACCGGACACCCTGTATATAATATAAAAATAGATAAAAATATATTTGTTGCGGAAAGAACTGTTAGTTATTTTCAGGGAAATGACATATGCCCTTTTTGTCAAGAATGTTTATGCGTATTTTAGGAATTATGCGCAAAAACCACCGGCAGTATTTTCTAGACATATCGGCCTGCCAGGACTAGGCAACCCACTGGCGATATTCTCGTTTATATTCATATTAACTCATTGAATAAACATTTTTGGTGTACCTACACGATGCCGGAGGTTATCCTACGGTCGCCGCTTAATACGTGAGTTTTTTTTTTCTGGTGATAGTCTCTGCCGAACATGGGAAATACAACTCATAAAATTTCGAATGATCTTAAGTGTGCTGTAGGTACCGGAGGTAAAAAAGAAAATTGATTCCCTTTCAGGACCATATCGATGAGAACGTCAAAAACAAGAATCGAAGACTGGTAGGTAGGTATGGGAGCAGCTGAGAAATATAACTCAACATGGTTGGCTTTCAAAAGCGTGACTTTTTTATGGTCAATTTTTTTGCCAAGAAAACAATAGGTACAGAAGTATATCATATATTTTTTTGTTTATCATACAAAATAAGTGCTTTTACCCGATCACTGCGAAGCTAACAGGAGGAAAGGGAAACATTCTCAATTGAATATTGATAGAAAGATTTTTCTGTGAATTGAAAAATCCACATCTGATTTTATGAACATCCTGTTTATACTTTCAACAAATCAATCTAACAGGAGGGTTGTGATTTTCACTGGTATGTATGTGGGTATATATATATATATATATATATTGTTATGTATTGATGAATTGTAAATATAATTTGTTGTTATAAAAGACGATTGCTAATAGTTTTCGCTCTTCTTTGTGAGCCAAATTGTTATGATATAGATAATTATTTGTGCCCTGTATAATATATTTTGCAATGTAATAATAATTGCTAGCTACGTCACTGATCTCTCGTCACGTTGCTGCCAATTGTTATCATTTTCCTTACCACAGCTAAACTCAGTTGGTACGCCCCTTGTCTCAGATAGCCGGTTCAGGCAATTGAGCCACTAGCCTCTGCTTGATATGTCAAATTTCTATTTATTCAATGGTCATAAGTATGATCGTTGATCATTGTAGAAAACAAACGACAAAGTATCAAAAAGCAATTATTTCCTTTATTCAGGAAAACTTAATTTTACCTGGCCTACGAAAGATAACTTACTCTAAGGTGAATCTACAAATATTCATGGATAATCATGAGAAAAGTTCATTGGTAAAATAAACACAACCTCACTTTTACCTTGAAAGTGAAAATTTATTTAATAGTTCGAAATCAATTGAAATAAAGTTCTTCCGATGGAATATGCGTTATTAGTGAAATTGTTCAGTTCGGAATGTGCACTATGGAAGGTTTATACCTGTCTGGAACTGTCGCTGTTCAATACAACCAGGATTTGGATTCCCTTTCACTCCAATGCTATCAGGAACTCCAATACCAAATAGAAAAGGACCATACAAATTCAGCAATCAGCCTTGGATACTTATATACGGTGTACAAATGAGGTAATTTTGGTTTCCACTTATAATGTGGAAATTATTCCATTTTTCTTTCTTCCAAAATATAACGTGGCATTCGTTTTTAATTTATTTTCGATCTCTCTTTGTGGCTTTGTTTGTTGTTACCTAGATACCATTTTTGTTCCTTCCCTCTGATTCGAATTTTTGAATTCGCGCACTGTATTGTCACATTTTCACTGTTTATGGTTATGTGTCATAACTTATACATAAAACTATTTTTCCATTCTTATTAACTATGTACAAATTTCAATAATAATTGCCTCTGACACTTTCCCGCTCTTATTCTCTTACAATTTCAAATTCTACATGTGACCATCTGTTCCCTGATTGGCTATTGTCATCAAGAAGTTTGCTGTTCTACCATTGGCTACTTTTAGTTAGCTACAATTTCATATACTGTATGTTTCAAATTTATAAATTTGTAGATCACATTTTATTCAGGAAAATTTTGTAAATCTAGACTCTTTGTTGTCTTTTGAAGAATTATGGGTTGTAATCATTCTGACAGTGTATGAAATTGATTGTGTTATATAATTTGGACATTTTTATCTATTCATATATACATAGGCTTATAAAGGAAATAGAACTTCTAAAATTATGTAAAAAAATCTCTTGAAACTAATAGCTAATCAATAATTATTCTTTTTTGTGGGTTTTTTCTTTTAAAAATATCTAACTGGTTTTTCATAACATAACAATATATATATATATATATATATATATTTATATATATATATATATATATATATATGTATGTATCTGTTCCCTCATAACCTTTAAACTACTTAGCATAATTTGACAAATGAGGCATCGTTGGAAGCGTCTTGATCGACCGCTGGTTATAGGCTATGTGTCGTCACATTAAATTGAATATGGCGCCCTCTAGAGGACATAAAGTCATGAACTAAAAAAACATTTTAATGATGCCGTGTTGGGTATAAAATGAAAGGGCTTAATTATCACATTTCAAATTATATATATTGTTAGCTGCTGTTCGCGGCTTTGCTTGCATGCACCCGATAATTGGGAATCATTTCAAAAATGATGCCTCAGATGTGAGCTAAACATATTTTCTCTCCAAACCTACCCAAAATACGTATATAATAAATACGTATTTCATTATGGACTATGGTACACATGTTAAAATTATATAAAAAAACAAAACGTGTGTAATAATAATGACATAAGCTGGGAGTAATTCCACGCGGTATATTACCTAGGTACATGTAAAACAATAAAACCTAAATAAAAAAAAATCAAAGCGGCTCTGCAAATACTTTATCACGAAATTATAACTCCAAAATAATTTAAATAAAAGTAAGTTCAAACCCGACTGCTGAGAAAATTGGTTCATCATGGTACTTAGTCCCATAATGAATTATGGTACTAAGTACCATAATGAAATTCTATATGAAAAACATTTCTTTCCTTAGATAAGCATTCAAAGTAAGCCAACAATACTTTTTCATGAGTGATATTCTTGATTTTCTTAGTAGAACACCATTCTTCGTACCGATTAAACGCTATTTCATATACACTCCGTGATTTTTCCGGCAAAAGGGAGTCCACGATATTTCGCGTCATTTCTTCCAAATCAGAAGGTAAACTACCAGTTTCAGAATCACTCATTATTATTTAAATTATATTCAATTCTACGTGACAATTGTGTTTGACAGCAGATAAATAAATATTGCCGTTACAACCTGACGTTGTCAAGGAAATGGAAACCAATTTGGAACTAACATATACTTACTCCTTTAAAAATAGTTTCAATGTGACATTCAAAAAGCAGTTTTTGACAAGGAAAATTAATATAAATGCCATCAGATAAAATGTTGTATGTAATACGAATCATAAACAATCATTATGGCACACGTCGTTTTATCGGACTCGGCTACGCCTAGCCCAATAACATTCACGACTTGTACCATAATGATCGTCTTTATGATCCTTATTACATAAATAACTATTAATGTATTTAATAAAGATTCATAGTGATGTTCAGAGGATAGCCGTGGTCATATGCCACCTTCCCTAACGAAACAATACATTCTAACAGTAGTAAGCGATCATAAGCTTTGGGGCAAAGTGGCATATGACCACGGCTATCCTCTGAACATCACTATGAACATGCATTAAATACATTAAAATATATTACGTGTAAGTTGTTTATTTAATAAACGATAAATATTGAATAGTTTGTACATAACAATTTCAGATGAGAATATTTTCTTGTTTCAAAATTTTTAGGGCTTGATTTTTCAGTAGTCGGGTTTTAGGTTTTGAACTTATTTTTGTAATTCTGCCATTTTACACTGCCTTCGGCTAAAAAACATCCGACAGACTCGTTTCTTATGGCTACGCAATGTGCTGCACTTTTTCTATCTTTTTTAATGGAAGAAATGATTGTGATTGTGGTTTAGCGCAACAACTTGACCAGGCGAACAATAACACACGCATACGTTCGCTAATGGGCGAATATTGAACCAAATGTCCGCATATTCTACCGTATGCGTGTGATGCTGTTCGTTCGTGTTCGCCAAGTGAATACGCGGCTTTATGAGTCAAGTGCTGCAAGTGTTTTGTTGGTCAAAAGTTGGATATCAAAGTGTGCTCGCTTATTTCGTGAATGATACCGTGTAGGAATAGTGTGATACGATTATAACATATGGTGCAGTGAATGAAAGTTTTACAGGTTTTTTTTATGTCGTGATGCGACTAAAACAAAAAAATCACAACTCCGCCAACTTTGCTGTCACGTATCACTTTGATAAATGGAAAGTGAATTGACAGAGTCCTTTGCGCTACAACAGTTTCCATAGGCTGCGAATTTCCACGAAAAAATAAGATTATTTTTTGGTTATATATATTTTTCCACTGATTTTGATGGGGACGACCTACTGGCTAATTTTCCTCATGTTGTAAGCCAATCGTGAAAATTCAGTATAATTGTAATTTTTGACAAATAAATTCATTATTTATGAAATCATTATTATTTCTGTTGAAAATATAATTATATATATTTTCTGACCAGTCGTTTGACCGCCTTCGCTGAAATACATTCGTACTTGAAATATAGCTTCGAATCCCTCAACAAAGCCCAGCGAACGCCGTCACTGATCGAAGCGCTCGGCTAAGCGCCAGCGAATAGACAAGCGGAACACTCCCAAGTTCGTAACGCAACAAAACTCACCGATCTGTAGCGGATCCTTCACCATGTGATTCCTGTGCAGGCCATCGCCACGGGAGAACTCGTCGGCCGATCCGTTGGCCAGACAAGAGTACAATCGTATGTCTTCCTCGTTGTCCGGAAAACTCCAGAAGGCTATACGCAGCTGAAGCTGTTCCGGCACTGGCGGATATACGTGCTCCACCAGCTCGAAGGGTATGTGCGATGCGACGCATCTCGCTGCAAGTTCCGTGAGAGATGGTACCGCTTGAGTTTCTGAAAGAAAAAACAGGATTCTAAGTAATTTTTCGTCACACATCATGTTCTGGTGAGAGCGGATGAAGATGAAGCATTCAGCACGTGTGAATTACAAAATATTCTAAAAGTGCTATATATATAGTAAACTTAACTTTCCATCCATATTTTTAGAGGATTAGTTACTAAATAATAGCATTGCTGGCAGTGGCGTAACTAGGAATTCTGCTTGGGGGGGGGGGGAGGGGGGTGGTAATGACATAAAAAAGTTATAGTCATCTACGTTTGGGTATAAAAAACCAAAGTATTTTTGTTCATTCAAATTCAAACAAAAATACAAAATGTAATAAAATAAAAAAATATTTACATATACTTATAAGTAGGTACAAAAACAAAGATTTCTTTCGTTAAAATAAAAATAACAGAATGAAATCCAGTATCCTGTGTTTCTTATTTGCAAACATTTAAAACATCTATTTGCACATCTCTATGAACATCGTCCCATCGTTGCATCGTTGATCGCAGCCAAGTTTTCAATCGATTCAACGAAGAAAGACTTCGTTCAGCGGAGTAGCAGTAGCAATGTATTCAAAATATGAAGACACTTTTTTATCAAGGGAAATATTTAGCGTCACAAGATTTAAAATGAATAAAAAAATTAAAAAAAAAATAGTATCAGCTGAACACTTAAAAGAATGTAATTTCGTTGGAAGTAATGTTTTCATTGAATTTTGATAATGTGAGGCTATTGGAACCGCCGATTTTATTTAACCTCGAATAGTTGTTCACAGAATGACTCCATATTTTTTTGCTTCCTAGAGCACAGTTTACATGTGCACTCAATAAAATCCCTCTATACAAGTTAACAAAATATGTTAAATTGAGTAAATATTATCACCATTTTTTCATTGATATTTCACATTATTATCAGTTTTATGACTGACAAAGGCATTTTACAAAGTTTAAAAAAAATACGTATAATCAAATGTAGAAGTTGAATATTTTTCAAAAATGTTTTTTTTGCATAAACTTGCTAAGAATTTATTATGATTAATAATTGGTTATTCTCTACCTAATAAGAATTTTTGTTATTAATAATGCAATTGTTTATTTACTTAACAATTAGTTCTAAACAAACTTTGATTGACATTATATTTTTTATAATCATAATAAACTCTTGACAACCTAATGCAAAAAAAACAATTTTTGAAAAATATTCAACATATAGCGTATATTTTTAAAGGTTGTAAAATGCCTTTGTCAGTCATAAAACTGATAATAATGTGAAATATCAGTGAAAAAAAAATTGACAATATTTACTCGATTTCTCATATTTTTTAATATTATAAATTTATAATTAACATAATAATAAACTTTAAAACAATTTTATAGCGTGATATTATCGAGTAAACATATAAAATGTGTTCCAGGAAGCAAAAAAAATATGGAGTCGTTCTGTGAACAATTCGGTTTTTAATAAAATCGGCGGTTCCAAAAAAACTTCTTAATTAACAATAGCCTCACATTATCAAAATCCAATTAATTTTTTTTCCAATGAAATAGAATTATTTCAAGTGTTCAAATGATTACTATAATTTTTTTATTAATATTTAGTATAAAAAATATTGTGTGTGCATTGCTCTCTCGAGAGATGCTGTACTCATGCATTAACGTCCACGCGGAGCCCTATTTTCAACTTCGAATTAAAATTATAAATAATTGAGATAGAATTCCGAGAGTACAAACTTTTTCATGGAAAATTTCCTCCTCTTCAAGGACCTGTTTGTTTATTTTCTCTATCATCAATAGTTTTTGAGCTATTACCAAAAAACTAGGGCGATTAAATTTTTTTTGTTTAAAAAAAAAATAGCAAATTCTTGACGGCGGAAAAAAATCGAAAATTACATCTTTCTCAGAATGACATACCGAATCGAATGAGCCATCACTCATATTTTTAGTAGACTTGGAACGATTATTCGCAGGAACCTCACTTTTTGACTGGACCAATGAGAACATGCCTAGCGACGACAATAGCGGCCACGACGTTTTAGATTTGAGTAGAGATGTGGTGGCCATTTCATCAATTTAAACATTCTGCAGTTTCTTGGGAAGGGGGGGTAATACCCCCCCCCCCCCTAAATACGCGCTTGATTGTCTCATGACAGTCAGTCAGTCGGTCGTTAATTAAGACAAAAGAAGCCGCCTTTGATACAAGGTGGGTCCAAAATAGCGGCAATTCAGCATATTTCGCCAATCTTTTCCATTCGTCCCATTGGAGGGACTGACCATTTTTCATTAAAAATATCTTTATTGGGAGTCTTTTCTTATGACAAAAAGAATCTTTTCTTTAAAAGTTTCAACATTTTTCCAAAACATTGATTGTTTTAAAAAATTATTGTTTTTTATACTTCATGTTTTTAACATTAGTCACTTATAACAGCCGTTTTGAAACAATAAATCCGCTTCGGAAGTCAAAACTAATTGAGGAATAAGGCTTATAGTAATTGCTTAATATGATTAGCTACAGAAAGCTACAAGCACATTTTATACGGGGTTGAAATAGGTTTTGCACCTAATATATATGTTTGTTAATTATTCTTGAATGGACCTGTCAATTTGAATCATAATTTTCAGTTATACTCCAAAGTTAATTACCCTACACTCGTGTAAGTTTCATTAATTTCCTATGTCTGGTTTTTGAAATATAAATATTGAAAATTGATATTCATAGAAAATATTATCCAATCTTATTTCTTGATGAAATAAATATGATCTTGCGGCGCAAAGCAATTGCGTATTGACACGTTGGTATGCGGTTTTCCACCTGCTATACGAAAATTCGGTGCCAGATCCATATAAGTCGTACTCTACGCTTCGTGACGATTCCACGAATATCCATAAATAGTAATATTGAACCCTCCCCAACGTGTCAATAGCCACGCCGTTAATAGTCATACGGTTCATAGTCATGCGGTTTTTAACGGCGCAATCGTTTTGCGCCGCAAGATCATATTTATTCCATCAAGAAATGAGATTGGATAATATTTTCTATAGAATATACAATTAAATATTTATATTTCAAAAACCAGACATAGGAAATTAATGAAACTTACACGAGTGAAGGGTAATTTACTTTAGATTATAACTGAAAAATATGATTAAAATTAACAGGTCCATTGAAGAATAATCAATAAACATATATATTAGAGGTAAACCTATTTGAACTTAATTTGTAAACCCCCCCCCGTATAAAATGTGCTTGTAGCTTTTTGTAGCTAATCATATTAAGCAATTACTATGAGTCTTCCTGAAGTAATTTTGGTTTCAAAGCGGATTTATTGTCTCAAAAGGGCTCTTTCAAGTGACATGTTAAAAACATGAAGTATAAAAACAAACATTTTTCAAAACAATCAGTGTTTTGAAAAAAATTGAAACTAAAAAAAAAATTATTGTCAAAAGAAAAGAATCCCAATAAAGATATTTATTAAAAATGCTCAGTCCCACTAATGGGACCAATGATAAAGATTGGCGAAATATGCTAAATTGTCCCTATTTTTGATCCACCGTGTATCATAGGTGGCTTCTTTTATCTTAACGACTGACTGACATATCATTTGACTTCCTTTAATGCAATTTAAGATAGTTGAGGTTATGTCATTATTTTTTTAATTCAATAATTAAATTTAAGACTAAGCTACTACTTCTACTGGCATTTTTGTTTTGAAGCATTCCAAGTACACTCTTTATCTGTAACGGATATGTTATAATGTTCAAACCGAGCCAGTGTTCCAATGTGGTGACATTTTATCCCCTGGGAATATAATTATAATTTTTCTTCATAAACAAATTTGAGTTCGCTAAATTGTTGCCATGATTTCAAGTGATAGGCCGCTAAAGTGGAATTTCGCAGACTCTTTTCAGTTTAAATATTGTTTCTTTTATACGTGAATAGCGAAATATGAAGCTACCAACTGAATTGTAATTTGAAATTAATGCCTATATGAAACAAAAAATGAAGACATAATTAGAGCACTACCCTTCAATCTCCTATTATTATCACCATGAAGTTACTTCCAGGTCCTCATTTGTTTATAGTGAAAAATACGGCTGTTGTGCCCGTAGTGAACCTATAGTCCACAAGTCTGAGAAGCGAGTGCTTGACCACCGAGAAAAATCATTTATTTATGAAACAAACTCCATTGCTTCTATTATATAGCGCATTTCCACCGAAGAGGACATTTATCAAAAGTGTACAATAAAATCAGTACATGGAACAAAGAAACCACTGCCCTAAATTCGTTAAAAATGAACCACCTGAAGTGAGTGAAATAATTCTATGGGGTTTAATTCACAGTGATATAGCGGAAGCCGAAGTACTTGTTATATTCCGTTTTGAAGCGATTTCTTCGACAACAAATTTCGTATAAAGAGGTTTATTCAACTTTACAATCTCCAGTAGCTCCTTTTTCAGCATATCTTTGTGAAATGGCTTCTTATTTAAAGTAAGCCAATGAATGCTGTCATTTTTTTTGCAAGAAGACGTTGGTATTTTTTCGGATTTTCTATAACAGACCAAGGGGAAGTACTAGCATTTGCTGGAAGTATTCTTCAAAAACATCGGCGTTCATGTCTTCATGATAGTCTCCAGTCCGTTTTGATTGAAATGAAAGTAATGGGTTCTGTCATTGCAAATTTACATTTTAGCACTCTCTCACATTAGTAAACAGAGTATAATAATTAATAATTTTATAAACTATGAAAAACCCCATAAATCCGTCTATCATTAAATTTGCAGCAGTTGTAAAGGACAGATCGCCATCGGGAATTTCCCTCGAAGCAGGTAAAAATGCCATATTACTCATAACAACATGGACTTTACAGATATTACTAAGGATTGGCATTCATGAGTTGTTTGCTCTCCTTCATTTACAAATGAGGTACAGTAAGTATACAATAAAAAAACTTTTTTCAACTGGTTAGGAAATATTACATGATTGAAAACTTCCTTCAGTTTTGAAGTTTGATGTAACTTTATATACATTGAAATAAAAAAAAGGTAATCGACTATCTGGGACACTGAAAGACTATCTAATGGGATCAAAAGTTTAAAAGGCCACTGATCAGTTCGGATCACACGAATACAAATAATATATATTCATACATACACAAGAATTATTCCAGTGTTTGCTACTTACATTTACGATTGCTATTCTTACTGTAGGACTGACGGGTTGAAAGCGATGTACGAACAGGAATTTTAATTGAAGAACAGCAAGAGCACGGCCTCCAGGGCGAGAGCTATGCCGGTACCCGTATAGCGTCAGAGAAACAAAAATATGAATAGCTTAAAACATGCCAACGACATTTTCTACACAAAAGACGTTGCAGAAATTTCACAACGGCTCATTCTCTTTATACCGCATTAGTCCCGCATTTCCTTCATCAACCGATTTGAAGCCAGGAACGAGAATACAACACTTTTTTATTGAAAAATGAAAATGATTTTAGATTTCACGTTTCATCTATAATAGAGCACTTCTAAGATTGCTCACGCGTTGCAGACAAAACGGTGCGATTAGGTCCAAATCGTGGTAGGAACAGGTGCCAATGTTAGTAGCTTTCCAGATATAAAGGTGCGTCCTGACTTCAACATTTTACCGCAAACGAAAAGAACGCACGAAACAAGGCAAGCAAATTTTCGTTTCGTTCAGGATGTTCGCGCTATTCGTGGTATTCGTTGCGTTCCCTGGTGCTCAAACTATTCGTGGTGAAGCTGTCAGAAGTGCATATGTATTTACGTTCAAGAGTAGGCTAGAAGAAAATGTGGATACGGACTTGCTAATAGCATTCGGTGCGTTTTTCACCATATGTAGAAAATAAATAAAAACTTTTTAACAACAAATTAATTACCTAAAGCGTAAAGTGATGGCAACGGGATGCGCAGCGGTGGCGGAAATTGCTTAGCGTTCCCGAAGTTATAACAGCGAGACAGCTACCCGAACGACCAAACGTCGGTCGTTCCGAGTGGTCGTGCGGAGAGAGCATTTTTGTATAGTTTAACCATTTTCAAATGCAGAAGCTGTTTCTATAAGGAGCAAATCAAAAACTCACTTCGCTAACACGAGCTTATACGCGAAGTAACGGAACGAAAAATAATGTGTTCTCCTCGTAAACATTCTCCGTCGGCAAACGGAAGATCAAAAAGGCGACAGTCAACGTGGGTTTGAGTGACAGCTGTCTAGTTCTGCAGCATATTCGCCTGAGCCAATCAAAACGGACAGTAGATGATGCTTGTAGGTGTGTCGATACGTTCAGAGGCCAAGAAAGCTAATAAATCACGAGTTATATGTGTTTGGAGAGGCCTGAATAAAAGAAAGCCAGTAGCGTCTCTGGTCTGGGATCGAAATAGGTTTTAAAATATTCTATAGTTCTGTTGTGTTTTGCTTTTTTTCGACCATTGGAAAATAAAATTATGATGATCCGATTGCCTAGTAATACATACTTCCTCGCTTATGGCATATTTTTTTTATTTTAACGTATTATATTTGAATATTTTAATAAAATTAGTTATGTCCGCCTATGCTGCTCAAAGGATACCGCCGCAAGACTGCGAAACTTGGTTTTTATGCTTCTGCTATTGTTTATCGCTGGATATTTCACATTGCATTTTTACCCGACTGCGCGACGCAAAGGAGGGTAATGTGTTTATCAGGTTGTATGTTTGTTCCTCTGTATTGCTCTAGAGACCAAAGGCGCGGGACGATTTTGATGATTGTGGTGTGGTGATAACTAGACGCCATATTGTGAATAAAGACATGGCAGAAATAATCAAAATTCAATATGGCGACAACCAGACGCCATATTGTGACAAAATTTAATATGGCGACCTTCCAGAGAGAGAATAAAGAAATGACAGTAATAATTAAAATTCAATATGGCGACAATCAGACGCCATATTGTGACAACCAGACGCCATATTGTGAAAAAGTTATAACAGCGTATAGGTTGGTACATCAGTAATTGGTTAATTTGCTCGTTAGTTGGTTTATTTCGGTTTCAGTTACTATTTCGTTTTCGTTACATTTTTAATACACAATCACTCAAATATTCCAATAGAAACTTAATTAAGTACAGTCAAACTCGGCTATAACGAACGGCTTAATGACTAGAAATGGTTCGTTATAATGAATATTCTGGTTATTTGCACAAAAACTTTGATTAGATTCGTAGGTATTTATTTACTTATATTGAGCTTAATATTTTTTCAGAGTTTTGTTCTTTATAGAGTAGTCGTGTATGTAGCCTTTAGCTACTGTTGTTGAGTTATAGTCCATCCAATATCAATTGCAGAAGCTGTTTCTATAGGGAGCAAATAAAAACTCACTTCGCTAACACGAGCGTATATGCGAAGAAACGGAACGAAAAATAATGTGTACTACTCGTAAACATTCTCCGTCGGCGAAGGGAAGATCAAAAGAGCCGATAGTCAACGTGGACTTGAGTGACCGCTGTCTGTTCTACAACCGATTCGTCTGGGCCAATCAAGTCGGACATCAATGCTTGGGGGTGTGTCTATACGATGGGAGGTCATAAATCATTCGTTATATTTGTGTTTTAATAGCCCTGAAATATTAAAAACCAGTAGCGTCTGTGGTCTTGGTGTGTGCCGATCGAAATGCGTTTTAGGATATAATAATAACCTACATCAAACAATGAAAGAAATTATTTTTCTTTCTTAATGTATTTGTATAAATAAAAGCTTGTCTTTAATTTTTTTTCATTTTTCATTATTTATGAAGTAATTTTAAAATCTTAAAATATCTAAATAAAATTAGTTATCTCCGCCACTGCTGCTCACAGGATTTCGCCGCAAGACTTTTTTATGCTTCTGCAATTGATATTGGGAAAACTTATACATCCGCCATGCCGGTGCAAGTCCTTTGTCTCCGCTTGCATTAACTAGTGAATATATGTGCCAAATTTATCCACAACCACAAAATACACTGAGAAAAATGTAATTCGGCTACAAAAATCTCTATTCCTCGTTAAAATGACAATATATATTTAGAATGCTTCGTCGTCCCGAGGGTGGGGGTATAATTGGGATGTTAATGTTGAAAAAATTGAATTTCCATGCAAACGGCAGTGTAGAGTTTTTTCGTTTGGGAGTGGAAATGTTGAAAAAAAAAACAGCAGTGCAGAGTTCTTTCTTTTGCGGAAACAAATTCAGGAGATAGCAATACATAGCAGTTGGTATATGAAATCATTTGCCCCGTTGAAGAGGGTGTGTATTGAAGGTGAAAATCGAATTTCCATTCAAACGGCAGTGAGTTTTTCGTTTTCGGAATATATGAGGTGCTATGGATCGCTACAAATTTGATTCTGTAAACGAAAAACCTCTACACTGGCGTTTGAATGGAAATACGATTTTTTCAACATCCCCCGCAAATTTTATCCTGCCAACTAAACTGCCGTTTAATCTTGATTTCCTATAGCAAGGTGCTATGTATTTCAACCTCCTGAATTTGATTCTGCAAAGGAAAAAACTCTACACTGCCGTAATCAACCCACAGCTTTCGATCATGCAATGCAATAAGCTCTGCATTGCCATTTTAACGAGGAATGGAGATTTGTATAGTTGAGTTACATTTTTCTCAGTGTATTTTGTGGTTGTGGATAACTTCTCACCCGTAAATTTTTGAGAGTTTGGAATTGAAAAAAAGAAGCAATATCTTTTCGCATTTTGGTTGATTTATACTTTGGACGGTGCAATTACTGTTTTGGAACTTTCAAAAGGACTATTGTTTTGGACTTGAGTACATCAACTAAAAACATCCAAAATCTTGAAGATCACTTATATTCATACTATTCATATCGTTAGCCCGACATGTAACCAGTTCTCACATTATTTTTTTCAATTCAATTCAATACTTTATTTTCCTGAGACTTTTTTACAAGCACGGAAATCGTCAAATACACAAGTAAAAATAAGAGTTAAAAAATCAAGTGATAAAATATGGAATATACATGTGAGAAAAAAGATATTGAATGTACATAAAAATAATTCAATAGTAGTGGTAGGAGGAGATAATGATATAAAACAATTAAAAAAATATATATATTAATAAGAAAAATATGATTAAGCAGCCAGACAGTTTGAAAATATTCATTGCAATAAAAGGCTTTTTAAAATTTTAACGCTATTTTTGAAATTGATGGGATTAGACATTTCCTTAATGAATATTGGAAGTTTATTAAATATTTTTATAGACATAATATGAGGTCCATTTGATACAGATGTTAATTTGTGAACAGGAATTATCAGATTATAATTTTGTCTAAGAGTATAACTAGCGGCAATGCGGATAGTATCCCTTTGCTGAAACTTGTGGTAATGATTCTTAATGTAAGTGACACAATTCAAAATATACATGGATATCACAGTTAGAATTTGTAATTCAGTGAATAACTGCTTACAAGAATCATCATATTTTTTAAAACACATGGTTCTTAATATCTTTTTTTGCGAAATCAACAGATCATTCAATCTACTGCAGTTACCGTAGCAGACTAAGCAATAATTTAGACTTGAGTGGACATAGGCATAGTAGTAGCTTAATAAAATATTAATGGGGGCAACATTTCTAAGATTCCAAATAACGAAACAATGTTTGGGTAATTTATTAGAAATAGAGTAAATATGATCATTCCAGGATAATTGGGAGTCAATGTTCAACCCTAAGAATTTGACTGATTGTTTCTCTACAATAGATTTAGTATTTGCTCTAACTGATATACTACAATCCATTTCTCTAGGCGAGAAAACAATGGTATTTGTTTTGTTGCTATTTAGTGCGAGGCCGTTTCTGGAGCAGTAATTAAGCATATTTGCAACTGCAATACCTGCCTGGTCAGATAACCCTTCACATAAAGCAGAACTCAATATGAATGACGTGTCATCAGCAAATTGTACAGTACAATGTTGTTGATTAATATTGGAGATGTCGTTAACGAATAAGAGGAAGAGAGTAGGGCCCAGGACACTACCTTGGGGAACACCTGTTAAGATGTTACGATTTTCAGAATGATATATTCCCGATTTGAGCCTAACCTTAACAGATTGTGACCTGCCAGTCAGATAAGTCTCAATCCATTTGAGACTTTGGCCGCGAACTCCAAAGTCATAAAGTTTATCGAGGAGAAGTTGATGACTGATGGTGTCAAATGCACGTGACAAGTCAAAAAGAATACTGATCGTTTTTTCGCCATTTTCAAATTTGGATAAAACCTGATTTACCAGAGAAAGAGTAGCATCTTGGGTTGATAAACCAGCTTGGAAACCATATTGGCTCTTAGAGAGCAGGTTATACTTTTTACAGAAGGATACAAGTCTGTTTAGATAGGATTTATCGAAAATTTTTGAAAATGAAGATAGCAATGCAATACCTATTAAAGCCACCTCAAAGCTACAGATTATAGATTGTTAATATATTTTAATACATATAAATATATATATATATATATATATATATATATATTTTCTGGAAACGAAGTATTTGGTTGAAATCCTTCACTTTTTCTTTTCAGCAATGTTTCCAATTTCATGTAATTTTGTATATTTATTACCCGATATATGTTGATGGTCCTTCTGTGCATTTTATAAATGTACAACAAATAATTTATTTTTCTGACTTTTTTTTCATTATTAAAACTAATAGCTTTGAACACGCTGTAGAAGTTGTTTCATAGTCTTCGGGTATGAGCATTGTTAAATGTGGTGCGACCCCAACTTTCTCTGTTCAAACAAAGTTACAACAACATATTGAGTTCAAACAACCCCAGTATAAATAACAAACACGTTTTTGGGTATATACCTAGAGGATAAGCTGCGGCTTGAAATTAAATGAAAAATTCGTTTCAAGCTGTTGTACATTTAAATCTATTATTAGGTAACTTGGCTCCAATACATGTATGACTTACTTATATCTCACTGATTGAATCACACCCGAGATATTGCATAGCTTTTTGGGATTTCTGTAACAACCAATTGATGAATTGAATATTCATTCTTTTCATTCATTCTTGAAACAATCTGATTATTGCAATAACACGAAAACAATAATACACTAACGAAAAAATCCCTTATACTTATTCTAGAACAAAAATATTGTCAAAACCAAAACTAAGAAAATTCCTTAAAAATAAACATTTGACTTAATCTAATCTTAATCTAATTTGAGCCATGAGTTCCAGCCACGAATTTGGCGTGCTTATGGGGATATGGGTCCGTCCGCCAGTGGTCGTTCAGTGATGATCAGAATTCGTGGCCAGCCATGACTTTATTCTGTGTCCGTTAAGAATGGGGATTTTTGCCATGAATGTATGGATCTAGGTAATAAAATATATTACATGAATTTCTATGAAATTTTTCCGTAAAAAAACAAGTGGATCGGAACATCATAAATGTATTTTACTAGAGATGCTCGACAAGATTTATAGGTACGTGACTCGATTTTGTCACTTAAAAATTAACTCTCCACCACTCCTATGCTGAATTTCTAGGAAATTATTGTTTTTCCATAAAAAACAACACGTGAATCGGGATTTCTCATCATACCTATACCAGAGAAACTGGAAGATGTACCGAGTGGGCCAAATTGGAAACTTTTAAATGGAAAGTCCTGTTTTTAAACTAGATAGATGAAAACTGATGGCTGTGTCTGAAGGTCAATTTTTATGACAAACTTAATGCTGAAAATCGCAAATCGATATATATCATCGTTTCTGAATTACAGCATGTTTTTTGAAAATATGCATTTTCGAAAAGTTGCTGTAACTTTTTTACTGTCAAAAATTCTCTGTTTCTATGAAAACATGTTTTAACGTAGAAATCAATGGTGTAAATAATTTATTTTTAAAAATCATATATCAATAGTTATTAATGGAAAAATCATTTTTTCAAATGAGACAACCGTTATTCCTGAATATTTCAATAGAACTTGAAATAACCATTCCAAAAATGTAGCACACTTGATGTTTTGCTAGAGTCACCTTTGAAATGCAGATCTTTTAGGTATTTTTATGTAGACTTTGAAACGCACGCTTTGAACAAGTAGGCTTTGGACGACGCGGCGATAAAACAGAATGCAAATGTTTACTTGTAGCTATCAAATTTTGATTTAAGCAGTGAAGACGCTGCTCAATTCGTGGTTTTTGTTCATTTTTCAAACACATTTGCAATGAAGTATGAGAATTATGAAAAATGGGATATGATAGTCTGTTTTATACAAACCGGGGAAAATGCAGAGGCAGCAAGCAATTTGTACCACGAGAGGTATCCAGAGAGAAGACAACCTTTTAGAGACATTTTCGCAAAATTGCGACACAAACTAAATGATGATGGTCAATTTGAAAAGAAAAGGCCAACATTATATGCATCAAATAGGGATAGGGAGTTGGAAGAAATGGTCGTTTTAGGAGCTGTTGCAAATAATCCCAAAACGTCAACGCGAAATTTAAAAATATCAACAGGCCTACCAAGAACTAACTTTAGGCGGATTTTGAATAAGAACAAATTTAAGCCATACAGGATCAGAAGAGTTCATAAACTCAGACCAGGAGATTTTGAACGCCGCATGGATTTTTGCCAGTGGTTCCTGGAAAATTGTAACCTCGATTGTAACCAAGTGCTTGATTTTTCGTTAAATTGTATTTGGACAGACGAAGCTTATGTAAGCAGTGCCGGCATTTTCAACCGCATACAATTCTTATACTTGGGTACAACAAATTCCTCATTCTATTGTGGAGCAGAGATGTCAAGGAAGATTTGGATTTGGCAAGGTGTTTTTTGGGGTAGAATTATCGGCCCGTTCATTTATAATGGCAGTCTCACATCTCAGAGGTATTTAGAAATTTTAAGGCAACAAATTGTACCCCTTGTTGATGAATTGCCGCTAATGGAGCTCAGGAAAATATATTTTCAGCAAGACGGGGCTTCGCCTCACAACACTGCAATTGTCAAAAAATTTTTGGCTGCAAATTTTTGCAGTAATTGGATAGCCAACCAAGGACCCAACCGTTGGCCGGCCAGGTCACCGGACCTAACGCCTATGGACTTTTACCTCTGGGCTCTAGGGAAGGTTGAAAGATCTTATTTTTGAATTGCCGACCAACTCTAGACACGAATTGGAAGCGGCAGTGATGCAAAGTTTTGCTTCTCTCACTCGCATTGAACTAATTTATTCGGCAAGAAATATTCAAAGTGTGCATTTCAAAGATGACTCTAGCAAAACATCAAGTGTGCTTCATTTTTGGAATGGTAATTTCATGTTCATGTTATATGCAAGAATATACAGGTTGTCTCATTTAAAAAAATGATTTTTCAATTAATAACTATTGATATATGATTTGAAAAAATAAATTACTTGCACCATTGGATTCTACGTAAAAAAGTACTTCAGAAATGCTTTCATAGAAACAAAGAACTTTTGACAGGAAAAAAGTTGCAGCAACTTTTCGAAAATGCACATTTTCGAAAAATATGCTGTAACTCAGAAACGATGATAGATGCGGTTTTCATCATTACGTTTGTCATAAAAATTGACCCTCAGACACAGCCATCAGTTTTCATCTATCTAATTTGAAAACAGGACTTTCCCTTTAAAAGTGTCCAATTTGGCCCACTTGGTACAGTGAAGCTTTTTATAGTACCCCCCCCCCCCCCTGTTAACTTTTGAATGGTTCGACGTAGAACAAAGGGACAAAAACAGTTTTGAATGATATCACCGATACTACTTTTTGAAATTAAAGACATTGTGATTCCTCGATAGATTGCGCGGAGGGGCACATCAACTTGAAAATTTCAAATAGCATAGGGGTCAAGTGGCACATCGTTGAAAAGATCATTCAATTCTCTTTTCAACCATCAAATTTTTTTGAATTTCGTTCAAACGTTTTTTCACAATATGCATTTGAAACGTCTAGTATAAGTGCGGATCTGAATGGTACCCTTACCTTACCTTACTTGTGAACGTTTTGATGTGGAACAATGGAACAGAACATATTTCAATGATATTATCGATCCTACTTTTTGAGAGAAGTATATTACAATTACTCGACAGAGTGCGCTGGGGGCACATCAACTTGAAAATTTCGAAAAGCAAAAAAGTCGAGTGGCACATCGTGGAAAAGGTGATTCAATTTTACTTTCTACCATGGTTCTTCTACGGAATCACAATTGCGATGAGTAACACGAAAAATGGTCAATAGAGGAGATTCAAATGATTTATCATTTTCGAATTCGTTTCAAAGCCTAATTAGGTTGAGATTTTGAATCCACACAATAATCCGACCCAAATAATACCCAATTCATTTATTTCTAAAGACCATAATAATAACGGGTACCATTTATTGGATTTGGTAAACTGATAATCAAGCCTTATATGAAGTTGGATGATTTTGTCGATAAAACGGTCGGAAAGACATTCTAATGTATGAATGATTATAACACTACTTACTTGCTCTTCATATTGAAAACGATGTGCAACTCGACCTATGCCTCTCGATATTTTGAAGTTGATGTGCCCCCAGCGCTCTCTGTTGAGTAACTGCAATGTATCTTCTCTCAAAAGTAGGATCGGTAATACCATTCAAAATAATGTATGTTCCATTGTTTCACATCAAACCGTTCAAAAGTTATCAAGGTAAGTACCATTCAGTTCCCCACTTATACCTGACATTTCAAATGCATATTGTAAAAAACATTGACGAAATAAAAAAAAATAGATGGTTGAAAAGAGAATTGAATTATCATTTCAACGATGTGTCACTTGACCCCCTGTGCTAATTGAAATTTTTAAGTTGATGCGCCATCTATCGAGCAATTACAATGTATTTCATTAAGTAGTATTGGTGATATCATTTAAAACGGTTTTTCTCCCATTGTTCTACGTCGGGCTATCGTTCCAGTCGACCAGTACAAAGTATAACAGATATTATACGCGATGGATAATCAAGTACTTAGCTGGACCACAACATTCTACAGTGGTCCAGTTGAATACTTGATTATCCATTGCGTATATCTGTTATATTTTGTACTGGTCGACTGGAACTATATGGCGATAATTTTATTCCAGATCTGTGTATGTCAGTCTATTTTGTCTTTTAAATATGTTTTGAGTGTTTTAACAATGTTAGAACCTTCCAGAAACATCTTACCAATAATTTGGTAAATATTTACTGCATAATTGACTGTTTGATTATTAAACAATACTTTGTCAATAATAATTTTTTAATGATCAATAATAGTTATTTAAACAACTAGTGAATTAATGGTGGCAATTCATGATCGAGATATTTTAACGCGAGAGCGAAGCGAGCGCGATAATGTTCGAGATCATTAATCGCTATTTTAATATACGAGTTGATTACATAATTTTTCCATCGACCTGAAATTTTCGATATCCATTTCCTTCAACTAGGAGGAATCTTACAATACTTTTATTTTAAAATACTATGATTTGACATTTGAATAGTATTCGAATTCGTGTATGTTTAGTTGCCTATACCACAATGACGCTTTAATACAGAAATCGACCATTTATAGATTATTAATGGTCGATTTCGTTGTATGTTTGGTTGCATATATTACAATTATTCATTAATACAGAAATTGAACCTTAATATGGGTAATTAACGATCGATTTCGTGTAGATTAAACAGGCTCGTCAATACGAGGTCGCCGTAAAAGTACATTTCGACCTGAAATTGAATCGAATCCATGTACTCCTTCTCATTGGACCATTTTTGATGATTCGTATTGTTTTTGTAAATCCTTCATATCCTCAAATCCGTTCATCAACACGATTTTATTCACGTCGAGTTTTGGTTTAATGCAGAGAGACGAATCTCTTGTGTTGCTTCATGCTCATTATACGGCTCAGACATTATTTATGGTCTAGAGAGAGCTATAAAAAAGTAATTCGATGCGCCCCAGATAACGATTTCAGATTACACCGTTTGTAACCGTAACCTGGACTTTGATGTTGCACAAGAAGACGCTCCCGCCTGGAGTCTCTGATCTGAAAGGGCATACCTAATGAGTCACTGTGACATATGTTTCGGTTTATAATATTATTGCTTATTCTTTTCTGTCAACAAAGGAAAATTCAATAGCTCCAGGAGTTGGATTATCAATTTTATTTTCAGTTTTCAGTAAGCTTTTAGGTTGATTCTAGTTCTTAAAAAAGGGACTCTTCAAGATGAGGATACATCAAGATGAGATTTCGTACTGTTTTGATTTGCTAAGAAAAAATATTCACTGTCTTGTCTTGATTGACAGGTTGTTTCTTGTCTGGATGTCGAGAAAATTCAAGATCTTGGCCCCAAAAATACATATTTTCTCGATGTATTACTGATTTTCTAGGAAAACTATTCATGATATTAGTGACCATACGGAAAATTGCCATTGGAAACAGTTTTAAAGAAGTTGGATGTATAATATAATAACTAGCTGGTGCTAGTCATTTCGTCCGCGTAGAATTTGTATTTTTCCTGGTTTTCTTTATGGGATTCCATCTATAAACATTAATTTGACAGTTTGTCAGATTAAAAATGACGGATTTTCATAGAAACTTTCATCCCCTTTATCACCACCTTTAAATTAAGTTAAATTTCCAAAAATGTTCCTTCCTTAGTGCTCACCTACAGTGTCAAAGAAACCCACATGCAAATTTTCACGGTCCTAGCCCCAGCCCAGAGTTTGGGCTGTGCGTTGATATGTCAGTCAGTCAGTTATTCTTTCATATATTTTATCAGTTAACCCATCATATAGGTATATCTATCATATAAATTGGAAATTTTGATAATTTAGAATGTATCTGACTGATTTGCGAATAGTAATGAATCGAACAAACACTTCTGACATATTTACATACCTCATAGGTTGTTATCCAAGCTGCGATATAAAGCCAAATAGCAAAATTCTAGCAGTGTCCACAAATAATAACATTCGAAGAAAAAAACAACGTTACTGCAACTGAACCCCACTCGATGATAACATATGAGTCATTTACATTGACCACCTGGCAGAGTTATTCCATAGAAGTTTTTTTCCACTATTATTTTCTTCGTAATTTTTTCATGGAAAAAAGGAAAACATCGTTTTGACTAGCAAGTGATAGCGGTAGTGTAACAAGACAGTTTATGGAACCCAGTACACTAGTCAGACTTGGACAGTTTTGGTTGTGTCTCAAAGGGGGGGAGGAGTGAGAGCATATATACTTATGGTTTTTAAATATATATATATATATATATATATATATATACTTATATATATATATATATATATACGGTTACCAGCCAGTAGTGCTTCGGATGACACTTAAGAAGCTAAGGTCCCCGTCTTCCTAACTCACACAAGTCTCTGACTTGCGAGGGTTGCTTTGCAACTAAGTTGGCGGTTAAAAACAATTTTTAAACTTTTTTTATAAATGAATTTTGTTGATTATTGGAAATTTGGTTCATGTATTGAAAGTTAGGATAATTTGAATAGGTTCTTTAATTCATTTTCAACGATTCGACTGGGTTTACAGTCTTCTTCAGGGTTTATTTTAGCTAAAACAGTTGAGTACAAATATGTTGAGCTACATGATTGTACTCAACTGTTTTAGCTGAAATAAACCCTGAAGAAGACTGCAAACCCAGTCGAAACGTTCGAAATGAATTAAAGTACCTATTCAAATTATCCTAACTTTCAATACATGAACCAAATTCCCAAGAATCAACAAAATTAATAAATACTTCCGGTTCAAGAAAATATACACACTATATATTTAGACAATCATTTTAGGGTAAGGAACCGACGTAATATTGCTGGAAGATGTGTTTTTTACAGCAACTGTTATTCATATAGTTCACATACACACTCTATTTTGTAGATTAAAAATGCAAATTACTACTCGAGATTACAGATTACATTGACCTTTTTTAACAAATTCAGCTAGATAACCGAGAACAATACTGACAATAAATAACAGATGTAGAATGTTTCAACATGGTGTGAACTCATTGTTCTATTTGTTTTATTACCAACAGCTGGCGAATTCATTTACGAGATATGTTGGTGACCCTCCCTCAAATGATTGTGATATGTAGTCATCTCTTTCAGGAATACGCGGGGTGTATGTGAAATTACCAATAGAAATTCGGACATAATGAACTAAGAAAAAAGTCATAAACATAAAATATATTCCATGAACTTGAATGTATTAAAAATATGTAAGAGAATGTAGGAATTTACACGAAAAACTGTATTATCTACTGAAAATTGTCTTTGCAGAAACAGTTTGTGTTGATACCACAATAATAAATCGTAATGTACAATAAAAATAAAGTTCCAAATGGGATTCAGTAACCAATGGATTCAACATAATACTGTAACCTTCCTAGTGGGCAACCAACTAGTACAATATTTGTATTGTGTGTTGCCTATCGCCTTACCTTCGATCCAAAAAGGAAGTTTTCAGTAATCATTTGGGGAAAGTTTATTATCATCGAGGACAGACAATAATGTGTTTTTCTGTTAGCCTCCAATATTATTAGTGTAAATAAGTTTTGATAGTCTGCGTAAGGCAATCTATCATGTATTTCACCTTTGATGGTTCTTAATCCCTACCTTCACCTATCTTCGTATAATTTTCTAGATGATTTGGTATGCATAGTGAATACCCATTTGAAATGGACGATGATTTCATTGGGTAATTCTTGTAGAATATAAAAAGTAATGTTCAACAATTAATAAAAAAAAACTTTTTAAAAACAAGGTTTTATTCAAATACCCTAAAAAGTACAAAACAATTGCTTTGGATGTGTGACGCGCAAAGTTTTTATTTCGAATACAGATGCGACAAGCTTTTGAATCTATAACTCACGTCACACATCCAAAGCAATTATTTTGTACTTTTTGAATTTGAATAAATGCTAGTTGAAAAAAAAAAATTATTAATTATTTTATTTTGTGCTTATTAGTAAGTACCCCTAACACCCACATACCAATTATGAATCGAATCGGACCATAATTACAAAACGTTCACCATCTTGGAGCCGCCATCTTAAATTTGTGAATTTTGACAAAAAATTCATAATCTCCGTCCCCGAAAACCCCACATACCAATTTTGAATAGAATCGGACCATAATCACAGAAATCGTCGGACATCTTGAAGCCGCCATATTGATATTATGAATTTTGTCAGAAAATTCATAAACTTCGACCCTGAAAATCGAATCCGACCATAAACACAAATCTCGTCCGCCATCTTGGAGCCGCCATTTTGTTTTTGTTTTTCTCTAACAAATGCATAATGCATTGTCACGGGAACTATGAACACCTGCCAAATTTCACGTTAATCTAACAACTAGAAGTGGGTCAAATTTAACTTGCAAGATTTGATGACAAACATCGGGACAGGTGAAACTAAATAAAAGCTTGTAAAATAATAAACTATGAAAAGCAAAGTGTCAAGCCAAAATAGAGCCTTATTTCACATTATACAGTGCTTTCGTAAAGTACTGAATAAATTAATTTTTAGCCAAACTATCCATTTCTGAGGAATCTCCTGAAACAGGTAGATTTTTAATCTCAATTTGCCACATTTATAAGGGAAAATTAAATTCACGTTCGACTAATGACGTCCGCGACAATTTTTTCAAATGGAACACCCTATATATTATTAAATTTTTGAAATCTCCATGAAAAGCTGATTTCAAAAATATATCACACATAGGGTTTGTATACAGAGCATCCGTTAAATTCAGTGCTCTCGTAAAGAAGTGGATAAATTCGTAAAAAATTAAAGGAATAATTTTTGGAAAGAACGCTAGAAGCCGTCGAATTTTATTTTCATTTGGGCATTCTTTCAAATTTATTAATACATACAGAATGATTCGTGTAGGAGAAATAACGTCATCGATATTTTTTTAGTGGCAACTACATTTTTCATTACGGAATGTGAAAAGGTGTTGAAAAGAGAAACATTCTCAATTGGAAGTAGTTGTTTTCTGTTAGACATTCACAAAAAATAACTTCATTTTCATCGTGGATTTTTCAATTCACAGAAAATCTTTCTATTCAATATTCAATTGAGAATGTTTTCCTTTTCAACATGAATACCTCACAAGAGGTTATCTTGAGTGACTAAAGTTTATCTTTCAGTCGCAGATGATTCCACATCTGATTTTATGAACATCCTGTTCATATTTTCAAACAAATCAGTGAAAAGGTGATTATGAGTATGGGTGAAACGAAAATAAAATAAGAAAAACTATTTTGAAATATGAAAATACTAAATTTAATGGCAATGATAGCTTCAAACAACGATCAAATTAAATGTTCAAATTGTGCACTGTTTGCTATCTGACAGTAGCCAAGACGATGAATAAATTATTTCTGAACATTGTCAATAACGTCAGGAGGTATACATTGTATCTCGTGACGAATTCTTGCTTTTAAATCTTCTAAATTATCCGGCCTATTAACATACACTTTATCCCCACAAGAAGTAATCAAAGGGTGTCAAATCTGGGGATCTAGCTGGCCACTCAATCGGTCCCCTTCTCCCTATCCAACGATTCGGAAACAGTCGCGGACAGCTGCTGCATAATGGGGAGATGCACCATCTTGTTGGAAGAATAAATCAGTTCTCGGAAGATCAGGTTCCTCTAGATCTGGATACAAAGCTATTAGTGCAGGAATAAGGTCGAATCGAAGAAAATCCAAATATATTGCACCAGTCAGGTTCACGTCAAAGAAATAGGGACCCAGAATTCTTCCATCATCCATCGGGGATTTTCGGTAGCCCAATAACGGCAATTTTGCCTATTGACGTGGCTGTTCAAAACAAACGTAGCCTCGTAAAAAAAAATATGTTTTACAAAATTATTATCATTATTGTATAGCTGTTGCAGTTGTTCGCAGAATTGATTTCGCCGATCAAAGTCGTCTTCATTCAGCTCATGGATGAGGCGTACCTTATAAGGATGGTGCTTTGCTTTTCTCAGAATTTTTGTGGACTGTAGACGCTGCCATATTGAAATAAGAAGCCAATTGGTTGAGTGTTGTGTGATGATTTTCATGCACTGCCAACACAACATTAAGCTGATCGTCTTCTGGTGGTGAACAATACGAAGGAATCAAGTAATGTTCGACCCATAAACACATTACCACCATTGGAAAAACTTCTTGAATTAGCTGCATACAACCAAATTAAAGAATATTTTGAAAGCAACCATATAATTATGGAACATCAGTCAGGTTTTCGTCAAAATCATTCTTGTGAAACTGCTTTACAGTTCACAATGTCCAAGTGGAAACAAATAATGGATGAAAATAAATATATAGTAGCGGTTTTCCTTGACTTCAAACGTGCCTTTGAAACTATTGAAATCGACATTTTGCTTGAAAAAATGAAATACTATGGGATAGGTGGGACTGTAATAAAATGGTTCACAAGCTATCTCACCAATAGATCACAGAGGACGAAAGTGAATGGGAAAATATCATCTAATAGGGATATAAACACGGGTGTTCCTCAAGGCAGTGTTTTAGGACCTTTTTTGTTCATACTCTACTTGAATGATATAAAGACTATTGGTGATATTGAATTCATGAAACTTTTTGCGGATGACACACTTGTTGCAGCAAGTGATGAAGATCTGAATATTGCTATAGAGAAAATGAATGGCTACCTGGAAAAAATATCCTTGTTTCTGAACGTGAATAAATTGAAACTTAACCATCAAAAGACTAAAGCTATGATTATAACTTCAAAATATAAGCACAATCAAATAAATGTCCAAGATTTGAATATAGAAATTTATGGAAATAAAATAGATATAGTAACAGAAATAAAATACCTTGGTGTAATTGTAGACAACACACTTGATTTCAAATCACATTTTAACTATATTTACAAAAAAATTGTTAAAAAACTATATTTTTTCTCGAGAGTCAGAACACATTTATCGTTCCAATCTTCTACCACGGTTTACAGAACAATCATACAACCACATTTCGATTATTGTTCTAGTTTGCTTTCTTTGCTGGATAATAATAGTGTCTCCGCATTGCAAAAACTGCAAAATCGTGGAATGAGGATCATACTTCAGTGCAACAGATATACCCCTGTTAACTCTATGTTATCAGTTCTTGATTGGATGGCAGTAAAACAGAGGATATTATATTTTTCCCTGATATTCATTTACAAGGTGGTTAATTGTGAACTTCCAACTTATCTCAATGAATTCATAACATTTAATAACCAAATTCACAACTATGAGACTAGGGGTAGGTTTGATTTTCATATTGATCGTACTAGAATGAAAAGAACTATCTATGAATTCATTATTTCACCAAGGTTTAGTCGAGTACAATAAACTTCCCATGGAAATCAAGATGAGTCCATCTATTCAAATATTCAAATCTAAAATAAAAAAATTAATTATTGATTAGTTATTTACTTATATCAACACTTACATTGTATATCTATTGTAGTTACGTATTGTGTAATGTTAAATGTTCACATTTTTTTTTTCTTAGATTAGTTAGTTATCTATATATATTTATTTTGTTTTTATTAATGATTTTACATCATATATTTTTTGTAAACTAGGATTTCCTATTTAATAAAGATTATATAATATGCTTTCATGAAAGGATGGTCCACTGGAATTAAAGCACCCTCGGGAAAAGGTAAAATATTAATATTTACTCACATTGGTAGCAAAATGGATTTGTTATTCCATATTTATCCATTTTCATATTATTAGAATAATTAATCTCAATTATCTGCCTATCTTTATAATTATAATCATGTATAATTATTTATCTAATATACTACCTGTAGTTACACCGCTGTCACATAAATTTCATTCAGAAAACTCATCTTTCTATTGTTATGCAAATTAAGGTGACCCTAATTTAGGACCGATTCGGGGTGTGTATGTCTAAATAACATAAATACGGAATTTTTAAAACTATCATTGCAAGTTTACAATACAACCTTTAAGTTGTCCACTCTGTTTAATGGGTTATGTCATTGCAAATTTACATTTTATCACTCTCTCACATTAGGCAAGAGAGTATAGCTGAATCAAGTGTATTGCCGTGCGGCAAGTAGCCAAAATGAAGATTATTTCGTTTTAGCTAGATGGCTGCGTTTCCTTATTTTCAAGAGTACTTTCTACCCTCGAAGTATGTTGCCCCTGAACAACGTAAATTATTTGGACTCCCCGATTTGAGACACACCGTTGATGATTCTTACGTCAATCGAATTGTCTTAATCTTGTGAGTGTCATTAAAGACATGACAGTAATCAAAATTCAATATGGCGACAACGAGACGCCATATTGTGAATAAAGACATGACAGTAATAATCAAATTCAATATGGCGACAACCAGACGCCATATTGTGAATAAAGACATGACAGTAATAATCAAAATTCAATATGGCGACAACCAGAAGAAATCCTAACTAAGTGTAAAATAAAAAAAGTTAATTTAAAAATAAAAAAACCCGACTGCGTAAAAAGTGAACTTAAAAAAGATGGAAACAAGATGACCAGAAAATATTGTCAGAATATTATGTTTTAAGAGGTTAACTATTAAACTTAATACTGTAAACAAGCTCACGCAGTCGGAGGCAATAATATATCTTCATTTTAAATTAAAGAAGATGCCTCCGTCTGCGTGAGATTGTTTACAGTATTAAGTTTAATAGTTTACCTCTTAAATCATAATTTTCTGGTCATCTTGTTTCCATCTTTTTTAAAGTTCACTTTTTACGCAGTCGGGTTTTTTTATTTTTAAATTAACTTTTTTCATTCCAATATATTCACCTTTCTTTACAACGTGAACAGATCATATGACTCCATCTGATCAAACACATACTGATTTTTATTTTTGAGATGTTGATAAACTCGCACTGCCAAACGCTACCAATGCCGCGTTTTATTAGACTTGCGCAAAATGGTATGACGTTCGCTGTTTTTGTCTAGTAACACTTCAATAACTATATTTGTTCGTTTCAATCTCTGTGATTAAAATTTAATTATCTGTACATATAATTCAGGAAAAAATGCAGTTTGGGAAGAATCTCCAAAATAAGAAAACAAAAATGTAAATAAACAATCGTTCATAACAAAAAAACCCGGCGATGGCTTATTCAAAAAAAAATTGCATTTTCAACATTGGATAAATTCTTCAAAATACGTGACCAACAAGTTTTTTTTTTCAAGCTTCTACTACTATCACTATCTACTACTATCACATAAACCCAAAATGAATTTTCCCTGAACTGCATTTTTACCATTATTTAGAACACATTAATTGAAATATCTGCTTCTATTGAAACCTACTTCAGTGTACTTGCATCTAGCGACTGACTCACTACTGTGCTCAGATAATATTTCTTAAAAAAACGAGAAAAATCACCGATACCGAAATTGCCCGCGAGCGTAGCGAAGCGTTATTTGATAAAGTTGATTGGCTGATCATCGATTTGGATAGCAGCATGAATACTCCACAAGAGGTTATCTTGACGATGGAAGATAGTGACTAAAGTTTATCTTTCAGTTGCAGATGATTCCACATCTCATTTTATGAACATCCTGTTCATATTTTCAACAAATTAAATTTGGTTAGGTTATGTTCCCCTCTTTTACGTAAGATATTGACTTATAGAGCGTAGATTTATAGAGCGGACCGAGACACGTTGTAAAGAAGGGTGAATAAATCGGAAAAAGGCAGTTCTTCTTACAAAAAGGTGCTAAAAACACGTGATTAAGAGTGTGTGGATGTTTAAAAAAATAAGACAAATGTTGAGTGTTTCCAGTGGCCAAAAATAGAACTGATTAATTTTCACTTTATGAGGACCGTATCTCGGAAAGTATTTGAGAGCGCCGCGTTTTGACTGCGGATTCGTGTTCAGTTGGTAAAGATTCATAAATATTGCCCAACGGCATGTCTCAAATCGCGAGAGTCCAAATAACAAATATTTACCCTAAACTAATCTATATTCATGAGTTCTGTCACTTGCTAGCGCCTGTCTATTCCTAAGAATGAAAAACATCCAGTTAGTCGGAAATTCATTGGAAACAAAACATGATTTCAGTTTGACCTATTTGGGAATTCGATAATTCCGTTACACATTAGGCACATCTATTGTGCGCAGTCACCACGCAAATACAATGTGACCGAATTTGTTAAGTTGCGTGAATGCACTCTTGTTTTTGTGCTGAAACACCAATAAATAATAAGAATAAATTCCATATCAGTCAGACACATCCGTTCAAACGGCGTCACCTCAATGATTGGGTGAATACTAATTTATTGTCGGATAGTGGAATCGTGATAAATTTCAGGGAACAGTGATATTCAGAACATCAAGTGACGGAGTATTCAATTGGCTTGAGTATCGTGACCAGATCATCGGTTGGGTTTTTTTGAGGGAAGCACTATTTATTATTCATAGAGGTTTTTTTATTAAAATCGTGGAAAAATATTGGTTTTATAGGTGATTGAGTCATCAACATCACCACTGTGTAAATATATATATAAATTTTTACATTTTCACTAATAATCCAGTAAATAGAGGGGGGTTACCTAACAAACGGTCCGGTAGTTCTAAATTTTTTATATGTTATCTAGGATGGTTATCAAGTGTTCAAAATGCAAAATGCACAATCCCCAACCCTCCGCGCCCGCCGCCATATTGAAAAAACCGAAAAAAAATCGTAGCTTTCTTCAGATATTCGCTTATATCTTCGTTTCGGTGCATTTTAGCTACTCAATGTTGTAAAGAATGAAATTTCCTATAATTTACGTTTTAAATTTTGTTTCTAGGACTGATAGTTACGGACATATGCACTATTAAAAAAACACGCATTTTCCGGAAATTTGTCAAATTTCTAACTTTAGAACGCTGTAATTCAGTTATGGCCTATTTAAGGAATACAAGTATCAGAATAAAATTTGTAGGGAATTTAATTACCTACAAAATGCATGTACATTTTTTTAACCAACCGGTAAACATCAAAGTTGAAACAGCGGCATATTGCTTTTTGTTGACTATTGTGACTCCACATTGTATCTAAAAAAATGCACTAATCTAGACCAAGCCTCCGAAGATGCTGACAAGTTGATAGTTGCCACAGCTAAATGCCTCTCCCCCAAGTACGACGCCGTCATCATTGTCGGGGACCTGACCTACGCGTCCTGCTGACTGGCACAACACCTGCGGTGAACAATGTCTACCTCAAAAAACCAGCGATAGGGAAACATCCAGACGCAATCTACTCCGCCTCCTCCTACAAGTACAACTCCACAAGCAGTATCTTGCTCCTGCACGCAATATCGGGCTGCGACACCACTTCAAACATTTTTGGGTTTGGAAAGAATACATTCTGACAACTTTTTAGGGAAGACTCATCATTGCTGGAGCACACGGAGAGGTTCGAGGACCCTGCTGCCAGTCCCCAAGAAATTTCAGCAGCAGGGGAGAAAATCTTGGTATCCCTGTATGGTGGCAGTAGAGAACAGTCGTTGTGCTCCCTTCGCTATAGCAAATTGAAGACAAGTACCACCAAGCTCAATCTGGCTAAACTACCTCCGACCACTGACGCAGCACATTTCCACTTCCTGAGGACATACCACCAGGTCATGGAGTGGATGGGGATTGCCAAAGACCCTATCGAGTGGGGCTGGTATAAAAAAGCTGGAAGACTGGAGCCCATCAGGATGAGTAGAGACGTTGCTCCCCCAAACCTGCTCAAGACCATCTCATGCAAATGCACAACTGACTGTATGGGGGCGTGTGGCTGTAGAAAGGCGGGCCTAAAGTGTTCCGCCCTTTGCAAATTATGTGTTGGCCAAGAATGTAATAACAGGAATGAAGTCATCGTCGACGTCGAAAAAATTCACAGTTTGTTAAAGACGCAATTTTTGACTAGCGAAGATTCCAATATAAAAAAAAAATCTCAAATTAAGAAAACTAATATCTTTGAAAATTCAAGTTAATCTTTCCTTTGAATTGAGCATATTTTTTGGCTCGAAAGATTTGTTATTTTCAATGAAGCGAATTATTTTATTGAAATATATGCTTAAACCAAGCATGTCATTATAAGAATACAAATTTAAATTCTTCAACCTGATATTAACGGTTTTTTTAATTGAAAACATGTAATATTTTGATTTAATACTTTTTTCTCGATACAATAATATGAATATACATTGCTTTAAATAAAAAAATAATACATTGTGTATCTAGTAGTAAAAGCAATACATTTCCGGACGACAATGTAAATTGTTGGCCGAGGCGTTAAGCCGAGGCTAAGATGCCTAAAAACCCTGGTGTATTCACTGATTCGATTTTGTTTAGAATTTTTGGGGGAACTTCATCAGTAGATGGCGCGGTTAAGGAATGTTTGTTGTTTGTGTCACGCAAAATGTGAAAGTTCAAACCTATGAAATAATCTTTTTCTGTCAACATTACTTCATGCAAAAAATTGTGAATTGATCGTTTACAAAGATTATAGTTCTACGAACAAGATCCCGCTCAGAACAGTTGGCGCGAAAATGAGATGCAATCCTCGAAACTTACTACAATGTTTACATCTGTCTGTCAAAAATCAGATTTTTCTTGAAGTCTACCTGGCGATTTTTTCAAAGTGATTTCTTCCCTGTAAGTTTTGATCTGAAAAAAATCATGATCTCCGACCCCAAAAACTCCCACACACCAATCCGCCATCTTGGAGCCGCCATCATGAATTTATGAATTTTGACGAAAAATTCATAATCTCCGACCCCGAAAACCCCCACATAACAATTTTGAATTGAATCGGACCATAGTCACAAAACTCGTCCGCCATCTTGAATTTATGAATTTTGACAAAAAATTCATAATCTCCGACCCCGAAAACCCACACATACCAATTTTGAATCGAATCGGACCATAATCACAAAAATAATGCATTGTCACCGGAATTATGAACATCTGCCAAATTTTAAATTATTAGGGTCAAAATTCACTTGCAAGATTTGACCCTAACGAACTAACAAGTGAAAGTGAACAAAAGCTTGTAATGTAATAAAAACGTTCGTTGGTGCTAACCATAAACTGAAGAGTAGTTACCAGTCCGATGACTCTGGGCGATTTACGGAACATACCCATTGTTTCCGTCGGTCCTCTGCGACAATTTTGGTTAATGCTGGGGCAGATTTAATTGCTTTAAAGAGGCATGGGGGATGGAAATCCTCAACCGTTGCCGAAGGATATATAGGCAAATATTTTACAAATAAAATAGACATAGCAGATAAAATATTTAGAGGGAGAAGTGACAAAGAGAAATCTGCTAATACTATTAGTATTATTGCCGAAGAAGAAAACAGCAATAACATCGCTGACTATTCAGGTAACAACAGATAAATTTAGACAGGGAAGTGACAAAGAGAATTACTTTTCAGGTAGAGTTCAGCCTATGTTTAATAATTGTACAAACTGCAACATAACTATAAATATACAAAAATAGTTATAATAAACGTTCCATATGTGCAATAATATATTCAATAAATGTTCTTAATGTGAGTTGGTTGTTTGCGTATATTTATTTACTGTCTAAAATGTATATAAAAAACCGGTAGGGACCGATTTTGACGGCCTAGACAGGCAAAAATTTTCCCTGACCGTTTTCGAAATGAAATTCATCAGTTTTTCGAATTGAGAAACCTAATATTTCTCCAATACTATATTTTCTTAATCCAAGACTATTTATTTGCATTTTTAGGGGTGCAGGTAGAATCAGAAATGAAGATGTAAAATTCATCAAACAGATTTTGCAGCTACCTCAATTGATTCCACCTAGGAGCAGAGTGAAACTGAATAATAAAACTTGGAAATTTCATGCAGTGGCATGCCAGGAATAAGTTTGCCATTTCCATGGTTCTATTTGTTTAAGTTGGTTAACCCCAGAGTGTTTTTATGATTTCAGGTCATTGTGGTAACATTTTTATTTTAAATGCTTGCTTTAATGTTCCGATATTTTTTTCATCTCTTGACCAGTGAAATATGTTTTCGATTAAGATCGAAAAGAATAAATTGTTCCTTTAAAAGTTTTGTTTTTATTTCTCTGTGATATCATGGTATTAAATAACAGTTTTAATTTTTTCTTCAAATTTTATAAATAAGAACATTGTATCATATGTTGGAAAAAATATTGTTAACGAAAGAATTTTTTAGTTGTTTTATGGCAGAATTTTATTTTTATACTATTATGTTCATTAAAACCGAGATTAAAACTTTTTCATAGATACTCTTGTTTCAATCATTTTGAAAAACTACAATTCGAATTATTACGCATTATGTCCCTGTTTGTACATCAACATGGTCTTTAGAAGATTAGCTCGATTTTGAGCACTGGATTTCGATTTTCTGCCAAAAACTATTATATAACTATTTTCCATCAGAACTTCAATATTTCTGACAACTACACAAAGTTGAAGTTCAAATAATTTTACTGCTTGTATAATACATGTTAATGTTGATAGAAAATATTCATGTAATTTTTCCACAGTAAGTATAATGGAAATTTAGTGTTTCAAATCAGTCTATTCTTAAGACTTAAGAGTTGTTATACAAAAGGGGAATAACGCTATGACTCTAGCCCTGAAAAAGTATTTCTCCACCTAAGCAAACGATGAAAAATGATTGAAGTAACAATATGGATGCATTACCAATCAAGAATATGAAATTATTCATTAAAAGTAAGGAATGTTTGACTTAAGCAACTGGTAATGTTAAAGGGCGAAAACGAACATTTTATCATCCATAATTAATTTATTCATATCAAGAATATTATTTTTTCTGATCCAGTTAATCAATATTTTTACTCAAACAAATGGTTTTGATGAAGAGAATGAACAAAAGTTTCTTTAAGAATAATTTATAGATTTAGATCATTAATATTACTTTTTCCATTCGAAGTAATCAATATTTAACACAAAGTATTTTTCTTGGATTGAATGAATGCGCCTATCATTGTGAGTAATTCATAATTTCAAATCAAGAAAATTGTGTTTTTCAATAAAATAAATTGATTTCTAACTCAAAGCAATGCTTATATTGAAGTAAACAAATTATTTTCTCAAATACCCTACCCTAGAAAATCACCTCTTTAGTTATATACAAACAAATTATTTACTTGAGTCAATGCAGTCATGTTTGATCTAAGATACATTTTTTTGTGTGTATTCATAATGCAGCTTAACTTGTTTGGCCATAAATAAAAATAATTGGATACAGATTTCATGTAACGCAAGCTTGGTGGCGTACAAATAAAAAACTTGGACTTTCAGCAGATTATAAAGAAAGAAGCGAGGTTGGAAAATATATTGGTTATTAGATAGATAGATGAGCTTTATTGTCGACAAAGTCAAAATTATCACATTGTGTGAAATGATATTGAAAAAAAAAATTATATAGATACTTTAATACATTAGGAGAAAACGCTCACATGTAGATAAAAACACTAATTCTAATAGTACATTGTAAAATTACAAAGAGCAAATAAACAAAGTAAAATGTAAGATATATCACAGAATATAGAACGACTAGAATGCGTATGCAAGATATTCCTCCAAATTGCAGAAGCATTTCCCCATGAGAAAAGTGTTTTAAGTGACTTTAGGAAACCTTTCATATCGTTAATTTGATTCGGTAAATGATTATAAATCTGCTAAAGAGTCGAAGTGGGAAGTGGGAGAGTTAGTGTTGTTAGTGTATTGTTTTGGACTTTTGTTTCTAGAACCACAATTTGTTGGTTATGTGTATATGTTTTTACATTATCTGCTATTCAACCAGAAAATAATAAAGTTATTTGATCAACACTTACATATCTGAAGATGCCGTTTTTCCAACCAATTTATGGGCATCAAAAACAGCAAGCGCCGCTCGCACCACTAACGCATGCGAATCGTTCCATTCGCATATCAGCGAAACTTTAAATTCTCCGCATCCTTCTGCATTTGTTTTCATCAATTTCCTAATTTATTTTGAAATGGAATATATGTAAAGTTGCAAAGTATTCACAAGCCATTTGTACCTAATTCGGAAACTCGAAAAAAGCTAAAATAGCTTCAACAATTCATTCATGATTTATGTTATATCTCTGCCCTCTAAAACAGGTTATATAATTACCGCGCGATTATTTTAATAATATTTATCTTTGAGTAAAATTATCTCAATAGTCTTTTCAACCGATTCATCATCTAAAATCAACTATAAGGAATTAAGTTCTATCTGAACTAATATGGGTTTGCTTTCAATTAACTTACATTGAGTAGAGTTTATTTTATAATTGTTGTTTACGGGTATTTCCTTGCATTGAATGAAAATATACTGTTGCGAAAATAAGTACAGTACGCCACTGTGTTGTTTATGTCGTTCTCCAATCAATTCGTCGAGAGTTCCAAGAAGTCCAGATGATTCAGTACGCGGTACATTTCAGTAGTAAACTGTGATCGAGTATTTTATTGTCAGAGTGCAACAGCGATTTTTCGAATATCCAAAATTTTATTTTTCTCTCTATATGAGAGTGTCAAGAAATTCAACAGTTTTTTGGGAATCATCACGATTACTGATTCTTGAATTAACCAGATTGATTCTTGAGCTAACCAGATTGTTTCTTGTCATGACCTTTTTTTTAGTAAACATTGCAAATTTTATAACGTTGGATCCATCACAATGCGCTGTTGTCTTCTTGAAAAACAAGGAGTAACTGACTGATTTGTTCATTTGATCAAGTTTCAGTTTTTATTGACGGCTTTTTTTTCTAAGGACTTGGAAATTCGTACAGTCTGTAAAAGGTGACAAACAATCCAAGAGACGGCCGGACAAACACCAGGGTGAAACCAATAGTATTCCGGTTTTACATTTCCAGTACGGAACGCTTAAAACAACATGTTATCGATTTCACTTAACTGACCTAGGTAAATTCTATTTTTGTTCAAGTTGTTTTTCTATGCAAATGTTGATTCCAAAATTAAAAGTATGACAGTAAACAATCGCAACAAGAAAAAATTTGAATAAATTCCTGAGAGCCAAATGGAATTATTTACCGGTTAATACAAAGGCGCACACTAGCAATTTTTTTAATGGCAACACGAAATTTGCCTGAGTGCTGATGAATTTTAGACATTTCTAGGGTTCTGTACATCAGAAGGAAAAACAAAGAAACCCGAGATCATTCATGTGTACACTCTATCCGACGTAGATTGTTGAAATCTGTCATAAGTAATAAGTTTATTGCAAACAGAATGAAATATATATATATATATATATATATATATATATATATATATATATATATATATATATATATATATTTTGGAGTTTTCTTGGATTTCAGATTCGATTGTATGAAAACGAGAAGAAAATTTTTTTTAGACGTTTCGCCCTCGTTCGGGGTCATCTTCAGTAAAATTTATTAAAAACATTTGAATTGAATGATTGTGTTTTGTTACCAACAACAGTTGGATTTCGGGGCGGTGTTAAATCTTGTTGCATCATTGTTTTAACGGAAAACTTTCAACATTGTGTGATTTGTTGTTTTGTGACACAAATTTTACCGAAGATGCTACTCGTTTACATACAATCGAATCTGAAACCCAAGAAAACTCCAAAAATACAATCACCAAGATTCAAGAACCCATATATATATATATATATATATATATATATATATATATATATATATGAACGAGGGCATTATTTATAATGGCAGGCATTATGAATAATGACAAGTCAGATCGGGCCAAGTGATTAATTATTACCTAAACTTCATTATTTATCATAGTGTCTGGTCATTTTGAATATTGCTACGCGATCGTCGGGCAATTTGTTTATTTACTTGCTAAAACATGTCTTTTTATTATCCTGCCCAATAGGTGAAGCCCGGGCAATTTAATTATTTCCACAGTTATTATCTATTGCCCTCTCATATTGGGCATTTTTCAAAATGCCCGGGCATTATGTACAATGTGCCTTTAATCACTTGATCCATAACATCTATAAATTTTGGATTGGGAAATTTGATAATCGATTTGTTTTTCTTTGTAGTTGGTATCATTTGAAAGGGTAAGTTACGAAGATTCAAAAACTATTCTTTTATACTTTTATGATTAGTGTTTCCAAAAGCTGAAAATCTGCATTAAAAACATAACCCCGTAAACTATCATGAACTGACAAAGCTAACATCACGAAAAAAAGTTTCCAGCAGTTTATCCAAAGTTTACTGTCGAGCTGGACATTCATCTACATTATTTTCGGATTTTTTCTCCTCTGAAAGTGAAGATTTTTATATATTTCCATTGGTAAAAATCCTATATATATATATATATATATATATATATATATATATATGCGGTTGACAAAAAATTCAATGAAGTATTTTAATTATCAACCAAACCGTTTTTGTTCGTGCAGTATTGGACGTATACAGATGTGGAAAAAATTTGCGGTAATATACGATTTTCAATGTGTTCCACTATCAATCAATTAGTGAACTGTGGACCACTCTTGATTTTTGATTTGTTCCCACTTCTTAAGGTTTGTTTTGGTTTGAAGCTAGGACGATTCCGAATCGGTTCTAAAGAGAAGGACAAACGCAGCGTCAAAGATTTTGCGAGGATCCGTTTTCAATAAACGACTGTGACTACTTCGAACGGTTCTAGGACCGTCCCTACAGCGAACCAAAACAAGCCTTTTAGAGCACGTGACTCCGCTTTTACGATTCGTAAGTTCAATCCAGTCAGCATGAAAATTTGTGTGTGGATGTGTGTCTGGCTTATCAGGAAAGAGACGATGCCGACGTTCCATTGCATGCGATAAATTATTTGCTGAAATAAATGTATCAAATAATTTCTCTTCTGAAAATAAGGGTTGTGGTTCCTTTTTGCCATAACGGCTTTGAAAACAAAATACATTCTACGAACTAAAAAACATAATGTTAACTTCTGAAAAATAAACTAAAATGTAACTCAAAACAAAAAACTACGAATCTAATGTAAGAAAGGTTCAAATAAACCACCTTGCTGTGCCAAACAATAGCCAAATCTGTAGATTTGGCGTAATGTTGGCGCAGAGTTGGATAATTGTCCCTCTTAATTCATCAATATTTGTAGCTCTCTGAAATTCATGCAGATAAGCGGATTCTTCCAGATATCCCCAAAGACAGAAATCACTCGGAGATAAATCTGGTGATCTGGGAGGCCACATGATCGTACCGCTAGATATTACACGAACTGGAAACGTAGTTTGGAGAAATTGTGTCACTGCTCGTGCATTGTGACTTGAACAACCATCCTGTTGAAACCAAATGTCCCCAAAATTAATAGAAAGTAGCTGAACTGTCGGAATAATTTGATTTTGAAGGAGTTGTAGATATTTGACAGCGTTTAGGTCACCATCGATAAAGAAGGGACCTATGAGTCTCCTAACATTCCTGTCCAAACATTGAGTTTTTGTGGGTATTGAGTACGCACAGGAATACTTAGATGCTGATTTTCTCGAGACCAATATCGTCAACGGATGGATTGTGTTTCCTATGTAAAGAAAACGATGACTCGTCTGTAAATACGTTTTTCAAAAAAAAATATTTTCATTTTATTTTCCATCATGGTTTCACAAAATTCCATCCGTCTAATGTGGTCCTCGGGAAAAATTTCCTGCGTTGTTTGTACTTTGTAACAATGTTATCCATTTCTTTTCAAAATATTCCGAACAGTTATGTCATTCATATTGATTTGATCTGCGATTTGTTGGCCTGTACAAGATTTACTGGCTTCAACGGCGGCACATACACTTATTTCCCTATTTTGACGCTCTTCATTAATTGGCTTTACCGTGGTTCATCGACATTTTGACACTTCTTTTATTTTCAATCGTTATGGGCATACTAATGCGAGTGAGTAGACTGCGAGACTGGCACGTAAATGTGCTCGAGACAAAGAGTGCAGGAAGGGGAACAGCGGTCCAGGTGACTAATTGATTCTTCATTGCGCATATTTGTTATATTTTGTGCTGGTCGACTATAAACACCATCCAACATCCAAACACATTGGAAATCGCGGCAATTTTTTTCCACATCTGTATACTGAATGAACATTTTCTGATAATTTCATTATTTAGAAAAATGAGGCTTTTTTATAGGTACATTTCAAAATAAAAATCAACCACCCTGGATGATTTTTCCTGGAATATCCCGGAAATCCCTGTTGATATTTTTTCCAATTTTCTTCCAACCTTATTTATTTCTATTATGGTTGGAAATATGATCAAGAGCCCTTCTGAATGAGGTACCATTCAACCCATGATGCAATCCGAAAAATAAGTCACTACCTCAACACTCATGTTTAATTTAAAAATTGGTTGAAAATAATGAATTCATTTCATACTTTTGACGGTACGGGATATTATTTTTTTACATAACGTTCTATTATTCTATTATTTGTTCCATAGTTTATTAGAGGGAACTTTATCAGTGTGAAAGCAGCCACGAGTTTTAGCCATGAATCTGTCGCGGCGATACGGCGTGTACTCGGCCGCCAGCGGTCCCTAAAATGTGTTGGAATTTTTTGGCCAGAGCCATTAATTTACTATTTGAAGGGAAAGTTGAAACAGATGAGGGTATTTTGACAATGGCATAGAACTGTTTGCTACTGGACATGGTTTGAAAAACTCAAACAAGTAGTTTTGCATGAAAAAATACTAATTGTACTTTAGTAACTACTCATTTTCGAAATTCGTCGAATGGGTACATGAGAAGGTATTTTTTCAATAAAGGAAATGAGAATCGGTCGGAATATTAACCCCCCCACGTTTCGAAAAAATCCCTAATTCCAATTAATAGTATATTTTCTCATGAATCTCCATCAACATTTTCGTGGATGGGGATTTTTTTGCATAAACCTGTGATACTTAAAGTGCTCTACAAGACCTATATTTCGAAATATTTGGTCGCACAGAAATTTGGCGCCCACAACGAATTAAATTAATTTTCAAAAAAATTCCAAAACTCTTTCAAAGTTTTCGTGGATGGGGATTTTTTTGCATAAACCTGTGCTACTTAAAGTGCTTTACAAGATCTATATATCGAAATATTTTGTCGCACAGAAATTTGCCCCCACAACGAATTAATTAGTTTTCAAAAAAATTCCAAAACTCCTCCAAAGTTTTCGTGGATGATGATTTTTTTGACTAAACCTGTGCTACTTAAAGTGCTTTACAAGATCTATATATGGAAATATTTTGTCGCACAGAAATTTGGGGGAATTTTGGACAAAATATTTCGAAAAATAGGTCTTGTAGAAGACTTTAAGTAGCACAGGTTTATGCGAAAAAATCCCCATCCACGAAAACTTTGATGGAGATTCATGAGAAAATATACTATTAATTGGAATTATGGATTTTTTCAAAACGTGGGGTGGAGGTTAATATACCGCCCGATTATCATTTCCTTTATTTAAAAAATCCCTTCTTATGTACCCCTTCGACGAATTTCGAAAATGAGTAGTTACTGAAGTAAAATTAGTATTTTTCCATGCAAAACTACTTGTTTGAGTTTTTCAAACCATGTCCAGTAGCAAACAGTTCCATGCCATTGTCAAAATACCCTCATCTGTTTCAACTTTCCCATCAAATATTAAATTAATGGCTCTGGCCATGAAACTCCAACACATTTTAGGGACCGCTGGCGGCCGAGTACACGCCGTATCGCCGCGACAGATTCATGGCTAAAACTGATGGGAACTTTAGTATCACTACCAAAAAACTTTTAGACATTGAATATTTTGCAAACGTCTGAGCTTTATAGTAATGGTATAAGCTTCGTTATTTGATACTTTGACATTGAATTCATACATTAATACTGATACCCCGGCGGTAGGGGGTATAACTCCGACACTGTCTGAACCTCATAGTAATTTCTAGAACAGACATTTCCATTTTTATTAACTAGCTCCGTCTATATGGCGAGAACTTCGTCATATAGGTAATTGAATAGGCGAGTGAAAGCGTTAAATTGGTCTTATCATATGAACACGGATGATAAATATTTATTGCCTTCGTTGAAGTTACAACTGATGGTCTAGGCGATAAACATTTGGCTTGGCAAGCGTAAAGGCGCCTTCATATTAAGACACGTACATTCACGAACATTTTTGCGTTTCTGTCTACTCAACAAAGAACATGTTTTTATATTGTTACAATACACTACAACACTGCCTGTTTCATCACGCGACTGGTTAACGTAACGTAAGAAGGTGCCGAAATAACGTCCTAGATGACGTAGAATACCTCGTGAAGCGGCCGCCCCGAACGCTCCAGTGGATCTTCCTAATGACCACATTAACGGCGGCGCTTCGCTAGCGGAGTCATTCAGATAAAGGCAAGTTAACCTATAAGGTCCAGAGTCCAGTGAAGTGCGCGGTATATTTTAGCGGTGAATTTCTTTTGAGTTACTTAATTGAAAATGTATCTTCCATAATTGTTGACGTAGGTTTGATGAATTCGTAGGATGGATAAATAAACCAAAAATGAGGGAGATCATTATGTAACGTACACTGCACGCCAGAAGCAATGGTATAACCGACATTTACTAAAAGTAATTTGTGGATGCAAAATAGGTTGACAATCTCCTCGGATTTGTAACCGGGACTAATTTACTACCTATCTGGGAATCACAGGGGCAATATTCACGTGTCCCACTGCAGCATTAGAGGTAATGCTGAATCTTCCGCCACTGCACTTGTGTGTAATGAAAGAAGCGGCAAAAAGTGCCTTCAGACTGCACCAGGCATCAAACTTGAAGGCTGGAAATCTGATTGGACATCTGAAGATTCTGGAAAATACTACGCTAGAATCCAGGTACAAGCCATCAGATATTATGCCAGCTAGGCACGACTTTGAAGTGAATTATGAAATGGTTATAAACAACCACCATATATTCACAATGCTATACTGATGGTTCCAAGATGCACGAAAGGGCTGGAGTGGGAGTAACGGGACCTAGTTTTAGGCTCTCAAAGGAAAAGCCCCAACAATTTTTCAAGCAGAAGCCCATGCTATAGAAATTGGCGCCCAAGAATGCCTTGAAACAGGCTTCAGGGGGGCAAAGAACTATATCCTATCAGACAGCCAAGCAGCACTGAATGCTCTAAAGTCACACACTTGTGAGTCTAGACTGACTTGGGACTGCAAACTCTCCCTAAGACAACTGGCTACGAAAAATCATGTTACTCTGATGTGGGTGCCAGGTCACAAGGGAATCAAATGCAACGAAGAAGCGGAAAGCCTTGCCAAGGAAGGGGCAAACATTCAATTTTCTGACCCAGAACCCTGTGGTCTTTCCAAAGTCCACATCAACCAAGAGTTTCGGCGTTGGGAAGCTGACCAAATTAAAACCCACTGGAACAAGGTTTCAGGGCAAAGACAAGTGAAAAGGCTTCTGAGCCCATCGCCAAAGAAAGCTGAACAGCTTCTCGAGTTGGACAAGAAAGACTTGAATCTGGTAACGGGACTGCTCACTGCACATTGTCCTCTGAGGTATCACCTCAAAAAAGTGGTTAGATCAGATAGTGAACCTGCTGAAACTGCAAAACACCTGGTTTGCGACTGCCAAGAGCTGTTTTGCAAAAGGCTTGAGTTCCTCGAAGGGGTTTCACTAACGCCCTCAGACATCAGGAACTTAGCTCCCAGGAAACTGATACGCTTCGCAAGAAGTCTCGGAATCCCGGGTCTTGAATAGATAACGGTACTGTACAAAAGTCCTTATAGGTCCAGGTACGGAAAAGCTGAAGAGCCATATTTACACAATCTACCTATAATTTTAATATAAAAAAAACACATCAAGGAAGCTTTCATCTTCCGTAATTATTGACGTAGGATTCGCAGATGAATATAGCGTATAAAGAGTAACTTAGATGGGTCATCTTGAGTAGTAGAGATACACAGACTTCCCGCTAGCAGCGTAATAAACAACATTTTCGAAAAATAATGTTAGGAGGCAAGATAAGCTGGGAATCATTTCTGATTTTCAATCAGGACAACCAATTCGCTACCTTGAACTTCCGCTCTGAAAAAAAAAGTTTTGGAAAATCCACACAGTCATATTCATGATTATTTAAAAATATATCAAACTATGTTCCAAATATGTATGAATAATCCATCGGGAATTAAAAAAAGGAAGATGGATAACATTCAGTCATCGGGGAACAAAAAATCAAGTATTTATGAAATTTAAATTTCATATCGATTGAAAATTATTCAGATTTCTCAATCGGAATCGTAATTGATGATCTAATGATGAGGGTGCTGAATTCAAAGAAGTGTATGGATAGTGTATTTTGTTATTGTTCCCCCTAATATTATTTTTCGGAAATGTCGATTTTTCCATCGCCAATGATGTGCAGTGTATATCACTTGATATAACCCCATCTTGTCATTTAATACATTATTTGTATTATTATGAGTATTTATCGACCCCGCGAAGGATAAATATCATTCAACGCTAATAATTAGTAGGTACTGGTGATAAGAGAATCAGAATGAATCGCCACTGGAAACCACACGTGCATCAAAATTATGATTTGGAAACGTGTCTCATCAAATTTTCAAGTGCTAGTGGACTAAAATATATGGTGGTGAGAGTAGAGGAAAGTGGGGATCCCCCCATACTACCCTCTCGAATAAAATTTTACTTCTGGAAGAATTTTCCGATTTTTTTTTCGGCGAGCGAAGCCAGGCTGATACGTCCCAATAAAAAGGCACCAATTAATTTCCCTATTCAAAATGTTTTTGGATCTGTACGAAAACCCAACGGAATAGTTACCAAAATAATAATGAAAATAGGGCACCATGTAAAAGGCATATATATACAGGGTGTAACATAAGTACGTTAAAATATTCAAGTGACGTATTCTTGAGACAATTTTAAGAAAAAAAGTCCATAAACTTGTGTCCGGAAATGCTTCGTTTCGGAGATACAGGGTGTTGAAATTGATTTTTTTTGTTCGCTTTTTAAAAATAACTTTTGCAAAAAATAAGTTATTTTCACGAAATTTGGTACCCGGGGTTTTTTTGAGGGCGCTGCGTACGCTGTCATTATTTATTTCAAATTGCCCTAACACTTTTGACAGTAAACTTTTGGTACTTTTCATGAAAAAACCTTATTCCCACACCTTTTCCAAGTAAAAAAGGTACACTTTCTCAACAACGCTGGAGGTGATCGTTTTCGAGATATTTACAATTTTCTATATCGATGCATGTTAATTAGCTCCTAGGGCGCTAAGTGAAGTTGCTGAGAACATTACAAAAACTAAGTATGTGGTAGGTCTCGTCAAAATAAACTACTTTTTTCCTATGAAATGTTTATCGAAAAATGATTTGTTTTCGAGATACAGATTGTTGAAATTTTTCAAAACATGGTTGGTTTTTGTCATAAGTTTTTTGCAATTTTAGTTATTTTCATCGAACTTTATATGCAGTATACCCGGACAGACTTCTTCTAAACTGAGCATTATCAAACTGCTTAATCAGTATAGCCAAATTTGATTTCACTAATTTTTGTCACTCTCCGCTTGCAAATTAAGTTAATCAAATCGAGTAGGCTATGAACGTTCGTTTATAAAAATAGAAGTTCGCTGTCACATTTTCAACTATCCATTGACAAATTCACAGTTCGGAGTGATTTTTTGGTACCATGCCCGACTTTACGAATGCTGAAATGGCTGATATGGTTTTTGCATACGGCTTGGCTGACGGAAATTCAACCGAGGCCAGACGCATCTATCAGGAAAGGTATCCCCAACGCGTCACTCCTTGTGCAGCGACATTTGCGAATCTTTTCCGGCGACTTTCCGAATCTGGAAGCTTTGAAAGAAATTCTGCAGTAGGACGGCCACGGACTACAAGAACTGTGGAATTGGAGGAGGCTGTTCTCGAAGAAATTAGTGAACATCCAGAGACAAGTATAAGAAAAATTAGTCAAACTTTAAATGTGAGTCACATGACCGTCTACAGAATTTTAAAGGAACAGCAATTATATCCTTATCATATTCAGCGTATCCAGGCACTTACGCTACGTGATTTTCAACCACGTATCGAATTTGCTCAATGGCTTCAAAGAAAAGTCGAACAACATCCCTACATTTTATCGAAAATCCTCTTCACAGATGAGGCTAATTTTTCAAGAAATGGTATCATGAACTTCCATAACAACCACATCTGGGCGGAAGATAACCCACATGCGATAACGCAAACTCATTTCCAAGACAGATTCTCTTTTGATGTATGGGTAGGCATAATTGGGGATTATTTAATTGGGCCCTATTTTCTCCCCTTACGTTTGAATGGAGATGCTTACCAAAATTTTGGAACACGAGCTTCCCCAGCTTATGAAAGATGTTCCCATTGGTCTCCGAAATCACTCTTGGTTTACGCACGATGGAGCCCCTGCTCATTTTAGTCTGATAGCAAGAAATTTCTTAGACGTAGCATATCCCCAACGATGGATAGGAAGAGGAGGCACTCAGCATTGGCCCCCGAGGTCACCGGACCTCAATCCCGTCGATTTTTTCTTTTGGGGACACCTAAAATCACTAGTTAATGCTAGCCCCATTGAAAACGAGGAAATGTTAAGGGATCGCATCATAGCTTGCTGCGAAACGATAAGAAACACTCCGGGCATTTTTCAACGGGTGCGGAATTCTTTGATGAGGAGAGCAGAAGCTTGTATTACTGTTGGGGGTCGTCACTTTGAACAGTTGTTGTAATAGTTGTTTCGTTCAATTTTTATATGTTCAATTGCCTAATAAATAACATAGTACTTCTCCGAATTGTTTTTTTGCAAACTCCGAAATGTAGCACTTTCCAATTGAATAATTAAACCTGACAATTTTTTTTTTAATTTGGATTGATTAAGCAGTTTGATAATGCTAAGTCTGTGTTTAAAGTTTGATGAAAATAACTGCAGTTGCAAATAACCATGTTTTGAAAAATTTCAACAATCTGTATCTCGAAAACAAATCATTTTTCGATAAACATTTCTTAGGAAAAAAGTAGTTTATTTTGACGAGACCTACCACATACTTAGTTTTTGTAATGTTCTCAGCATCTTCACTTAGGCGCCCTAGGAGCTAAGTAACATGCATCGATATAGAAAATTGTAAATATCTCGAACACGATCACCTCCAGCGTTGTTGAGGAAGTGTACCTTTTTTACTTGGAAAAGGTGTGGAAATAAGGTTTTTTCATGAAAAGTACCAAAAGTTTACTGTCAAAAATGTTAGGGCAATTTGAAATAAATAATGACAGCGTACGCAGCGCCCTCTAGATGTTACATGAAAATTAATACGAAATTATGATTTCCCACGTCAAAAAAACCCCGGGTACCAAATTTCGTGCAAATAACTCATTTTTTGCAAAAGTTATTTTTAAAAAGCGAACAAAAAAAAAACCATTTCAACACCATGTATCTCCGAAACGAAGCATTTCCGGACACAAGTTTATATAGACTTTTTTTCTTAAAATTGTCTCAGGAATACGTCACTTGGATATTTTAACGTACTTATGTTACACCCTGTATAAAAAAATCGTCAATTCATGCTTTTTGATTCCCCTGGAACAAAATAATGGCCTGAAACCTACTGGATAAAGATAAAAAGTAAAAGTTACTTGAAAATATATGTGCACGCTGTTTAGAAGTGTTTATACATTGTATGAACACATAGAAAACACGTTTCTTGTAAAGAAGCTAATATCAAGTTGCTTAAAACCGAAATCAATTCCCCAATTACTCAGCTTTGATAGAATTCCATGAAAAATGCATAGGATTAGTTATTACAAAATAATACATGAAGGTATATCAAGTTGCAATCGTTGCTCAATGCTTTGTGAACTTTCTATTTGTTTCTCTTGACAGTCGATGAATTTTAACATCAAAGCGCACTCCGATATCCCAATTATCCACTTCCAATGTTCTCAGTGGTAAATCGGAAACCTGGTGAAACTTGGAATACATCAGAGTTCGATAAAGTCTAATAAAAATATTAGTTGGTTTCAATTCGACAAGTAATTGGCAAATGAAACGTTTCCTCCGTCGGGAAACGATTAAAAATATTTCTGGCTTGATTTCAAGGATAATCTTACATGTTGCAATATCCAAATTTATTTCAACATCTGTGGGTTGGAGTTAAAAAGGCCAATGTTAACATTTTCTATAGAATTAATTATTGCATTCGATTTTGTTTCTTGCTCTTTCATTGCTAAAAGAGCAAATGTCAATAATTTGCTGTTTTGAGTTAATCATTGCATTATATTTCTTTTCTTGCTGTCTTTCATATGCTAAAACGGCCAATATAAAATTAAACCAATCCATGAATGTAATAATATTAATAATAATAATAATATTTATTGATGTTAGTGTACAAGTGAAGTACTTACATAAGTCAGTAAATGTAAAAAAGTTAAAAAGTTTAAAATCGGGTAAACCAACATTAAATGCGACAATACATAACATTGACATGATAAATAGACTGTTAACTTGAAAAACACTCATAGACAAACATTCATCAGTCAGAAATTTTTCGAATAATAATAGTAATAAGAAAGAAGGGAATTTTGTGGCATAATGGACAAATTATTAAATTAAAGAAAGAAAGCATCCTCAACTGGGAGTCGAACCCACGACCTTATGATTTCTAGCCATTCGCTCTACCATCTGAGCCATTCGAGGACATAGGAATCGACACACACTCGTAAATCATTTCCTTCCATAATTTAATGTTCATGTTAGAAATGAATCGAAGATCAAACGTACTTATCAATGGCCGTCGAGATCCATTACCTGTCACTCAACGTCATCGTTATTTGACGATTACAGTAGCAGATTCCAGGAAGATGATCTCTAACCACTGATAAGATTTAGCCAAATATATAATGTAAAAGTGGAAATATTGCGTCCGAAAGAAATACAAGAAAGAAGGGAATTTTGTGGCATAGTGGACAAATTATTAAATTAAAGAAAAAAAGCATCCTCAAGTGGGAGTTGAACCCACGACTTTATGATTTCTAGCCATACGCTCTACCATCTGAGCCATTCGAGGACATAGGAATCGACACACCCTCGTGAATCCTTTCCTTCCATAATTTAATGTTCATGTTAGAAATGAATCGAAGATCAAACATACTTATTAATGGCCGTCGAGATCCATTACCTGTCACTCAACGTCATCGTTATTTGACGATATCAGTAGCAGATTCCAGGAAGATGATATCTAACCACTGATAAGATTAAGCCAAATATATAATGTAAAAGTGGAAAGAAATACAAGAAAGAAGGGAATTTTGTGGCATAGGGGACAAATTATTGAATTAAAGAAAAAAAGCATCCTCAAGTGGGAGTCGAACCCACGACCTTATGATTTCTAGCCATACGCTCTACCATCTGAGCCATTCGAGGACATAGGAATCTACACACACTCGTGAATCCTTTCCTTCTATAATTTAATGTTCATGCTAGAAATGAATCGAAGATCAAACGTACTTATCAATGGCCGTCGAGATCCATTACCTGTCACTCAACGTCATCGTTATTTGACGATTTCAGTAGCAGATTTTTAAATAATAGTAATATTTATTGATGTTAGTGTACAGTGAAGTACACACATAAGTCACAATTAAGTACAGCTTAATTTGCTTTTCAAAAGTTTTCAAGTTCAATACCTTTACTGAGGTCGGTGGAACGTTGAACATGGTAACGCCATAATGGTTAGCACCATCTTTAGTTTTTTTCAGCCTGTGAAATTCTGGAACTAGATTCTGACGATTACGAGTATCATAATTATGTACTTACTGATGGGATATATATTTATATTCATTTTTTTACGTGTAGAAGACATTGTAATATGAGACTGGTGGTAGAGTTATAATTTTTAGTCGTGTGAATTCATTTCTACAATCATCCCGGTAGCCAACGAAGTTCTTTCCGCTGGAGTTTGAATACTAGCTCAGTATGTGGAGAGTGGCCCCACACAATTATACAGTAGCTTATGACAGACTGTATAAGCCCGTAATAGGCGGTTTTCAGACAAGCTTCACCAACACATTTGGAGAGTTTTCTCAGAAGAAATAGGTTCTTTGATATCTTTCTTTGGGTGTACATTGCGTGATCTAACCAATTTAGTTTGCTGTCGAGCATAACCCCAAGGAATTTAACAGTATCGCTATCTGTTTCTAATGATCTTAGTATGAAAGTTAGATTTTCAGTTTTCTTAACATTCAGGCAAAGTTTGTTCGCATTCCTTGGCTATCGAATGTGCGTCGGTGATAGATTTATTGAATTCTATTAGGTTAGTGTGTTTGCCTACTATGGCTGTGTCGTCAGCAAATATTATTAACCGACGAAACCAAAAAGGAGGAGGTTCTCTAGTCGACGCGTATATTTTTTTTTATGTATGATCACGCATAACTTTCTTTTTCTTCTTTTTTCAGTGGATAGGGTGTACTTCGAAGTTGGTCCCATTTGAATTTAAAAGAAGAAACCCACCCCTAAGGGTAGCAAAATGAAGGATATTGATCACTCACCCTCTGAATTCTGGTCCGTTAACCGATTCTATCAGGCATAACTTTGTACTGGGTTCTTCGATTTGGATGATTCTTTTTTTAATAGATAGGGTATACCTCATATTTGGATTTCAAATGAAATTATCCACCCTTACGGGTGGAAAAATAGGGGATAATTGATTTTTCACTTGTGAACATTGGCATACACATATGTAGTTGACAATGACAGATCGCTACTGTCATTATTTTTGTTCTACATCAGTCACAATCATTATATTCTATGAGAGGATGGAATGATATACAAAGTAATGAAATAAACTAACCAGAACAACAAAAATAATTTATATTACAACAAATAGTAAAAGTAGATAATCATATTAATTAACCGGTAATAGTTGAAGCAAGGTGGGTAAGTATTTTGGAAGTAATAAAAAACAAGTAGGTAGTAATTAGTAGATTTCAGCCACAAAAAATTGAAAAATAAAAACTTGTTAACAAAAAATTAAAACGACGAAATACGGAACTGAAAAGTAAAAAATAAAATAAACCTTCTCAGTCTCAATAACTAAGCTCCTAAACTAATGTAAGTAACTAATTTTGAGTCGGCGCCAACCGAACAATCAACGAAGATCATTAAATTACTTCAAAAAAATTATCAAAATGTCACCGCGCAACTCGATGCCATCATTTTACGCCTTACCTAATTCATTTGCTTGTTTGTTTGGCGCCGACTCAAAATTAGTTACTTACATTAGTTTAGGAGCTTAGTTATTGAGACTAAGAAGGTTTATTTTATTTTTTACTTTTCAGTTGCGTATTTCGTCAGTTTAATTTTTTGTTAAAAAGTTTTTATGGAATATGTATTTTCAAATATGCCTGGGAAATCATTAATGTAAATTGAGAAAAGGACAGGGCCCAGGACAGAACCTTGGGGTACCCCATGTATTATCTGTAGTTTCGAAGATGTTATATTATATGTGACGATTGGCGTGCGATCTTTCAGATACGATGTTAAGAGGAGAACGTTGTTGTCATCGAAGCCGTAGTATTTTAATTTGAACAATAGTAAATCGTCGGACACACAGTAGAATGCCAATGTCACTATAAACTTATCCACATCAGTTGAAGATCAAAACTTCAGTTGCAATTTCCTCAAATGTGTTTTTTTTTTACATTGGCCCTTTTTGCTCCAAGCCACAGATATATCGGGAGCCCTAGGCTTTTGTCTGTCCATAACTAACAGAAGTATAGAAAGCAATCACCTAAGCAACATTTGAAATGTAATAGGGATCTCTTTCAATTTAAAGGTTCTATGGGAGTTTGGAAATGGCCAATTTAATTTAAGCGAGTAATATATCATTCAAGTAACCTCGCAGGAAGGATCCCTGAGTGCTAAATAGTGTTCAACTTCATCTGGGGAATAAAATATTATTGTACTTTCTTTCCTTATTATAAATATATTTTCCACGAGCTTGCTGTAAAAAGGTTTGTTTTTTGCCTTAGATTTCGCCTTCAGTGCATCTTTATCATCTTTGTGGGGGAAAATCAACGAATGCAACGAACTATAAATAATCAGCATATTTGATGAATGCAGTTTTTCCATAAATATTACTGACCTTGTAAATAGCTTTCTATAGGTCTATTCATGTGGAAGAGCACTGAGTAATGGTGTTGGGAACGGTTTCACGATTCATTTTCAAAGTATTTTTATTCGTTAATAGGATGACATCGTTTATTACACGGACAGAGCCAACAGAGCATCGATTTGGCACATGAGATTTGACAATTTGATTACGATCAATTCAGCTCATTTTCTCTTCTACTGTAGAATATAACACGCTTCATATTTAATTTTTTAACTTTTTTAATCCTTTGTTGAAAAATTATTTCAGTTTTATAGTTCTTCCTTATAGGCTCTATATGTGCTTTTATTCGATACGTCACGTCATTGTGAGATATTTTTTGCCGACACATTAACTATGCAACAGATCTTTAGAAAACAACAGGATTTTATACTCACATTAACATTAGGATTCATTGTCGATTAAATGAAAAAAAATATGATAGGGACAGTTACATATTCCTTAACTGGTGATTCTTTTGTTTCCTATCTTTTCAGGTCAATGTTAGGAGAAATCACTAACTCACGAAAAAGAGAGAAATGTCTTTCCAAATGCTGGTTGTTACCTTCAGTTGAGAACAATATCTTATATCGTTCATATGAAAAAAAGGAAACGAAAGAATCTTCAGATATGTAAATGTCCCCATGATATTTTTTTATTTCAACGACAAGGAAACTTAATGTTAATCTATGTAATAAAAATGTCTTTGTAAGCGCAATACGTGAGAACGGATGGATAGATTTGGGTATTTTTTCAAATGTTCGTAATAGCCCGAGGATGGTTTTTACGAAATTGCCAGGAAAATGGAAAATTCGGGAATATAAGAAAAATTTGGCCAACAAAAGGAATATCCGTTAAGCTCCTAGTAAAGGTCCGGTAGCTCAGTGGTTAGAGCGTTTGCTTGGTAACTCTAAGGGCCCGGGTTCAATCCCCGGGCGTGTCCACACAAACATCTACTTTGATTTTATTTCAATAGAAAAGTTACTGGATTCGGCAAAAATTGAGTGTTGTTTTCTATAGTATTTTTTAAGACCATAACACCTCGAATCGTGGATATGCGTAATTCTTTGGTCGTGGAAAAGTGTTCAGGAATATATATACATATACCTGCATATATATATATATATATATATATATTTTTATATTTAAATATATTTATATATATATATATATATATATTTTTTTTTATATTTAAATATATTTATATATATATATATATATATATATATATATATATATATTGAGTGGGGGAATTTTTCTTAGGTTTTAGATTCAGGTTGACAGAAAAACGATTTATTAGATCATTTGGACGACGTTTCGTCCCTAGGTTTAGCGATTTATTTAATCATTTCGTCTGGAAAAATTGTTTTGTTTTGATAAAAATTTTCTTACATTTGTTTCAATAAAATGTCCTGTACTTACCTAAGCAACAAAAACGGTTACTCAACATTGTATTCTTCTCTTTTTCTTCATTATGGTTGTAAGTAGTTATTTTAAATTTTATTTCTGGGTTTGTTATGAAAATTAAGTAGGTTGATATGTTGAGAGCATGTGCGAATTTTAGTTGGTCGTGTCGGATCGACTATTAGTAAGGCTATGTGTGTAGGGAGGATTGGGAATGGAATCTACGTGTTGGTTTTGTGAACTTTATAAGAGGGTGTAATATATTTGGCGTTTTGGCATTTTTTATGTATATCATTTCTTTTATGCAACGTTTATCTTTATTTGTCTCAAATGCTAAGATTTTGGTGTTTTCAAAGTTTGGGTTAAGATGGCTTTGGGGTTTTTTTGGTTGTTTTGTTCATAATCGTAAACTTTATTTATTCTTTGTTGGATTATTTTATTGATGAATTTTATTGGGTAGTTGTTGTTTAGTAGAGTTTTCCTGATTTTTTCTAGACATTCTTGTCTTAACTCTGGACTGCTTAATTGAATGGCTCTGTCTGTTAAACTTCTTACTACGCTTTTTTTGTGTCGTGTAGGGTGATTTGGATGGAAATTTAAATATCTGCCAGACCAGGTATCTTTGGTGTACCATTGGGTGAGTATTTTTTCATCTTTTTTAATCAAAGTGAGGTCTAAGAAATTGATTCTGTTGTATGTTTCTGTTTCAGCAGTAAATTGTAATTTTGGATGAAATGAATTGAAAGAGGTTACAATTTCCTCCAGTTTGTTTCAAACTACCGTTTTTCAAGAGGTATGTGGATGATTGCATAATAGCTATCCCAGAAAACAAACTGGAGGAAAATGTAACCTCTTTCAATTCATTTCATCCAAAATTACAATTTACTGCTGAAACAGAAACTGACATCAATTTCTTAGACATCACTTTGATTAAAAAAGATGAAAAAATACTCACCCAATGGTACACCAAAGAACCTTATTTATAGCATTCCATGTAACGATTGCAACAAAGAATATATAGGTATGACGTCACAACTTTTAAGCAACAGACTCAACGGCCACAAATATTTGAAAAAATCAAGCACTGCCTTAAAAAAACAATCAATGGTAAGAATATTTTAATTTTTCCAGACTATGTAGAAATGATTAAATAAATCGCTAAACCTGAAGAAGTCCTCAGCGTCCAAATGATCCAATAAAATAGTTTTTCTGTCAACCTGAATCCAACACCCGAGAAAAATTCCCCCACTTACTACCTATATACAACAAGATTCAAGAACACTAATCCAGATATATATATATATATATATATATATATATATATATATATATATGTAAACTGCATCAGATTATTGATAGTGACACCTATAATCTGTGCGGTGAAGCTTAAACCTAATATCGTGGAATTTTAATCTGATCTGATACGAATTTGAAAGAGACCACAAGCCGTCCTGATGATTGGGAAACCATGAAACAGGCTGTAGACGGATGGTGGGTTCTTTTGCATTTGAAACAGATTTCTCTTATTCTCGATATATATATATATATATATATATATATTGTATTTTCTTAATCAAAATGAAACAAGCAGACTCCAAAAGATGCAGAATCGTGCTATGCGAATAATTCTACAATGCTCGAGAACAACACCAATAGCACATATGCTTCAGACCCTCCAATGGCTTCCAGTGAAGAAACTCCTTGAGTATCAAACACTGATTTTCATTTTCAAAGTCAAAATTGGACATTCAACTGTATATCTCCAGAATAAAATAACATATGATAATGAAACACATGATCATAATACGAGAAAAAAAAACAATATGGAAGTTGAAAGATATAAAAAAATAGTATATATAATTCTGTATTTTACAAAGGACTAGATAATTTTAATGAGCTTCCTCAAGAAATTAAAGATAGTGTTTCAATAATTACATTTAAAAGAAGCTTGAAGGACTACCTATTGAAAACATAGTGTATTAGTATTTTATTATTATGTATGAATTTCTATGTATGTATATAAGTTTAACTGATTTTATTTTTGTACAATGTTAAATCTTATTTTATTTATAGTTAACCATTTATGTGTTTATTTTTTAACTGAACTGACCATTTATTTACTTTTGTAAATGAATTAGTTCGACTAAAAAAAATTAATATTTGTATATTTAAATCTATATTTTGGAGTAAAATTGAGAGATGAAACTTTCAAGATGGCGACTGGGCGCCTTTTGCGAAAAAAAAAAATTGTATCTTGTGACACATCCTTTTGAAGCTCCTGACGAATACTTCTCAACCCTAGAATATAAAGTCAATATCTTCACCTACTACAAAATGGCGGAACATTTAATAATTGCCTGAATACATCGACGTTCAACTTCATAATTTGAGGAAAGATGCTGAGTTCAGTTCAGAAGATGCTCGAAATGGTTGCCTTGAACTGCTTAACATAAGAACAGCCTATCCGATATTTCACGCCGAACATTTTCGAACACAGTAACGTCGATATTTCTACAAATATTTATTATTCTCTGCCGTATATCCAATATTGAAGCAGGTTCAGTTTCGTACACCTTTTGCTTCAAATAGCCCCATAAAAAAAAAGTCTAAAGGTGTCAAATCTGGCGAGCGGGCTGGCCATTCCGTAGGACCTCGACGGCCAATCCAACGACCCGGGAAAGTATTATCCAAATAGTTTCTTACTTGTCCGTAGTAATGTGGTGGTGCTCCATCTTGTTGGAATACAATATCCATATCGAATTCATTATGATTCGCTTCGACGATTTCGGTGATTAGAGGGTCAACAGTATTTTCCAGCATATTCAAATACAGTTCCCCTGTTAAATTTTGTTCAATGAATAGAGGTCCTACAATATGGTTTCCCAATATTCCTGCCCAGACATTAATTTTTTCTGGATATTGAGTATGAGTTTCCCGGAAAATGTGAGGGTTGGTGTCACTCCAATAACGGCAATTTTTTCTGTGAACCTTGCCGTTGAGATAAAATGTAGATTCGTCACTGAAACAAATATTGTGGAGATAGGTAGGATGCCTTGCAATGGTTGCCGTCATAATTTCGTAGAATTCTGTTCTTCGATCAGGGTCATCTTCAGTTAACTGGTGTACCATTTTGATTTTGTATGGATGATACTTATTCCTCTTCAAAAGTCTCCACACAGTAGAAGGACACACCTCACAAACATTCGCGACGGAGGAAGTAGACTGTTGAGGATTTACTATCATCTCACCAATTATTTGAACTTGCTGTTCTTCCGGAATGGACGGATGACCTGGGGGCTGTTTGTTCTGTACACTACCGGTAGTTGTAAATTTGGTTACAAGTTCCCTTAAATATTTTCTACAGATAGGACGATTCGGGAAACGATCATTAAAAATTCTTTCGGTTTCGTGAAAGTTACGCGTCGCACCGTAAATAAAAATCGCTTCGATTTTTTCTTCCAATGGACGAGAATTTACCATTTTAGAGATAGTTCACGTGATACCTATTTACTAGTAAAACTGAAAACTAAATGAGAATATTTTAACTGAACAATGATGTTCGTTGTCGTACTGACATTTCTTGTCATTTTTTGTTTAAACAAAAAATAACCTATCAAACCTTATCGGGTTGATGGGATTGCAGAGAAAAACAAATATTTCTAGATGTATATCGATATTAATGTGTTTGTATGCAGGTAATTATTAAATGTTCCGCCATTTTGTAGTAGGTGAAGATATTGACTTTATATTCTAGGGTTTTGAAGTATTCGTCAGGAGCTTCAAAAGGATGTATCACAAGACCCCCCTTTAAATTTTTTTTTTCCCAGATGGCGCCCAGTCGCCATCTTGAAAGTTTTATCTGTCAATTTTACTCCAAAATATAGTATTCGTGCATCAATTTCATTATACCAAGAATCAATTTTTTTAGTTGACCCGTTCAAAAAATAAAAGGAGGGGAGGACATTAAAGAAAAGCACTGTATATATAATATATGGGGAAAACGGGATAATGGGACAACGGGTTAACGGGAAAACGGGATAAAGGGCATAACGGGAAAACAGGATAACGGGAAAACAGGATAGCGGGAAAACAGTCAAAATCATAACCTAGATAAAACAACACAAAGACAAACATAGGAAAAAAATGTTTAGGGAACGTAGAAATTTGGTCAGGATAACATGTTTTATATTACCTATATTGTGGTACCCTGAAGATGACTTTATAAAAGTCAAAACGTCGGCAAAATATCGATAGTGGTTTCAATTATTGGTCTTTATCCCAAGAAAATGTACAAACTACTTTAAGTCGTATAACACAAAATTGGGCTGTGCTGTACGAATAGACAAACAGCGGTTTGAAACCTTTAGTGTTCCGATTTCAACTTTTCGGTACGGAACACTAAAGATAAGGACATTCTGGATATTGTTATATTTCCATAAAATCCGGAACACATGAATTTTATAAAGTGCCAAAATGTAAATCCGATAAACGAGTAAGAAAAATACCTAGCCCATTTAACACGCACACCTTGAAAAAGGAAATCCACGAACCGTATCTCAAATTATACGCTCATTGAGCCAGCATCTAATCGAAAAAAAAAAAAAAAAATATCACGGCGACGGCCTGCTCTTCTAAAATATACATATTTTTCGGCCCGGTGGTAGTGTGAGGTGTCAGGTCTCTCACTCGGTGGGGTCGAGGTCGCTCGAAATGTGTACTTTACGGCTCGCTCGTACCGTACGAGAGAGTGGAGAGCAGGCAGAGCAGAGGGCAGACATTACCCGAGGCATCGACCGAGGGTAACGTCCCCGACAATAACAAACCTTCGACTTCGAATGTTCGTTCGCCTCGCCCCCACCCCCTATCAGGCGGCCGCACTCACCTCTTTGAGAATTATATACAGCGGTGTCAGATTCTCCATGTCTCGAGATTTCTGGAAAAATTTGGAAAACTTATCATTCAGAATAGCAAGTTTGTATTATAGGCCAGTCATTGTAGTCAATTCAGTTATTTTCCCAAATGCCATATGTAAAAAAGTTGTCATTAAATCTTTAGGAAAAATTGCTTCTAGTGAAAAGAGGTTAGACATATTAATATTTTAAATTTTTATTGAGAATAAAGTTATCTTAGGTGAAATTAAGTGAGAAGCAATCATTTTCATAGAAGTAACTACACAAAATAAGCATAAGTAAAAAAACTAATTTTTAATGCGGCCTCTATACTAATTATCATTTCCATTTTCTCTTGTTATAGTATCACCTTCGCTGCCTTTATTGTTATAGTATTTCTAATCCCAATTGGACCGACATAAAAAGTTTCGAGAGGGAATTCTCTTTCCAGTTGCCGCCTTGACATAGGCGTCGGTATATTATTATTCAGTGGTATTTTTTCAGTTACTTATTCTTACAATCATAGCAATTGATCACCCCATGTAGACACATGTTATCTCAACTGAATTTTATTATTTGTTGGAGATTTGGTATAGCGGGAACAAGTACAATAAAAGTGGTCCAAATTTTAATTAAAATAATTAATAAAAAAACCTTTTTAAAGACAAGCTTTTATTCAAATGCGCTAAAAAGTAAAAAATAATAGCTTTGGATGTGTCTTTCTGGATACAATGATAGAAGTGAAAGAGAGGTATGCAAAATATTCAATGATCGACATCCAGATCGCCCCCCTATCAGTAATAGTACAGTGCACAGAATTAATAAAAGTTTCAATGAAACAGGAGCTGTATCGAAGAATATTTTGAGAAATAATGTGAGAAGAGGGATTGGACACGAACAGGTTATATTGGATTACTTTGGGAATAATCCCAATGCCAGTTTGAGAGTGGCAAGCCTAGATTTGAATTCACCACGGGAAAACATACGGAGATAACTGAGAAAATACAAAATGAAACCATTCAAACCCAAGTTTTTGCTTACCCTAGAAGACGGAGATCAAGAAAAACGACTAAAATTTTGTTTGTGGGCACAAGGAGAATACCTGAGAAACAGACGTTTTTTAGAGTGCATTTTATTCAGCGATGAAGCCACTTTCACGACCAACGGTGTTGTTTCATCTCAAAACACTAGATTTTGGGCAACCGAAAACAATAATTGGGTTATAAACTACAAAAAAAGTTAATGTATGGTATGGTATGGTTAATGTACGGTGCGGAATATTGAATGAACGAATCATAGGCCCATTTTTTTTTCGAAGGAAATATAAATTCCTTGAAATTACTAGAATTTTTCAGAACTGAACTATGGAATGCTATTCATGATCTTCCTATTGTTGAGCGAATAAACTTACATTTTCAATTAGATGGATGCTCTGTGCATAATGCTGGAATTATTAAACAATGGCTGCATGAACAGTTTCTCCATCACTAGAATGCTCGAGGAAGTGAATTGATTGGATGGCCGCCCAGGTCCCCCGATTTGACCCCACTTGACTTCTTCTTGTGGGGTCTTCTTGTACAAAAAGTTTACAAATCCCGCACAAGAACTAGACAGGAGTTGTGTGAAAGAATACGTCAAGCTTGTAGAGAAATAACACCCGAAGGACTCAAAAATACTGTAACAAATATTCGAAAGAGATATGAAAAATGTATAGAATTGAATTGTGGTTTGGTGGAAACAACAAAAATTTGAAATGTATCGATTAGGGCTAGATAATTATGGACCAAGATTACTCAATTGTATTATCGACGTCATTTGTTAGCCATCGTAAAATTTGGAATTAAAATCAAAATCAAGTTTTCATTTCATTCGAAAATTCTTGGTTGATACAATAATGGATATCATGAGGAGCCAGTTTCTCGACGTTATGGATATTAATTTTTTTCCAAAAATACATTCTACAATATGTTATAACTCGAGAACAATTTGTGTTATGAATTCGAATTTCTACCAGAAACTTCAAAGATCTTCTACGTTTGTGTTGACAGTGTTGCCGATTCTCAGAATTTGTCTGAAATATTCATAAATAATGGTATGTTATCAAAATTAATATTGTAATAACTTTGTTGCCAAAATTTTGAATGAAATTTTAGGATTCACCTAAATGAAGGATGCTGAATCCAGTGGTAAAGTCGAAATTTCACGAAAAAAATCGCTAATGAAATTTAGCGATTTAGAATATTAAAAAAATCATAGTATGCTCTGAAATTTGGAATTATATTCTGCAAATTTGGTACAAACATTTTGATACTCTTCCTGCTGAAAAAATTAAAAATTCAATCGGTCGGAAAATGTAGATTTTATAAGGGTGCTCGGGTCTTAAGTGGGTCACACTGTATATATTCTAAAAGTAGTTACTTTTCCCTTGAAAGCCCCGTTTACCTTTTGAAAATGCGTGATTTCTTCGTCAAGATTCGAGCACTTATCAAATTTTTCGCTAAACTTCTAATTAGCCAAATTTTAGAAACGTTAAAAGTGCTACCTTTTTTTAATCAATATCGCAATGGGGCAAATAAACATAGTGAACTTCAAACCAACATATTAATCGGGAATTTTCTGGTAAGTTTAAATCATTTTCAACTTTTACCAAATTATTAATTCAATGAGTTGATTTTCGAGAAGTTTTGATCATATTAATGCAAATTTATAATTTAAGTTGATATTGTAGTATTATAAAATGATGCATACCAGAAAACTCAGGCTATTACCTTCCTAACGCATTTTTACTTTTCAAAATTGGACCATTTTTGGCGGAGAAAGAGCAGATTATTCAGCCCGTCGAATGCAAATTCCCGCCCGCTAGACTGCACCCCCATAAACCTAGCAGAACCATTTACAAATTTTGAAATGCCATAATTTGTCGCTAATTTAGCGCTAACTAATTACCACTTCGAAAAATGTATCGCTCATCTTTTTTCAAGCCATAATTCTGCTAGGTTTATATGAAGCTAGCAGAACCACATCCTATCTATCTAATTATGAAAAAAATAACAAATAGTCCATAATTTGTCGCTAATAAGAACTTTGTCGCTCATCTTTCTTTGTGAAAAAACAGTAAAATTAAATATCTACTATAGGCTATCAAACGTATAGTTTATACATATTAGTTCCATAACAAGCCAATAGCCATGATACAGAAAATTTCCCTAATTTGTCGCTAATATATCGCATATACAGGGTCTTTCCGAAATTGGAGCGATAAATGAAATATGGAGACTTAACGACACAAAAAATGTAAAGAAATTTTTTATTGGATCAATCAAAAATTTTCATAAATATTTTACTTGTGCACTGGTTTGATTATTCAGTCCGCAGCGTCTTTGTCCGATAGCATTGTGTTAACATATGGTATTCCCGCAGTGTTGCCAGTTTATTTCATTTCAAAAACACTAGCTATCATATTTGGCTTAATATAAAAACGGAAGAAAGACACTGAATTAAAATGGGGCCATTTCATAATGAAGCGTCATAAAAAGTTATTGATATTATGCGATAATAAATAATGTATGATAACCATTTGCTCTATGGATGCATATTGTTGAGAATTCACTTAAGCCTCTTCACTTTCCTACATCAGGTTTTGCCACAGGTCTTGTTACAGGTTCTAAGATGGAGTTATAACATAACATGATATAACTACGGATCGTATTACGTATGATGGCACAGTCGGCTTTTTGGTAGAATTTTTGTCACGAAAAAATCTGTATTGATTGGTGTAGGAGTGTTTATGTGTGTCTTGCCACGGAACAGGACTACTTTGAACTTCTTATATCACAATTTCCTTAGCACATGATGCCATATTGGCGTGGTGATGACGACATTAATTAAATATCGCTCACAAATCAAACAACGTTGAATTAAGAGAGCGCGCGCTTACTCGTAAGCGATATATCGTTCATGTTTTGTGTTAGTATGGCAGCTTCAATTTGTTTGAATTAATTTTTCGTCGGTCTGTCGACCACGATTTTTCGCTCGCTAGCCGAACACATGGAATTTTCAAAACGCCGAGCGCCGCTATAACATCTCGATCAGGCCCAAGTCAACTTCCAATGTTAACATGAATACATTTGGCATTTGATTAAAACTTGTATCGGGGTTTAATCATTAAATGAATGTGCATTTTAACAAAATTGGGAAAATAGGATGGACACAAAGAAGGCGGTGAATGCGGACTATATATCGAAACATATAGTTGAATTATCTATATATAGTTAGTTAGGTATTAACTAAGAAGGTGTATTACTATACCATAGAGTAATCGGCGATTTAAAAAGAAAACTTGTTTCACATTTATTGGTTCACCCTGTTTATAGGCGATTATTTGTATATTTGAAGTAGATTAATCTGCTATAGTTTCATCTTAGAACCAGTAACAAGACCCGTGGCAAAACCCGCTATAAGAAAGTGAAGAGTATAAGTGAATACTCAACAAAATATGCCTCCATAGAGGACGATATGCCGATAGAAATATCAACATTTTTCGGACATTTTTGCAATTGGTCAACATACATTATTTATTATTGTATATTATCACGCTATTATTATGAAATGGCCCCTTTTTAATTCAGTGAAGTGAAGTTTATGGAATGAAAATAAACTAGCAACAGTGCGGGAGTACCATGTTAACACAAAGCCATCGGACAGAGACGCGTTGCGTACTGAATAATCAAACCAGTGCGACAAACAATGGTAAGTATATATTTATGAAAATTTTAGATTGCTCCAAAAAAAATATTCTTTAATTTTTGTTGTGTCGTTAAGTCTCACAACACTCCATATTTCATTTATCGCTCCACTTTCGGAAATACCCTGTATATGCAAATAAATACCCTGTATATCAGCGACAAATTAGGTACATTTACTGTATCATGCCTATTTGCTTGTTATGAAACTAATAGGTATAAACTATACGTTTGATAGCCTTTAGTAGACAATCAAATTTTGACCAAAAAAAATGAGTGACAAATTTCTTATAGTAGTAATAAATCTGCGACAAATTATGGATTATTGTTTTTTTTTTCATAATTAGATAGACAGAGTGGTTCTGCTAGCTTCATGTAAACCTAGCAGAACCATGGTTTAAAAAAAAGATGAGCGATAAATTATAGTAGTATTAGTATTTAACGATGAGTAACAAATTTATAATTGTGGTAATAAATTAGCGATAATTTAGTGACAAATTATGGCATAATTGGAAATTTAAAATTCACAAATGGTTCTGCTAGGTTTATGGGGGTCTAGGCTGCTTGGCTTTAATATTTTTTTGAAGCCAAACTATGCCACTTGAGAATTTCGAATATATAGTTTATGATTTTTAAAATTTTACGAAAACACACAAAACTGCACAAAATAATAATTTACCTTGAATTCGCTATGACTAAATTACCGAATAACTAATCTTCCTCGGCCCGCCCGACCTTATATTCGTTCTTGGCTTCCGTTACCTTCTTGTCGGTTCGTGAAACATCAAGATCATTCGATGAAAAATCCCAGCGCGACGTCAACCAGTCAGTCGTCACATTCCTGGAATTCCGTCTCGGAAATCCCAGACCGTTACCTCGACTGACTTGCGAGAAAGATAAACAACGCAGGGGCGTACTGTACTTATTTTCGTGACAATGTTTTTGATATCTTGCAGAGTTGTAAGTATTCGAAATCGGATTAATGTTTTGAATATGCCTCTTTCTTAGTTCTTGTGCTAAACCGTCACGAAAAAATACTTTAAAATCTCGGCGTTCTCTAAACTTTACTTCTCTGGTTTCGCCTGCGAACAATTTTTTTTTTCTCTCATCTTTATATTGCTCACTATTTCCAGGACATTAACTTGGTTGTTATCACAAGTGGCCCAAAAGTCCAAGCCTATATGTTTGTGAACCATTCTTACAGATAACATTTATAACTAAATTGATATGATGATTGATGGTTCACGCAAGGTACAGGTATACAGGTTTGGTAAAGCAATCACGTTCCATTCGATGTTAAATGCAACATATATTAGTGTAGCAAACCTCCAATTCACATTCGATAGCAGATAAAATTCTGTTTATATATTGACTGTAATGGACACGAATTAAACAAACCTCAACGAAACCCGTGGGATAGATTTGCTCAGGCTCTAGCCACGCATACTTCAACTATCGCCACCATTATTGGTCTCATTGACAAAACGTTATCTGGATCAAAATGAGAACAATATAGACAAAATATCAGTTTTTTTTTACCAGTGTGAAAACAGAAACGGTCGTTGCGCCAGAAACGAAATATCAGTATATGCGCAAGGGTGTCATATGTTATTCCTTCAAATCCTTCCGAAATGAAATATCAATTGGAATTTTCTACAGTACTATGATGGTAATGATGATGAATGAAAGTTTGCACACAAATATGATAATGGTGCTTCTAATAAATCATAAGATCATATTTATCAGTGACTGTGACAATAAGATAGAAGATGGGATAAAAAGGGCGTATCTAGAAATTTATTTTTTATAGTATATTCAGAACGAGCTGAGAAAGCATGCCTACCCCATTTCAGATTTTGTATCTCAATACTCACCCTGGAAACTACCCCCGTATTAAAAAAAATCTTCAGAACAGAGTTAATTCATCGTTTCTGGAAATTTCTTTTTCACTCTATATTCCAAACGAGCTGAGAAAGCATACCTACCCCATTTCGGATTTTGTATCTCAATACCACCTACCCTGGAAACTACCCCCGTATTAAAAAAAATCTCCAGAACAGAGTTAATTCATTGTTTCTGGAAATTTCTTTTTCGCTCTATATTCAAAACGAGCTGAGAAAGCATGCCTATCCCATTTCAGATTTTGTATTTCAATACTCACCCTGGAAACTATTCCCGTATTCAAAAAAATCTCCAGAACAGAGTTAATTAATCGTTTCTGGAAATTTCTTTTTCACAGTATATTCAGAACGAGCTGATAAAGCATACCTATCCCATTTCGGATTTGTATCTCAATACTCTTTATCGTTTCTGGAAATTTCTTTTTCACTCTATATTCAAAACGAGATACAAAATCTGAAATGGGGTAGGCATGCTTTCTCAATTATTCTGAATATCATTCTTTACGTTACGTTACAGAATTAGATTATGCAATCGAATAAGATCTGTCGTTTTAACGAGGAACATCGATTTTTGTAGTGCTGTTACAATTTTCTCAGTATATCTTGTGGTTGGGGATAACTTCACACCAGTATTTGAAGAAAACTTTTACCTACTTTTTGTTGCCGTTTCAACTGATTTTTTCAACATGTTCAGCCCCAAAACTCACCCTCCGATTGGGCGACAAATGATTTCATATATCAGGTGCTATGTATTTCAACCTCCTGAATTTGATTCTTGAATGTACATTTAATTTTTTCAACATTTCCACCACCACCAATTACACCTTCGCCCCCGGGATGACAAAGCATTCTAAATATCATTTTTTACGTTTATCAACCTACAGAATTTTATCATGCAATGGAATAAGCCGGGCACATTGTCAATTTAACGAGAAACTGCCGAGTTACATTTTTCTCAGTGTATTTTGTGGTTATGGATTACTTCACACCCGTCTTTTTGGTTTCCAATCAAAAGTTTTACGAATGATAAAGAAATAGTTACGAGCATCGAATTTTAATATCAACAACGTATTTTCTTAATGCCATAGCTAAAACAAAGGCTTTTGTTGTTTTGATTCTTGAATGTAAATTATTTTTTTTTTAACATTTCCACCCCCATTACACCCCCGCCCCCGGGGTGATAAAGCATTCTAAATATCATTTTTTACGTTTATCAACATACAGAATTTTATCATGCAATGGAATAAGCCGGCAACATTGGCATTTTAACGAGAAACTGCGGAGTTACATTTTTCTCAGTGTATTTTGTGGTTATGGATTACTTCACACCCGTCTTTTTGGTTTCCGATCAAAAGTTTTACGAGCATCGAATTTTAATATCAACAACGTATTTTCTTAATGCCATAGCGAAAACAAAGGCTTTTGTTGTTTTGATTCTTGAATGTAAATTTAATTTTTTCAACATTTCCACCCTTATTACACTCCCGCCCCCGGGGTGACAAAGCATTCTGAATATCATTTTTTACGTTTATCAACCTACATAATTTTATCATGCAATGGAATAAGCCGGCAACAGTGGCATTTTAACGAGAAACTGCCGAGTTAAATTTTTCTCAGTGTATTTTGTGGTTATGGATTACTTCACACCCGTCTTTTTGGTTTCCGATCAAAAGTTTTAAACCCTTATTACACTATGCCTTTTTCGTGCCTATTTGTCTGCCTGACTGCCGATGGCTAAATTTTTTTACAAATACGCATGCGCGCAAGGGTATTTTGTTGATTGTTTCAGACGTGAAAATAAATAGGACTGGTTCTATTTTTTCCGCCTGAATCGAGGGGATTTCAAGGACGTTTGTGGAAATGTCAGGTTTGCCAAAACAGTAATTATCTATTGGACTTGACATAACCAACAAATAGATGAAATTGATCATATAGTTTTCGTTTTGTTCAGTATGACAGAAAAGAATAAAAAATCTTGTGCCAGGTAAGGAAAAAGTTGAAATAAATAGTCCAGGTATACTAAATTACTTAATCATTTAAGGTAAATGTCAATTTTTCTTAGGTTTGCAGCTCTGAAATTAGCGCCTGAAACAATCATCAAAAAGGCATGGTGTAATAGTGCCAGTTATTTGGGGAAATTCAGCCAGCAAATAGCCATGAAAATAAGCACAAAAATAGGCACGAAAAAGGCATAGTGTAATAAGGGTTTTACGAGCATCAAATTTTAATATCAACAACGTATTTTCTTAATGCCATAGCGAAAACAAAGGCTTTCATTGGAGTTCGTCTGGCAACACGGTTCACGATTCTCTAGCCCTGAGCAAGAGGAGGCGGGTCTCGTCTTCTTCGACAATGGTTCGACGTCGCGTCGGCCGGTCAGCGGTACCTCGTAGATAGGAAAATGATCAAATGTAAACATCTGCATGGGAAGAGACCTGAGCGGGGTGAGACGAACAGGTCGCCCACGACTGTACAAACATAACAATTTTACATTTTTCATAGGTTGTTTTCACAGTTGAATAATGAGTATCTAGAGATTCTCGGAGTACGTGTGTCTAGCAAGCCTTTACACAGATCATTCGCGATTTCTCAAAAAAGTTTTAAAATGATTTAGAGAGTTATTGCAACTCACAAATAAGCGCTGACTCTATTAAAAGATCCGCTATTAAAGTATCCTCTAACGCGATTTCGAAAGGGTGTTATTGCAACAAACTTCTTTCAAGATGCTTATGTTCAAGCTTTATTTTGACAAGTATGTCAAATTATGTGATACAACTTCACATAATAAAATTATATCGTCTTCGAATGTGAATCTCAATCTTTTTTTTTCCTTTTTCTTCAGTCATTGTTTTACCAGAAAAATAAACTTATGAAAATAATCACACTATTGTTCGTTAGTTGGGCGCATAAGTGACACTTGGACGAATTAATTCTTCACAATATTGTTGGGGTGGAAAATATACCACCACCAAATCAACCTGCTTTATTTGATTTTCAAAATATATAGACGAGCAGTGCTTAACACGTTCACTGCTCATGGCACGGATCCGTGCCAGACTGAGTTTTCAGACAGTGCGCATGGCACGGATCCGTGACGCATGAACATTCTCACTTTAATTGCCAGTAGGAACTGAGCGATAGTTGAAGGTGGACGTACGTTGACGAGCGTGTAGCATACTTATTGGGACTTCTAAAAAGTTAGTTCGTTTCGGATTTTTTTTTTTAAAGAATTTTATTTTTTACTTTAAAACAAATAGCCGCTTCTGGGCATGTCTTCCAGCAAAATGTAGCAGTGAAAGGGTTAACAAACTTTTTAGATGTTAATCTGGTGACAGATATATGACAGAAAAAAAACAAATCTGTCAAAATAAAGGAACTTTTAATAAAAGGTTCGTGGCCTTTATTTAAATGAAGTAAGGGATGCCTGTATTTTAGATTGAGGATATCCTTAAAGTCGGACACAATACGCATGCGTATATGTCAAAATAAAAGAAACTTTATTAAAAGAACTATAGAACGGACGTTGCAATAACTCTCTATTAACTTTTTTGACGTTCCGTACATTAAAATGCCTGTCTGCACATCGACTGTATTAAGTAGACAATTTCACGACCTATATGAAACTCTCATCGATATTAGCACCAATCAGAATAGTGTGTCTCGATAGTACGCTGCTCCCAAAGAGAGTTAACGTTATCAGAATAGGAAGTACTAATAAGCTCTAGCCAATCAGAATCTTGTAGCATTAACGTGTCATAGTGACGTACATGGACATGAGTACAGGTGGCCCGCGTAACTTACAGAGTGGTCCAATATGCATCAAGAGTCTGTAACTCTCAGATACCAGAACCAGAGTGCGGAGTCCGCTAGTCCGCCACTGTCCAGAGAGAATGGTGGCCATGACATGTCCATATGTGTCACTATGACTCACAAATGATCTTTCATCTCTTTCTATTAGTGTCACCATTGTCTTATGGGGAATAATCTCCTACTCCTTCCTTTTGAGCCAGTAAGGCCACGTCATCATGGCAACCATGAATCTAAATAGAACAACATCTTGTTACCTGTATGACATAAATGTCAGTCAGACAGGCATTATTAATCATCAAATCACGATAATTAACGAAATAAGACAACGCTTTGGGAATTGATTCGTGAAATTGTCTCAATAAATACAATTCGTGCTCATAATACTATCAAAAATATTAGTGTGAAGTTATCCATAGATTTCTAGCCACACATGCTGACGCAGTGGAAAAATAAAATATGTGGATGGGTTACATATTTATCAGCACCCGGACTAAAAATCTGTGTCCGGAAATATTCAACATACATACCTATGTGATTTCGATATCATGAAATCAGTCGATAAACCTGGAATCATGTCAATTCAAATAATGAAAGGGACATTATAAGATGACGTCACTTTTCTACGGAAATGTTTCAGTCAATCATAGTGTTTATGAAAAAATGATTTTTTCAGTGGGCATCGTCAATTCTTCTCACCCTTCGTTAAATCAGAACCCCAAGATGAGCGTTCATGAACATCATGAAAATTATAGAGAATTTCATGTTGATTACACAACAGCAATCAGCAATAAATTCTCTCTAATTGGTATGATTTTCATGAACGCACATCTTGGGGTTCTGATTTTACGAGGGGTGTAAAGAATTGACGTTGCCTGATAAAAAATAATTTTCTCGACAACTATATGGGTGACAAAGAAAATTATTCCACTACGATAATCGACATGAAAATCTCTATAACTGTGTGATTTTAATGAACGCACATCTTGGAGTTCTGATTTTACGAGGGGTGTAAAGAATTGACGTTGCCCGATAAAAACTAATTTTCTCGAAAACTATATGGGCGACAAAGAAAATGATTCCACTACGATAATTGACATGAAATTCTCTATAACTGGTGTGATTTTAATGAACTTGGGGTACTGATTTTACGAGTGGTGTGAAAATTGAGGATGCCCGATAAAAAAATCATTTTCTAGAAAACTGTGGGGGTGACAAAAAACGATTTCACTACGGTAAACATCAAATTCTTTATAATTGTTACGATTTTCATGAACGCACATCTTGTGGTTCTGATTTTACAAGAGGTGTAAATAATTGTTGTTATTCGATAAAAAAATAATTTACTTTTCGAAATCTGTGAGTGTGACAAGGAAAACGATTTCACTACGGTAACAAACATCAAATTCTTCATGATTTGCATGATTTTCATGAACGCACATCTTGTGGTTCTGATTTTACGAGGGGTGTAAAGAAATGTTGTTACTCGATAAAAAAAATATTTTCTCGAAAACTGAGAGGGTGACAAGAAAAACGATTCCACTACGGCAATCAGCATGAAATTCTCTATAATTTTTATGATCTCCATGAACGCACATTTTGGGTTTCTGATTTTACGAGGGGTGTAAAGAATTGATGAAGCCCGATAAAAAAATCATTTTTTCGAAAACTGTCAAGGTGGCAAGAAAAACGATTTTACTACGGTAAACAACATGAAATTCTTTATAATTGGTATGATTTCAATGAACACACATCTTGGGGTTCTGATTATACGAGGAGTGTAAAGAATTGACGTTGCCGATAAAAAATAATTTTCTCGAAAACTATATGGGTGACAAAGAAAATGATTCCACTACGATAATCGTCATGAAATTCTCTATGACTGGTGGTATTTTAATGAACCACATCTTGGGTTCTGATTTTACGAGGGTGTAAAGAATTGACGTTGCCCCATAAAAAATATTTTCTTGAAAACTGTAAGGGTGACCAGGAAAGCGATTGCACTACAGTAATCAACATGAAATTCTCTATAATTGGTATGATTCTCAAGAACGCAGATCTTGTGGTTCAGTTTTACGAGGGGTGAGGGTGACAAGAAAAACGATTTAACTACGGTAATCAACATTAAATTCTCTATAATTTATATGACTTTCATGAACGAACATCTTGGGGTTCCGATTTTACGAAGGGTGTAAAAATTGTTGTTACTCGATAAAAAAATCATTTTCTGGGAAACCGTAAGGGTGGCAAGAAAAACAATTCCACTGAAGTAATCAACATGAAATTCTCTATTATTGTAATGATTTTCATGAACGCACATTTTGGGGTACTGATTTTACGAGGGGTATAAAAATTGTTGTTTCTCGATAAAAAAAATAATTTTTCGAAAACTGTAATAGTGACAAGAAAAACGATTTCACTACGGTAATCAACAAGAAATTATCTATAATTTTTATTATTTTCATGAACGCACATCTTGGGGTTCTGATTTAACGAAGGATGTGAAGAATTGACGATTAACAATGAAAAAATAATGTTCTCAAAACACTATGAGTGACGGAAACATTTCCGTAGAAAAGTGACTTCATCTTATGATGTACCTTTCATAATATGAATTGACATGATTCCAGGTTTTATATCAACTGATATCACGATTATATCGAAAGCTGTTGAATTCCAAATCACATATGTATGTTGAATATTTCTGGCCACAGATTTTTAGTCCGGGTGCTAATAAATATGTAACCCAGCCACAGATTTTAATTTTCCACTACGTCATCATGTGTGGCTCGAAATCTATGGATAACTCCACACCAATATCGAAAATTCTGTCAGAAATCTTGAACTCGATGAAATTGCTTTGAGATAACACCACTCGTCCTGCGGACTCGTGGTGATACCAAGCAATTTGATCTCGTTGATTTCTGACAGAATTACTATCGATAGTAGTGGGAGCACTCATGGTATTACCCCCGAGAGTTGAAATTGGATACGATAGTAAAGCTTACTGACCCAACCGCATATTTCCCTACAGTTAGAACTTGCAAAAAATATATTTGAAGAAATTTCATGGCTGGTCATGTAGATACACTTGAAAGAGTTGGTTACAAGCATTCAAACACTTTTTTCATGATTACTAGTTCTAAAGATATTGCTAAAAATGTGCGTCAAAAAAATTTTCCCATCATAATCTCCTCTATAATCTCCGAAACTATCAAAGCTTGAATTGTAAAAAATATTGTATTTGAGACATTCATAATAATCTATAACCAAACGAACAGTACCTACATAAAGCTCAACGTTGATTAATGAGATACCAGTTTCAAAAAAGTTAGTTTAAAAACAAAAAAAAACACGCTCATGTAGCAATATGAACTGAAAAGTTAAAAATAATAAGAATAGAGTCATTGACCAAAAAAATTACTTTAATGTAAAAAAAAGCGTGGGGTGCTCTCTACTTACTTTTCATAATGACTCTACCTTTACGAATGGCTAGCGATAAAAAAATTAAGACAACGGATATCAAGCACCCACCCTTCTCATTATTTTTAACTTTTTAGTTCATATTGCTACAAAAACAGTTTTTTTTTAGTTTTCCTGAACTATAGTTTTATTACTAACTATAGTTTTTTTACGGGGCCAGTGGTTCAGTGGTTTCCACCCGGCGCGGGTTCGACTCCCGCAGCCGGCGAAAATTTTTTCAAGACCCCAAGAGTTGTTTCGAATCCCACTATAAAAGGTAAGGCCCCCGTGATCTCAAGTAGGGTAGATAATGCAATACCTTAGTAGGTATGTCCAGTATTTCTTGGTGTATATTTGTCATTAAAAAATGCATTGGTTCGCAACAAAATCTTTCGCGGAAAAATATCTGTACGCACTTTAGGATGTAGAGATAATATACTGAATTACTCGGTAGGTATTTAATTTATTTGAAAATATGAATATGGATGATGTTCATAAAATCAGATGAGGAATAATCTAGAGATAAAGGGTCTTATCATATGCAGTTCATGGACCAGCGTGTACATTTTGCCAGCGAGGTAGTCGTTTTCACATATTACAAAAAAAAACTTATATTCGAGAAAATATTTCTTTTTTCAATTCAATATGGAAAATCATTGAACATGGAAACGAAAAAGCATTAGAAGTAGTAGTTCAGTCGGCTGGGAAAAAAATTGCCGCCGTAAAACATGAGGCTACAGTAGCGATTTGTTTTTTCCACGTGATAGGGGGGTTGATCCTGAGTATAACTCTGAGTTGGCGCGGCACCGGGGGGCGTTAGCGACCATCTTAGAAAACGCGTACTGTCATATATCTCCTAATCGGTTTGTCGGATGCTAACACAATACAACTCTTTTTTTAAATGTTCTTTCATTATGTTCGAATATTTTTTTCTGTAAAATCAATATTTATGCGAGTTTTTTAGTCAAAGTTGGAACGCACGATTTTTCTGAGAATAACTTAAAAACAATTGATCCTACGTGAAGAGTTGTACAGCAGAAAATTGTCTACAAATTTTTATTTATTTTTTCTATCTATAATAGTTTTCGCACAGTAGATAGCCAAACGAAAATTCTTTACATTTACTGAGACAGATGCACGGAACAGGTAAATTGTCGTTCTGGTGGGGACGTTTTTTAATTGCTTTATATAGAGGCACGAAAAACGAAAAATCATTGAATTCTCTTCGCTATAAAAAATTCGCAAAATCAGCAACGAAGACTACAGTAAATTTATCTACCACCAAGGCGCGCCGCAGCCAGACTAGACACTCTCCGAACTTCAAACATGGCTTGGAATGAGCCTAGAACCTGGAGAATGTGGTTGGAAACGAGCAACACCCGCCACAACACCATGCCACCCGCAGCACCTGATTTAATGAAACTTATTGCATGTAAATGCAAAGGAAAATGCGGGGCTTCATGTGGTTGTCAAAAAGCTGGACTCAAATGCTCCATTATATGTAGTATTTACAGTGGCCAAATATGCGAAAATATGCCACGAGAAATAGACAATATTAATAATAATAATAACCTTTATTCATCAATAAGATTTGTAAAATTACAACAAGATACATACCAACTGTGATTAATAAATGGCAGAGAGAGTAATCCCATAAAAGAAAACTTGTGCATGGGAGAGAGAACACTAGTGCATGCGATGATGATGATATCAGAGCTGACGACATCTTTTTAGAAGATGAAACAGAAGAAATTGAAAGTGAGAGCGAACCACTGGATTGTGTAGAGGTATTAGATGAAATATTAGAACCAGGCCCATCAAAAATAAGAAGAATAAAATAAATGTGAAACACTAATGTATTTTACCCCATTACAATGTACATTAAATAAAGAAATTAAAATAAATATTATCGATTATGTAAATAAATATTCAAATAAAGATAACAATAACATTCATTATTCTTTTTTTAAAAATATGACATGTTTTTCCAAATCATTTCTAGCCTTCCTTCGGGCTTTTAACCCCCCAGTCGTTCTTGAAAATTTTTCCTCTCAAATTCCCTCTGTAAATCACTCCACAGTTCTCCCGAATTCACCCTGACATTTATACTTCATCCCTTTATTACCTTTACCTATCTTCCACCCTCTCCTGGCCCCCATTCATCAAGCCTCAATTTTTATTTCTGCCAATTACTTTTCATTTTACAACAAATTCCTTCGGAAATCAACTCTCTGCTCCTCGTTTACCTGCCACTGTTTAGTAGATAGCTAAATAATTTTCGTTTAGCTATCTACTGTGGAAATACTATTATAAATAGGAAAAAAAGTTAGAACAAAATTTGCAGACAATTTTCAGCTCTACAACTTTCAATATAATTATTTTTCACGTTGGATCAATTGTTCGTACTTTGACTCAAAAACTCATATAAATATTGATTTTACAGAAGAAATTATATGAACATAATGAAAGAACATTCAATTATGTAAAAAAAGATCTGTTGTATTTTTCGCATCCGACAAACCTTATAGGAGATATATGACAAAACGCGTTTTCCAAGACATCCGCTAACGCACACCCCCCGTCCCGCGCCAACTCAGAGTTATACTCAGGACCGACCCCCCTATCACGAGGAAACAAAATCGCTACTGTAACCTCATGCAGAAAAAAAAACCTGCCGACTGGACTATAGCGTGATTTGAATCCAGTTCATGATAACCGAATCGTAAATTAATAAACGATACATTATTCCTGCATCATTGATACACTGTAAATTTCAACAAAAATATAATGCAAAGAAAAATCATATCCTTTTATATATGAGATATTCTAGAATTTTGTCGCAAATCATTCGTAAATTTCTTCTCTTCAGTATATTTATTTCCAATAAATAAATAAAGATTTCAATAACGTATTTCAAGGCAACCCAGTAAAAATTAAGAAAACATTTGTTTTATTGACAACTTCGTTGCTATTTTCGTCAGGTAAAAAAAATGTTTAGTTACCTATAAATTATTTATAAACCGATTGAGCTTCCAAAGCATTTTTTTTCAAGGTAGACAGTGGTAAACATGAACGTTGTTAAAACATATCATTGTTGATTATTTTTCTTTCCGCATATGCATACGCCTGGCTATGAATCATAAATGAAACGACTAAAAATGAAATCTGGTACCAAAACGGTCTTGAACCACCACTAGTGCTTTCTGGCTTTCTGTAAATTAGTACCTAATTTCTAAACTAGAACCATGGATTTCTTTTCCGAATCATAAAAAAACATTTCTATTGTGAAATAAATGAATGAACGGCTATCTATTAGACTGTTCATGGGAGATTCTGATAATCTAGGTTAATGTTTTTCATTATATTTGTTCTCTCAAATCAAATGACAGTATCTTCGATTGCGGAAGATACATCACGTCGACAATAACATATTTTCAATTCTTCAATAAGAATCTTCGAAATAAAATGTGGTGGCCGAATGCGCTGGTTTAGTGGTAATTTTTTTGAGAAAGTGTAGCTTAGAATATCGTTGTCGTGGGTCGAAATGAAATTAGAAATTACTTTCGCTTTCGCCATTTTGAAATTATAAATTTTGACAAAAAATTCATAATTTCCGACCCCGAAAACCCCCACATCAATTTTGAATCGAATCGGACCATAATCACAAAACTTGTGCGCCATCTTGAATTTTTCAATTTTGACAAAAAAGTCACAATTTCCGTCCCCGAAAACCCCCACGTACCAATTTTGAATCGAATCGTACCATAATCACAAAACTCGTCTGCCATTTTGGAGCCGCCATTTTGTTTTTTCTCTAAAAAAAATTAATAATGCATTGTCACCGGAATTATGAATACCTGCTAAATTTCAGCTCAATCGGATGTCCAAAAATGGATTACAAATTTTGAACCGGAAAGAATGACAGAATGACATACGAATGACATAAAAGCTTGTAAAAAGATAAGGACCTGTATTCCTAACTCATTCAAGTCTTTGATTTTCTATAGTTGCTTTACTATTGAAATACACTTTCAAAGAAGGGTTACTTTTTTTAAATTACTATATATTATATTCCTACATATACAGAGTGTCCCCAAAAATTATGCGTTCCTTGAAAGGGTATGTTGTAGAACCCGTTATTTAGAACGAAAAAGTTCTATAATTTTTCCCCAGAATTTAAATCAACCTAATAAACTCAATAACATGGCCAATAACCAAATCAGACAAAATTATTTCATACACTTGGGAAAATAACCTCTGAAGTTAAAACTCTCAGATGTTACCAGTTTCGGCAAACTTCAAACGTAGAAAGTTGTCATCATCGCGTTCTATCTACTGGGGACAATCACCTTGGGGCTGTTGCCAGCTGTTTGAAATTTCGCTTGATACTCATAAAAATTAAAGTTGTTTTTTCCGATATATGTTCTGAGCATTTCTTACTCTAAATAAAAGAACGCACTATTTTCAGGGACACCCTGTATATATTTTTTTATGTTATAGTCTGAAGAGGGCAATCATTTTCTCCAAAACGTTGGCAATAAAAATGTGGAACATTAAGTATGGTCATTTTTGGCTAGTATGAAAAGAGGATTCATGATAAACACATTTTAGATCATTTCCCAATTGTTCGGATGAAAAGATGAAAAACTGCTTGTTTTATAGGAAAAAGTTGATTTAATAGCAGAAATTGGAAGAGTATAGTCCATCCAATATCAATTGCAGAAGCTGTTTCTATAGGGAGCAAATGAAAACTCACTTCGCTAACACGAGCGTATATGCGAAGAAACGGAACGAAAAATAATCTGTACTACTCATAAACATTTTCCGTCGGCAAACGGTAGATCAAAAGAGCCGATAGTCAACGTGGACTCGAGTGAGGGCTGTCAGTTGTACAACCGATTCGTCTGGACCTTACCTATCAAGTCGGATATAGTGCTGGCAGGTGTGTCTCTACGATGGGAGGTCATAAATCACGCGTTATATTTGTGTTTTAATAGCTATGAAAGATTAAAAACCAGTAGCGTCTATGGTCTTGGTGTGTGCCGATCGAAATACGTTTTAGGATATAATAATAACCTACATCAAACAATGAAAGAAATTATTTTTCTTTCTTAATGTAATTGTATAAATAAAAGCTTGTCTTTAATTTTTTTTTCATTTTTCATTATTTATGAAGTATTTTTAAAATCTTAAAATATCTAAATAAAATTAGTTATCACCGCCACTGCTGCTCACACGATTTCACCGCAAGACTTTTTTATGCTTCTGCAATTGATATTGGGAAAACTATACCACTATTTTTAACACCCTTTTATTAGCGTGACCTTTATGAATGTAATGTTTCAATTCAATTTTCACTCACTTCCAGTGGTCCGAATGATTTGAAATTTCGCACACGTATTAAGATCCAATGTCAAAACAATAATTGCATAGCTATTACCTGGTATTATCACCAAGATCATCAGCTCATAATAATAAAATGCCTAATTTACATTACAAATATTTGGTGAGTGCGTTGGTTTGAGAACTTCCGCCAAAAGTTAGTAAAATCTTCAATCCCATGTGGATTAATCAATCGAATAGGTTTTCTCCCGTAGTTGAAAAGTTTAAAAACAGGCTTTTGTAGAGCAATATGGACTAAAAAGTTAAAAATAATAAGAATAAAGTCATTGACCAAAATATTAACCTTGAAAACAATTTCAAAGAGCAGTTTTCCGTTTTTGCCTTCCAGATTTAGTTACCATTACTAACACTTTATTGACTATATTCTACTTACAGAAAGGGAAATATATTAAATTTGGTTCGTGCATAATGCACACTTCAATTTAAATGGAAGAAAATTGATGTCTTTCTTTGGGGACATCTAAAATCATTAGTATACCGAATGATGCAAGGAATTATCCCTCGGGATTTGTCTACGTACTTTATTAACACCCATGTATAATCAATCCTCATTTGCTTTTATTTATCACCTCATTGGTAAAATATTGAAATGGAACACCTTACGAATCATTATCATCAAACTGACGGTAGACGATAAAAACGACACGAAGTACGACAGCTTATAAAAATTCAAGGGCAAATAACACTACGTTATCCGTAACATACAATATTTAATAAAAAAGTTATAAAAGTGTGTAATTCGTCCATATGATACATCAAAATAAGGGTAATGAAAAGAGGCACAGCCATTTTATCAAGCTGGGCTGATAAAAAGGCAACATCGCACATTCGTGAGTCGAGAATACTATGTATAAGATGTCTAAAAACACTGGTGCTTGTACTTATACCTGTAGAAGTTTGGGATCGACTTGGCGACACTTGGCCTACTTGATAATAGAGATTACTAGCGTGTCAGATGGCGCCAATTTCGTTTTAGTTTCAATTCAGTAACAGGGTATATTTATTTCCTCAGCTTTCTTTTTGAGACGAACTGTTCGCGGATTCTAATTCTAGCTTTGCTATTGGTTGAAAAGAGACATCTGTCAAACTTCACCAATAGCAAAGCTAGAATTAGAAGCCCCCGAACATTGCACAAAGAAAGCACTGTCGTGTTGTTTTTCGTATTTTGTACCATTTGAATTTGAGGTTAACTGCATTTTGACAGAGGAGAATTGGAAATGAAATTGTCATTAAATTGCAGAAAATATAAAAAATTCAATGCATACAATATGATGAACTATGAAAATATCATTATTAGTCAATTCGTCAAGATTTGTACTTGCTTTTGGTACTGAATACAGGTGAATATTCGAATCTGCGGCTTTATACTGTCCACACAAAATACAAATGTGGCCCATTCTACAAAAAGTATCCTTACACACTACAGTACCTGAAAATAAACAATTCCTCACGCACTAATGAACTGATGAACGAGTGATTTTTTGAAAAACAAACTCGAGAATAAGATAATCAAGATTTAAATCAAAGAGATGGACAAAACACTGAACATTATTTCATATAAGATGCTGCAGATGTCAGAAATTAAGTTCTGACATTAAGCGAGAATATAAACAAACATTTTTGGACGGCGCCATCTATCATAGACTACCACAGACAGAAGCTCTGTTGAAGTAACAGGTGGTGTCCCCTCGAAAATCTAAACAATATCGAATCAGTTCATTCACCAGGGTTTTTAGACATCTTAACTATGTATTTATTTCTCAAATGAAAGTCTACAATCAACGAATTCCTGATTTACACCTGAAAGATAAAAAATCCGTTTAAAATTTGGCTTGGTCAAAAAAATCTGAAGTCAATTATTCTCTGGCATCCATCCCCTATAGTTAATAACCTAGTATTCACCTAAAGCTTCGCACTGGTCGGGCAAAAATTTAATTTTATTTCAAGTTTATAAGAGACCGCTCCATTTCCAAAAGTTATCGGATTGTTGAACAGAATCCACTCCTTGTCATCTCCTTATAGTGCAATATTAATTACGAAGACAAATATCTTGAAGCTTCTGCTTTCAAGCCTTAAAATGATAGGGGGGTGAAGTTTCTGGCTTAGTTTATTTTGTAAAAAATATTAATTTAATAACACTGATGATACATAATGACCTACTGATATATACTATTTCCAATGAGTAGAAAGAATGAATGTCTGCTCCACAATAAAAAGGAAGAAAGGTAGGAATATAGGTTGGAGTTCAAATTATTGTTCGCGAAACATTCATAGTGGAAGGTAGCTGCCATAAATAGTAATTGCAAGGTAAAATGAAAATAATATAATGCCGTTAAAAATAATATGAAGTATTGGTTGAAGCTTATCATCGATATGTTTCTGGTTTAAATAAATGAGAATTTCAATAAAGAATTAAATATAATTAAACAAATTGCAACGGATATAACTCAAGTCTACTGGACAGCATTCTATCGAAGAAACTCTATAAAAAGGCAATTCAGGAAGTTTATCCAACCGATTCAAACACAAAGTCAAATTTCAGGGTTATACTTATGTCGGCAAACCTTTAGAGAAAATTTCTCATTATTTAAGACAAAGATATTAATATTGCTTACAGAACAAATAATACTCTGAGAAAATTTATTAAAAACAACAAAGATCGAATTGAAAAGTCTGACAAATCTGGAGTTTATTAACTTGTGGTACTTGTCCAAGTTTTTACATAGGACAAGCAGGTAGAACTTTCAAGCAACGCATATCTGAGCATAGAAACAGTTTTATTAAGGGCAAATCTAATTCAACTTTCGCTAACCATCTCCAGACTGAAATTTTTTTCACAAACCAAAACTTTACATGACTTTTTTATCGACCAGTATGAGTTTCTTGATAAGAACCGTATTACTGTAAAAGGCCGAACTACGGTAAATCCTAAGATTTTCCAGTAAAACCTAAGATTTACCAACTCTTATGGTAAGAGTCCGAACAGTTCAGTGATCATCGTTCATTTCGAACTTTTACCACAATTCACTTGGTAAATCTTAGGATTTACCTCAAAGACACGCTAAATTCTAATGGTAAAAGCCCGAAAAAATCTTCCTTCTTTATAAATGCTTACATAGTCGGTGACTACTTATAGTATCTACAATTGTTCGCATGAACTGTGAAGGAAGTACACAGTGAAAAGTGGCAACGCTGCCCGTCGATTGTTTCGCGATCACGTGGCGAAATACATAAATTGTTCGACCAAGTTCTATTGTCTCCGCACGGCAGCAACTTATTGATAGCAGATATAACTGTCGTTACTCTGAATATTAATCTGTTCAAATTGCTTTTTAGGCATTGTGAGAGGTTTTTCATTATTTGAAAGATGTGAGAATGGTACCCATATTTATATTCTAATATTATATGATGCAGATACTAACATTATTTAATTGATATTCAAATAAGAGCGATTGGATTATATTTTTGCCAAATTACAAAAAACTATTATACGTTCAAAAATTATTGTAAAAAATGTTTTCTAAAATTATTTGACGTTTATCTAAGAAGTTTAAGCGAAATATGTCGTATAGTTTTCGAAAAAACACGAAAAAACATCACAATTAGCCGTTTTATTTAATTTTTTCAAAATTTTTTCGACAAAAGTCAACAATTTTTTTTAGAACTGCTCCTAACATGAGTTATTTTACCGCTATGAATTTTTTCATAATTTTGGAACTATTTTTTTTTTTTGAGTGGCTATACATAAACCTTAAAACTAAAATGTAAAGCATTTTTGATTGCGATATTTAGAAGTAATTCAATGAAAGGTGTTATATTCGAGTAGGCCACTCATTTTAAGCAGCCAAAACGTAACAAATAAAACTCTCAAAACAATTGAATCACTGAAAAATTGATATTTTAGAAATGCATAGGTTCCTAGCCGTTACTGTCTTATTATGAGTGAATTCTCCACCTAAAGGAAACATAGCCTCAGACGTTCAGGATATACGATTCACCCTACGAGGTGTTTTCTTTGGTGACACACTTCCGAGGTGTGACCTTTCGGGAATTTCCTGTTTCCCTTCGGTATATATTCAGCGGAGGTCTGGTATTGAATTGCCCTGATCGTTTCATTCGAGGAGTTCGCACCGTCGAAATTTCTTCAGCTTTCATTGTTGTCCTGTCTTGTTTGTTTTTTGCCCTGACATATAATTTTCATGTGTAGACGTGGAACTAATTCGAAAATTGTTTTCTCATCAACAAAGAATCCGCTGTTTGAAAAATATATCAGCAACTGCGTAGGTTTCAAAAATGTGAATGCACTCCTTGAAAATTATTTTACTGTTTGAAGAAAGTATATTAAGTATCAAGAACGGTAAGGATGGTTTACTGGTTGTGCATGACTGTTTGGAGACTGAACGCTCAGTCTCCAATATTGTCTGAAACCAGTAAACCTTAGGCCGCTCCCTGACTTGTCGCTACGGTATCGTTTTACTCGGTACGCTCTGTAGCGATTCGGTACAGATTCTTTACCAAACGCCAACAATCGTAACTCACCAAATGAAAGTATTTGGTTGCAACAAGATGGTGCACCCCCGCACTATGCACGTGATGTTCGCGAGTTTTTGAATAACTGTTTTCCTAGGAGGTGGATTGGTAGACGCGGACCGATAGAGTGGCCCCTAAGATCTCCAGATCTTACGCCCCTGGATTTTTCTTGTGGGGTTATTTGAAATCGAAGGTCTATGTAGATAGGCCGCAAAATCTACAAGAGTTGAAAAATCGAATTAGGATCGAAATGAACAGAATTAGGTACTCCGGAAGTTATTCGCAATGTGCAAGAGGAATGTGTCCGTAGATTTGCTTATTGTCAAGAGACTGGTGGATGGCATTACGAACATCTCATTTAACTGTTCTATTTTGTTGGATCTCTTAGGCCCGGTATTTTCATCTCCGGTTATACTAGGAATAAATTAACCAATGGTTAGAATGTGCTTTTGCTTTATCAATAAACGTTTAACAAAAGCATATTCTAACCGTTGGTTAATTTATTCCTAGTATAACTGGAGGTGAAAATACCGGGCCTTATTGAAATAAAATATTAATTTTTGTTCACCCTGTACAAAAAAAATCTAATTAATTATTATCATTGAATGCAGTATTGAAAGGCCTTTCAGATGAGGTATCACAAGACATCTATTCTAATTTAAAAAAATTACCGATTTCGTCACCATGTCAAAACCAGTGACATAACCTCTTTAGAATATACATAAAAAAATCGGCATTTTAAAATAAAAATCGACCTATTTCAGGATTTTTGTCAAAAGTACATGGCTTGCGAAATATCGAATTTGTTCCATAATTTTGACGCGCACTGTATACGTTTTTAAATCATATCCTGCAATTCGTACTTTCTCCGGCATTCAAATACGAATTCAAAAGGTTGTTCTACAACGGTCATTACTACTTCTTACCTTATGAATTTATGCATTTAAAATTGAAGAAAATGTCGTCATGAAATTTTCATATTCCAGACGATTATTAACAGTTCCTATTTGATGCACTCCAATGTATCACAAAAAAAATGGGTCAGTCAAGTTGGAGACATCGATAGTAAAGTATATTAAATATCGCTTAGCAGGTAGGTAAATGATCAGTTCATTATTGATTAATATGTTGTTTATTAACCTACTTTTGGAATGAACTGTATTTGTTTTTTTATTGATTACAAAGTATGACCAAGAAAATGAATCATCACCTCAGGCTTGATGATTCATTTTCGGATTCGAGAAAATCATCATAGACAGGCTAAAGCTACCATTTCACGACGTGTGGAGTGCGGAGGGCCATGCGAAACTTATCACGCCGCACCATTCTCACGACGCGTGGCGTGTCGGTTCTCACGCCAGGCTCGTCACTCCACACGCCGTGAAATGGTACCTTAATACAATAACAATAGGTGTATTTCAGTTTACCGGAAGCAAAAAGCACTGCCTTCATAAGAAAATATATATCGGTAAAATTTCCGATTTTTTGTAGTTCTTATATTTTAATTTTATCGGCGGTCCACTGGTGTGAAGTTAGCAGCTATTTTTATTTCAACAGTCAAAATATCAGTGGCGTTGGCACAAATGTTTTTTGACTAACTCCAATTAAAAAGTTCGAAAATAATGATTCGGGTTAGGCTCCATTTTTTATAAATCCCATATACTGAGTAGATCAAGAGGGGGTAAAGGATAGAAGTTAAGACTCGAAGCATTGAATAGATATGAACGCCGAATAAATGAATTTGACCAATTTTGTCTAAAAATCCCGCCACTTTGAAATGTATACCGGGTGACAATGAGACTTGGGCCATGCCAATATCTCCTTCACTTATCAACCGATTTGAATGAAATTTTGTACATAGATATGAACACAATTTCGGATTGACAGGCATATGAAAACAAAATGGCCGACTTCCGATTTCGCCAGAATAGCCACCAACTTTGATTTTTCAAATGGAACACCCTGTATGTTTGATATTTTTCTAATTCTACGTCTCAAATTACATACGACAGAGTTGTCAAATTTTTATTTTACAATTAAAAAACAATAATTTATCAATTATCAAAAGTAAAATACCAATTTTACTTGTCATCTCGTTTCGTTTGTAAAAAGTTTTTTTTGAAATGGAAAATAATAATCGATATTCTCGAAACGAACAAATCGATATAATATTGATATACGGAGAATGTCAGAAGAACGCTGTCAATGCTAGTATACTATACGCTGTTCGTTATCCGTTAAGACGGCACCCATCGAGGACCTATTTCAGGAAATTGGAAATTATGCTAAGGAAAGAACCAGCTGATCAAAACCACATCCACTTCATCGTCAGTGAAGAGGCGGAAACTAATGTTTTAGCATATGTTCATTTTTCTCCATCTGCCTCAGTTCGAGAATTGGAAATTGAATGTGGGATCAGCAGGGAAAGTGCCAGAAAAGTATTGAAAAAACATAAATTGCGCTGCTATAAGTAGTTTGCATCAGCATCTAATGAAAATGACCCAGAACGGAGACTAACTTATTGTAATTGGCTTTTGCGTCATCATGATTTGAATAATGGTTTTATCTCGAAGATACTGTTTGCAGATGAGTCTAGGTTTACGAATAATGGTATTTTCAATAGGAATAATATATTGGGCTCAAGAAAATCCTAGGTTACTGAGAGACGGTAATTTTCAAGAAAGATTTGGATTCAACGTCTGGGTAGGAATCATAGGGACAAGAATCATTGGACCAATTCTTTTCGACGGGCCTTTGACGGGCCAAAGGTATCTACAATTCAAAATAAAATCAACGATTTACCTGAGAACATCAGGGAAAATATGTTTTTTCAGCAGTATGGGCAGGACCACATAATGCTAACATTGTTCGGCAATATCTTAGTGATACCTATGGGCAGAGATGGATTGGAACAAATGGTCCAATCAGATGTCCAGGCGGATAGCCCGATTTAACCCCTATTGATTTTTATTTATGGGGTCACATAAATCAAAAGTATACTCGAGGAGACCAACTTCTTTGGAGTACTTGAGAGATAGAGTTGAGCGCGCATTTCTGGAAATCCCTGCTCACGAACTGATAAATGTGATGAGGTGTACAATAAATAGAACTAGTCTATGTGTTAGGGAAAAAGGGCAACACTTCGAACATATAATTGGTAATTAATAAATAAAATGACTTTTCGATGGTTGTGAAACTATTCTATTGAAAACAGGATAATGGTATTGTGAGTAATAATTTGTACGTTGAATATTTCAGTCGTTAGATTTATTGAAACAGTTTGATTATATTAAAGTTATCTTTTCTGTAATGGGTTTATGATCATTACATATTGTCAAGTCGATTATTTTTGGTAATTCATTGTTACCATTCTGAAGTAAAGTTTGAAAGAATGAATAGATGTCATGTTACCTACCAATTTTTTCAGATTGATTTCATTTTGTTAGATGGCTCTCTACGTTTTGAACAAAAAGAAAGTGGTACATAATGAAGTTATCTTTAAAAATGCGTTCAGAAAATTTCAATTCCTGCTGTAGGATTTGTTATTGATCTTATCGATGAAATGACTATTACTATGAGTTCTGATGTAAATTAATATAGATTTAACCTGATCAAGGCCTCCTGAGCTAAAAAAAAATTGATACATTTTTTTTTCAATCGCAAATTAAAAATTTGGCAACACTGTCGTATGTAATTTGAGCCGTAGAATCGGAAAAACATCAAACATACAGGGTGTTCCATTTGAAAAATCAAAGTTGGTGGCTATTCTGGCGAAACAGGAAATCGGCCATTTTATTTTCATATGCCTGTCAATCCGAAATTGTGTCTCATATCTATGTAAAAAATGTCTCATATCTATGTAAAAGCTTTTTAGTACCTTTTATTCAAATAACGTTTACTCTCTTTATATATATATAGATGCCATTCATTTGGAAAAGCGTTGAAGGGAGAAAATCAACTCCCGAAAATATAAGAATTGACATGATTCAAGAATGGACTTGATTTCGTGAAATAAGAATGGACTCGATTTCTGTTAGAAAAATCCTGCCGACTTGAAATTTACAAGGCACATTCGATACCTCTCCATTGCATTTTGTATCCATTGAAATCAACTCCAGGGAAATTGAGATTAATTATTCCTTTCAGAAAAATCCTGCTTACTTGAAATTCAAGGATTACTGGAAGTGGCACCCTTATAAACATTTTTCTGGCGGCAATTATGTCAATTTTGTTATTTCCATGGTTGTATTACAAAAATCCCACCAATAAAACAATCTTAGTTAATCCTAGACACTTGCCATCTAGCGAAGAATAGCTGAACCAAGTAGGTAATTACAGTGCGGCGCATTTTGGCTAACTACCCTCTAGATGGCCGCTGAATGAATGGAAGTTGTTCGAAAATTCTTAAAATGTTGAATTTCTCCAAAAATAATCTCCTGTAAACTTCCAATGTTAGCTGGTAGTATCGGGTATAGAGGGGGGGATATGTTTGTACATACATTTTCAGCAATATTTTATAAAATTATGAAAATGTAAGGAAAAAAGTCGTGTATGTAACTTCCAAAAATTAAGTAAGTAGATTATTTTTGAGTAAGTGGGAGCCATATCCACGGGGAATTTTGATCAGAAATTCAAAAACATCCCTTTTTAATTTGTATTACCGAGGGGTTATATGCTCGAAATTTTTTGAAATGATCGAGAAAGCATTTTTCCTGGAAATTTAACCGAGTGAGATTTGCGGTCTTATTATCTGATTAAACCTCGAAAGCGAAGCTTGAGTGGTTTAATCTTTGATAATAAGGCGCAAATTGCACGAGTTAAATTTCCTAGAGGCAAAATGCTTAAGGTAAAATTTCAAAAATTTTGCGATAAAATCCTATAGCACGAATGATATTTGATGAGAATATTTCCCGAATCACATTTGAAACTGGATAAAATTACCAGAATTCATGTTATATTTGAATTTTCAACGGCGAAAATTACAACAATTCTTCTCGTTCCAAAATTGTGTCTTTTCTAAATGCTCGTTTTACAGATTCATTCATTACAATGATCATTCACTGCCGTGAACTCGCCCAAAAACCTAAAATATATATACATTTTTCACTGTCAAATATGTTTGTATTTGAAACCGATTAAAAAAAAGCTCCTGGATACGGTATCCAGTAGTCTATGAGAATTATTGTTGATGTTATGAAAATAATGGATTTCAATTATTCATTGCCTTGCTTGAAAACCTGAGGTTTTTCACGTGCTGAAAAAGGTATATTTCAATGAAAATATCAAATCACTGTAATAGTGAGTTGAAAATCCCTTATTCAATCAATTTTACATTTCCTGTTTCCCTATATAGGAATTGAATGTGCTGACATCTAATTCTAACAATATCGAATCTACTGGTAGTTTTATCAGCATAAAACAGCGATAAGACGTTTTATCACTATAAAACTGATCTGATTGGTTATCTGTTTGAAATTCGGCCATTTGATTTGCTCAAAAATAATGAGCGAAATAGTCGCTCAAAAATTGAAATTTCCGAGAAAGTATTTTGCCTAGAAATATTACCGAATTCGATTTGCGGTTTTATTATCTCATTAAACCACGAAAGAGAAGCTTGAGTGGTTTAATCTTTGAGGCAATATGCTTGATTTTTTTTTTTTAATTTTTGCGATAAAATCCTTTAGCACGAATTATATTTGATGGGGGGAATATTTCACATTCAAAACTGAATAAAACTACCAGAGTTCATGTTATATTCGAATTTTCAACGTGAAAGTTACTACAATTCTTTTCGATCCAAAGTCGAAGGAATCGGGTCCAAATAATTACCGTTTCTAAATGCTTTGTTTTACAGATTCATTCATTCACAATGATCATTTACCGCTCTAGAACTCACCCGAATATATATATATATATATATATATTTCACTATCAGATCAAATATGTTTGTATTTGGAACCCATAAAACAGTTCCTTGGTATGGAATCGAACCCGAGACTACCAATTGGCGTGACGGACTAACATGCTAACCACTACTCTACGAGAACTTTGGTTGATATACTAATAATGAAGCAATTAAATTATTCATTGCCATTCTTAAAAAACTGAAGCTTTTAACATGCTGAAAAAGGTATATTTGAAGTCAAATATCAAATCACTGTATGTAGTGAGTTCAAAATCCCTTATTTTGCATTTCCTATTTCCGAGCCTATTTCCCTATATAGGAATTGAATGCGTTGACATTTAATTTCTGACAGTGTAGTTTTATCACAAAACAATCTCGAATCTACTGGTGCTTTTATCAGTATAAAACTGATCTCTATATTTGAAATTTCGGCCATTTGATTGGCTCAAAAATAATAACGGAAATAGTCGGTTTTATCTAATTCATTCAATGTCTTTGTAATTTTTGGCCAACATGCCCATTTTTGAGTTTTCATATTAAAAAAAAGCTGAGTTTCTTGTCATAAGTAGGTACACCAAAATTAAATGAATCGAAGTCCTCATCAGTAAAAGCAGGCAGTAAAAAACCCGATGGCGCAGCCAGTCGGAAAGGTAGATTTCAGAATTTAATTATTGATTCTGAAATAGCCATCACTGAAGCTGACGAATAGGACATTTATTCATTGGAAAATATAAAGAGCATTTCTATTTTCCTATAAGTACCCAAACTCCTACAATAAAAATAAAAATTATAAAAAAAAAATTTAAAGACAAGCTTTTATACAAATGCACTAAAAATGAAAAAATAATTTCTTTCATTGTTTGATCTAGGTTATTCTGTGAGTAACAGATTCAAAATCTTGCCGCGGATACAAAATAGGTAATCTTGCGCGGCAAGATTTTGAATCTGTTACTCACAGAATAAGCTAGATCAAACAATGAAAGAAATTATTTTTTCATTTTTAGGGCATTTGTATAAAAACTCGTCTTTAAAAATGTTATTTATAATTTTTATTTTTAACTTTTTAGTTGTTTTTATCAACAACTTTGTTGTTTTTATCAACAACTAAGTACTTGAGTAATAAAAGCTTGTTTAATTATGTTTTTCGTATTTACCTATTTTGTTGTATCTATGATGTTAAATAACAAGTTTAGTAATTTATATCTAATTAATTTTTTAATTTTGAGAAAAAAATCATAATCTCCGACCCCGAAAACCCCTAGATACCAATTTTGAATAAAATCGGACCATAATCACAAAAATTGTCCGCCATATTGGAGCCGCCATTTGTTTTTTTCTTAACAAAAATTTCATAATGCATTGTCACCGGAGTTATGAACACCTGCCAAATTTCAGCTCAATCAGATGTCGGCAAGTGCTCCAAAAATGGATTACAAATTTTGAACGGGAAAGAATGACAGAATGACATACGAACGAACACACACACAGACAGACACCGGGACTGGTGAACTAAAAAACCTTTTAAAAACAATATTCGACCCCAAAAACCCACACATACAAATTTTGAATAAAGTCGTACCATAATCACAAAACTCATCCGCCATTTTGGAGCGGCTATGTTGAATTTTGACAAAAAAATCATTATCTCCGACCCCAAAAATCCCTAGTTACCAATTTTGAATAGAATCGGACCACAATCACAAAAAGTGTCCGCCATATTGTTTTTCTTTTCCTAACAAAAATTTCAAAATGCATTGTCACCGGAATCATGTACACCTGCCAAATTTCAAATCAATCGGATGATTAGAAGTGGATCAAATTTAACTTGCAAGATTTGAATACAGACAGACACCGGGACAAGTGAAACTAAATAAAAGCTTGTAAAGAGTTCAAATCTCTATGAATGTTTTTAATATTTTTATGTAATCTGGCTCGAATCAAAAAAACGAATTCTATTTTTGTACCTATACACTTTAAACTTCTCAGTCGAAAGTTGGTGAAGGATCCAATCCAAATCTCCATAAATTCTTCGTAATATTTCTATGTAATCTGACTCAAACGAAAAGAAAGAAGTACCTATAACAAACACAAAAGGATATAGAATACTTACTTGAGTTTCAATCCTAATATCACTAATAATATCTAATAAACTTCAAATGATAGCAGCATATAGAGTGAAAAAAAAAGTAATTTACAGATTTTTTTTTATTGATTTGGGGGTACATCTTTGAGAAAAAATATAGAATGAAAGTTGTAGAGCTCATAAAGCTCTATCTAAAGACCTATAGTTTGTCAATATTGGTATGAAAATGATAAATTAAGATTTTTTTTTACCTTTCAACATTTTGAAACTACTGGACCGATTTTGCCCATGTTCGAACTTATCCGAGGCATTGATAGAAAATATTTTTGTGCCTAATTTCGGTCCATTTGGTTGAAAAATGTGGCCTCCACTTTGTTGACAAATTTCGTTATATCCCATGTATATAAAGATATATAAACATTTGATACTGATGGTATTTTTGTGTTCTGAGGACCATGATAAGTGAAAATTTATTGAAAGTATTGTTGTTATGACGGGACCAATAGGTAGTATTTCTATTGAAATCTACCTAAAAACTATGTAGAAATCCATTCCATGGTGTCTCGATTAGAAGGCATAGACAGGAGGAGGACGACCCCTTTTTATATTATTACTAGCTGACCCGACAGACGTTGTCCTGTCCACATTTCTATGTCCCCTAAAATGTTTTCCCCTAAAATGTTTTTCCCGAAAACTCTCGTCCGCGTAGAATTTCTTTTTTTCTATGTTTTCCTTTATGTTGTTCCATGTAGACTATGCTTTTGACTCCTTCCGCTTCCTGTTGTCCCGTTATCCCGTTTTCCTGTTATCCCGTTTTTTCTTCATCCCGTTATCCCCTTATCATGTCATCCCATTATCCCGTTTTATTATTATCCCGTTATTCCCGTTATCCCATTTTCCTGTTATCTCCTTATCCTGTTATCTCCTTATCCTGTCATCCCGTTATCCCGTTTTTTTCGTTATCCCGTTATCCTGTTATCCCATTTTTTCTTTATCCCGTTATCCCCTTATCCTGTCATCCCGTTTTTCGTTTCCCGTTATTTCGTTTTCCTGTTATCCCATTTTCCCGTTATTCCCTTATCCTGTCATCCTGTTATCCCGTTTTTTCGTTATTCCCGTTATCCCATTTTCCTGTTATCCCGTTTTTTCTTTATCCCGTTCTCAATTTATCGTACTACAATTATTATATTGCGGATCTGTGGATAAAATAAAATAAAAATCGCGATGGAAAAATAGGGGTTGATGGTAGAAAGGTGAAAATTTAGGGTGGTATGTATTTTTGAATGCTGTATCATAAAAAAATAAAAACAACAAATTTTATCAAAAAAAAAAAATTAAGGGGTGGACCACCCTTAACATTTAGGGGGATGAAAAATAGATGTCCGATTCGCAGACCTAACCGATATACACAAAATTTCATGAGAATCGGTCGAGCCATTTCGGAGGAGTTTAATTACAAACACCGTTTCACGAGAATTTTATATATTAGATTTGAGGTTGCATCTCCAGTAGGATGATAATTGTTAATGAAACTCCATGTCATTCCCGTGCCCGAACTCGAAAACTCTTGATGTTCTTAGGAATTTCTTAATATTTATCGTAGAATAAAAACCTTTTAGGGTGTTGGATTATAGTTTAATTGATTACTCTGTGGCAAAGTGTCCCCGAGATTATTTGCTGATAATAACCAGGTGAAGTGGTAAGAATATTGATATAAGGTAGATATGTGTTGATTGAAAACCTTTAATTGGCTTCACCTATATTTACACTATCCACCTTCCTCAATTATATTGTCGATAAATAAAACCTGGGGTAACTAAATGTACCTGGTAAACTCGATACCTAGAAGAAGCTATTACCATTCATTATGCATAGTAAAATGACAATCATTAACGTTATGTAATTATCGAGAGAGAATATTACATAGAACAACTGTTGTCCATTACAGAAATGTACCCTGCCATCGAATACTTAACCATCAGGTGAGCCGCAGGTAGGCATATGTACCTTCGTAAATTGTATGATTATCAAAACAAAGAACAGAGCAAGTCATTCTCAACAAAGAAAGGAACAAAGGCTGGTGGTTAACTCACCGTCCGTGGACTTTCTGTTAGCCCCGAAGAAGGTGGTGGATGCGGCCGAGGGTTTCTTCCATCCTCGCCAATTGTTGCAGAGGCTCTCCGGTTCCGAGCTCCAGCTACACAAGGAATCCTCCTCAAATCTGTCAGAGTCCTCAAAACTGAACCTGTCACCTTCCCTGTCACCCCAGTCAAGCATCGCGGGTGGCACATCGTTGCCACCACCGGCCAGATTTCCAGCAGCCGCCGCCAGTTTCAAACAAAGAGCGATCTCCCTGACACAAGACACTCACTGCTGGCCCAGGACCTGCCTCATCACACTTCCTGGGTAGTTAGGGGACACCACAAACACATGCACTCGCGTTTTTCACTCAACAGTTCTCGGAAAGAGTTTTCAGACTCGCAAACTCCCCCATTAACAACAACAAATATGGCTACTGTTCTTAACTGACGACGATTTGCAACCCATCCAACCACTGGCCCCTGCCTGGCTGAACTGTCACTTTCCTCCCCTCGGAAAATTGTCAATGACCTGACGATGGCGCCATCTCTCTCACTGAACAAGGACATCGGAAATTTCTGGTGTAGAAGATTAATTCCCCTAGCATTGTGTACATGGGCGGAGACTGCACCAAAGATAAAGGGTGTGGGGGCGGATAGATTTATCTTCTTGAGAACATAATTCACGGATCACATGGTACATTTCCGACTAATGTGATTGAGATGATAAATTACAAACAAAATTATAGTTAAGAAAAAACTAAAAAAACTTATATAGCAATAATAATGTAAAAACCCTTAATGGATTTTCCAATCCAAATGCCAATAACTACAACAGTTGAAGGCCTTCAACAAAAAAAAATATTTTCTTTTCCATAAATAAATACTACCATCAATTATACAGCGTCAGCCAAAATCTTGGAACCATATGGGATTTTTTTTTATTAATAGTTTCTCAGAAAATTTCATTCCTCATAAAAGTTGGTGCATTCAATTTGACCAAATACGCGCAAAGCCGTTATTATCAGTGGCGTGCGGTTAAACGGGAATCGGCCGATATTCAAAATTCACTATAGTGTAAAATGACATTACTATGGAAAATATCGAAAAATTGCATTGAAAAAAGTTGTTTGCAAGTAAAAGATATTCCCAGTTATCCAGTTTAGTCCACCAATTACTAATTTCAATAACTGCTCAATGAGTTGATTTCTCCATGAGGCCAACTCATTGAGCAATTATTGAAATTAGTAATTAGTAGACTAAACGGGATATCTAGGAATATCTTTCAATTGCAAACAACTTTTTTTAAGTGCGAATTTACACGATCCAATAAATTGGTCAATTTTGTGACCTTGAATTTTATTGATAGGTGTAAACAGAAAATTGTCGTCAATTTGAAATTGACCAATAAATTGACGAGTTTAGAATCGGTTCTAATTTCTCATCAATTTTTAGTGACAATTTGCAGTAACTTTCGGCCATGAATTGGATGCCTGCTAGAACAGAGATTTTCAGGTTATATGTTATTATTTACGCGATTTCACATACCCCACCCTAACCACGAGAAAAATGATAGTGCAAAAAAAACATAATTTACGTTGCATTACATTCGCAGCAAATGTGTATTGCTGAATATAAAAGACAGAGATGTAGAAGATGGTGGATTAGATCTCTGTTTGAGAAAAGAGGGAAAGGAAACTTGACATTAGTTCACGAAAAATTCCTGAGTGCAGATCCTAATCAATTCAAACGATATTTAAGAATGGATCAGAGTCAATTCAATAAGCTATTGAATAATATTCGGAACTTCTCCTATAGTTGAACCATTTCTTGTCAGTATGTTGGTATTCCTGAGTAAAAACTGTCGCCAAAATTGACCAATAAATTGTCAGGTGTAAATATAACCCATATTGGTCAATTTTATTGTTCAATTTATTGATCAATTCTATTGGATCGTGTAAATTCGCACTAATACATTTTTTCGATATTTTCCATTGTAATGTCACTTTACTCGGTATCAGCCGTTTTGATCCCTGGGCAAAATATCCCCGACAATGTATCCGACAAAATATCCCCATTACAAATTATCTCCGGACAAAATATCCTTGGGCAAAATATCCCCATGATAAAAAAATCCCCTTAGAATTTGGAGTAAATATCCCCATGATAAAAAATCTCCGTATAATTTGGCGTCAACAATTGGTTATATACTGACATCTCGTGGTGGACCGTTAAGCTACGTTTAGTTTCTCTTATACCATGAGACGTTATTAATAGTCAGTGACGTCAGTCACTAGTTCAGAAATAGCACAATAAGAGTGGCTGGAATTTCCTTCCCTCTTCCCTTGCCTCTTTTGGGCATCCTAAAGCTAAGAATGAGTCACTGATTATTATTTCCGTCTTATGTTGTAGTTAGGTTATTTATATATTGTATGAGCAATTAATTTGATTATCTGTGTTTTGTTTCAATGTTAATTTTATTCATTCGATAACTTTTTTATTCAATTTATTGGTATTCCTTTGATTAATTTGAAAGTATTAAGAAAAATTTCACACTTGTTCATTTTTAATTATAATTTGTTATCAGAAAGAAACATTTACGAACAATATCCATTTATATGGAATGTTTGCATGGATTGTCAGGTGAATACCATTCAACGCTCTGCGTGGTATTTGCTAGGAAAGTAGTTGTTTTTCGCCTGTGGTCTACCAATTGTGTTTCAATTTATATTGAATCCTTGGTGAAGACAATTTTGTGTACTTTATTTTCTTATTTTATCTCCCTTCACTTTTGTCTTTTTATTTCTATATATATATATATATATATATATATATATATATATATAATATATAAATATATGCCAGTCGGGCAACCTAAGCCACTCCTACTGAGAAGGAATATTTCATTTAGAATCCTATCGAAGTGGGAGAAATGTATGGAGTGTTTCTTTCTGTCACTAGGTGCCACCGGTTGAAAGTTATCTTTTCCGACGCACCTAAAGATGTTGTAAGCTCGATGGTGATTTAATTTGTGTTGTGTCTCGCTTCGGCCAGAGCTCTCCGGATCTCTGGCTGGTGACTACTCCGTACTGATGAGGGCCAAAAAGCCTGAAACCGGTATGCGCATTGTTAGGCGGACACGACATAAATCAAACATAATCGAGCTTATCAGAAAGAAACATTTGCGAACAATATGCATTTATATGGAATGTTTGCATGGATTGTCAGGTGAATATAATTCAACGTTCTGCGTGGTATTTGCTAGGAAACTAGTTGTTTTTCGCCTGTGGTTTACCAATTGTGTTTCAATTTATATTGAATCCTTTTGTGAAGACGACTTTGTGTACTTTATGCACTTCATTCCTTATTTTATCCTTCACTTCGCTTTTTCTTTCTTTAAATATATGCCAGTCGGGCAACTTAGCCACTCCTACTGAGAAGGAATCTTTCATTAAGAATCCTATCGAGGTAGGAGAAATGTATGAAGTGTTTCTTTCTGTCACTAGGTGCCGCCGGTTAAACGTTATCTTTTCCGACGTACCTAAAGATGTTGTAAGCTTGATGGTGATTTTGTTTATGTTGTGTCTCGCTTCGGCCAGAGCTCTCCGAATCTCTGGCTGGTGACTACTCCGTACTGATGAGGGCCAAAAAGCCTGAAACCGGTATGCGGATTGTTAGGCGGACACGACATAGATTAAACATAATCGAACTTATCAGAAAGAAACATTTGTGAACAATATCCATTTATATGGAAGTTTGCGTGGATTGTCAGGTGAATATCATTCAACGTTCTGCATGGTATTTGCTAGGAAAGTAGTTGTTTTTCGCCTGTGGTCTACCAATTGTGTTTCAATTTATATTGAATCCTTGGTGAAGACGACTTTGTGTACTTTATTTTCTTATTGTTATTTTATGTTGAAAAGGGAAACATTCTCAATTGATTATTGAATAGAAAGATTTTGCTGTGAATTGAAAAATCCACGATAAAAATGAAGTTATTTTTTGTGAATGTCTAACAGAAAACAACTACTTCCCCGGCTAAAGCCACGCTGGACATTGAACTACATCTGATTTTATGAACATCCTGTTCATATTTTCAAACAAATCAATTTGTTATTTTATGTTATTTATGTTATTTTTTTAATGACTTAAATGACAATGTGTTTTTATGAATTTACAACTGAAAATAATTATTTGTCGTGTGTGTGTGTGGGCGTGTGTATGTTTGTCCAGGAATATTTCGTCTTGGGGGTGTTATGTCTCGGGATGTTTTGTCTTGGGAATATTTTGTCTTGGAGATATTTTGTCCGGGGATATTTTGTTGGGGATATTTTGTCCGGCGATAAAAACGCATGGAACCCTTTACTCTATAGTGAATTTAGAATATCGGCCGATTCCCGCTCAACCGCAAGCCACCGATAATAACGGCTATGCGCGTATTTAGTCAAATTGAATGCAACAACTTTTATAAAGAATGAAATTTTCTGAGAAACTACTAATAAAAAAAATTCCCATATTGTTCCAAGTTCTTGGCGGACACTGTATATACTACAAAAACAATTATGGGAAAACACCGAAGATCAGTACAAAGTACACAGCACATACACCTCTGTTTTTACTCTCAAGCGAATAAGGAGTAAAAAGTTAAAAATAAGAATGTCATTGATATTGACAATAAATTTCCTCTTATGTAAAAAAAGCGTGGAGTGTGGAGTGCTTGATACAAGTTATCTTAATATAAATATGAAAAGTAAGTAAAGAGCGCCCCACGCTTTTTTTACATAAGAGGAAACTTTTAATTTGGTCAATGACTTTATTCTTATTATTTTTAACTTTTTAGTCCTAATTGCTTTATAAGCGTGTTTATTTTTTTAGTTTTTTAAACTATAATTTTATTTTTATTGCTACAGAAGACTAAAAAAGACTAGATAATCTCTTCGATTGACTCATCCACATGGGATGGAAGTTTTTACTGAATTGGTGAAGGTACTGAGACCATTCGCCATATCTTAAATTATTTTTTTCTGGCGATCTTGGTGGGAAAACCAAGTCATAGCTATGAAATTATTGTACTATCATCTGTTCTGGATACGTATGCAAAATTTCAAATTATTTGGACGTCTGGAAGTGAGTGAACATTAATTTCAAAAATTCTGTTATATACAATCTTGCATACATACAGGTGATGCTAATAAAAAACAGAGAAGTAAGGGGCTATTATTTCGATGATATTTCCATGATCACCGCATGTTACCAGTCAACTGTTTCTAATGAAAATTGTAGACTGTCAGATTGACGTCAAGAAGTTTATTTTATTCTATCGCAGATGGTAAACTATCATTTTATCGACTCAAAACTCGTTGTCAAAGTAACAGTTTATTTAAAATAGTGAAAATCATTTTATTGACTCGAAAATCGTTGTCAAAGTAACAGTTTATTTAAAATAGTGAAATCAAACCATTTTTACCCACTCAGATGTTAAAACTAATGGTATACCTAATATGTATAATAACTATAATAATTATGTAATTCATATAAATATTAAACGTACAATTTTGATTACTGGAAATATTTATAGCGGGGACACCATTCTCACAAAATTATGGAAAGGTCGAACTAGATGAGGTGGTCAGATTGGTATGAGATGGATGATTGCTTCCGTGCTGAAATGTCACAAATATCTTTCATCAGAAGCGTTGCCTTCAACATGGAGTAGTAAGACCATAAAGATTATTTGCTTTTCTTTGATCATTCAGAAAAGTAGTCCAACAATACCTTTTCAGACACTCCAATAACACTCTTTATGGTCTTTCATCTTTGAAACTCGTGATTTCTGCGGCAGTAAACTGTTCACCGTATCTGCAGCTTCAATTTATACATCTTCTGACAAAGCATCTTCATCACTATTTTCATTTTCTTTCTTCTTCTTTTTATAGTGATAAAACGTCTTCTCACTATTTTATACTGATAAAACCGCCAGTAGATTTGAGATTGTTTTGCGATAAAACCACATTATGTCCTGTCATTATATGTCAACGCATTCAATTCATATGTTATATATGATTCAATTCCTATAGTAATAATAATAATAATAATATAATAATAATATGTATTTACCAAAAATGCACAGAAATATATACAGTGCTAGTCAAAAGTCCCCTCCCCCCTCGTATCTTTTGAACGGGTATACTTATAATAATGAAATTTGGAGGGTGGAAATAAACGGATGTAGGCTTCTCAACTGGTCATAACAGGTGACGCAATAGTCATAAATGACGTCACAAGGCCACTGTGACCAATAATTTTAAATGGGACCCTATGGCAAGTGACAGCTCGTTTGAAAGGTATTGGAAATACCTATTCAGTCATACCAATTTTGTTTGGGTTTCGGCTGATTTTGATTGATAAATTGAAGAAATACGAAAATTATAGTTTCGCATTTAATTAATAAAGATTTTAAAGTACGCCTCTGGTTAATTGTCAAAAAGGTTGACGTTTTTGAATTCTCTACTTGTCAAAAGTGTTTATACCTTGAAAATTTACCTAAGCTATTGTTTAACGAGACGTTTAAGTGTTTACATAGGCAAAATGGTACGTACTGTAGTCGACAAAGTAGCAGCTATCTTAATAATTGGTGAATGTAGAAACAATTTCCATGCAGCGGAACGACTGTTTAATGAGAGGTACCCCGATCGCCCTATATCGAGGGTTTATTTGAGGGAGCTTCTTCGGAAGTTTGAAGCATCAGGTAGTGTTCAAGATGCCAAACGATCTGGTCGACCAACAATTAGTGATGACAAAAAAATTGACATAATTGGAGAAATGGTAGTAAACCCTCCTTCTTCCACAGCCCAAGTTGCGTCTATCTGTGAAGTCAGTCAAAGGACAGTACATAGGGTGTTGGCTAAAACAAATTTCATCCATACAAATTAAAATGGTGCACCAACTTTCAGATGATGACCCCGACCGAAGACTAGAATTCTGTGAAACTATGTCCAATAAAATGAACCAACAACCAGGCTACATACAGACAATTTGTTTTAGTGACGAAAGTACTTTCTTTCTCAATGGAATGTTAACACTCAAAATGTGAGGTATTGAGTGACACAAATCCTCACATCTTTCGTGAAAACATACTCAATTTCCAGAAAAGTAAATGTTTGGGCAGGTATTTTGGGAAACCACATAGTTGGGCCTCTTTTTCTCAATGCTAACTTAACCGGTGAATTGTATCTGGAGATGTTACAAAATGATATTGAGGCGTTAATTCTTGAAATTCTAGAAGATAATCCAGATGAATTCGACAACTTGGAAATAACGTTTCAACAAGATGGTGCTCCTGCACACTATTACGGTGCAGTAAGACGTTACCTAGATGAAGAATATCGTGGTAGATGGATTGGACGACGAGGTTCGATCGAATGGCCAGCTCGGTCACCGGACCTTACACCATTAGATTTTTTTCTATGGGGGTACTTGAAATCTAAGGTTTATGCTACAGCACCTGACGGTATTGCCATTCTGAAACAACGAATTGTTGAAGAATGTAGGGCAATTTCCGCTGACACACTGGGACGAGTACGACAAGAGTTTAGCAATAGGATGCATTACTGCCAGGAAGTAGATGGAGCACATTTTGAACACTTATTATAAGAACTGGTTCTTAAATCTTTATTAATTAAATGCGAAACTATAATTTTCGTATTTCTTCAATTTATCAATCAAAATCATCCGAAACCCAAACAAAATTGGTATGACTGAATAGGTATTTTCAATACCTTTCAAACGAGCTGTCACTTGCCATAGGGTCCCATTTTAAATTATTGGTCACAGTGGCCTTGTGACGTCATTTATGACTATTGCGTCACCTGTTATGACCAGTTGAGAAGCCTACATCCGTTTATTTCCACCCTTCAAATTTCATTATTATAAGTATACCCGTTCAAAAGATACGAGGGGGGGAGGGGACTTTTGACTAGCACTGTATAATTGAAATACACAGTAATATATAATTGAGTTATAAATCAGTCGTGATAGCCAGTGTGGCAAATAAATAACGAAAAACCCACAAAGGCTAAGCCTGTACGTGGGTGATGGATATTAATCTGGATACGGTCTTTAAAGGACGTTAATTATGTTATGCTGCAATTTGTAACATCCTGATATATAATTGTAATGCCTTATACGTAAACGATTATAATATAACAAGAATTAAAATCACAATAGAAAGAAAAGAAGGTGAATGAAAAGGAAAAGGAAGCGGATTACCTTACACAGGAATATAACATGCTAAAAAAGAATAGAATAGAACAATATTTATAGACATTTTCAATGATAGAGTAATATTTGCAAGATTACACTCAAGTTTATTAACTATTTGTATTGAATCATAATAGTGTGATGTTTTGCCAGCAAAACTTAGAACAAGAACAGGGACATAGCATTTTCCGATACATTTTATAGTTTTATGGTCAAAAGTCCTTGATATCAATTAGCTGATGTTTTTTTTTCTCGATGTATTTGAAATCCATGTTTTTATTTTGGACTTGAAGAGTGACAGTTATTTTGTTTGAAATGGAAAGAAAAAACACTGTATAATCTGGGTGCCAGGTATGTATGTATGTATTGTTTTCAACATTCTTGGAATGTCAATATAATTTAATCTAGACCTCGTGTTATATTTGTGATCAACACTATTAGCTTGATTCATGTTCTTTCGCTGGTGGAGAATCAGCGTTAAGGCGAAGACTTGTCGAATATCCATTATTTTTGCTTCTTTATACAGATCATCGCTAGGGTAGGTATAAGGTTTGTTCAACATGATTTTTATTATCCATTTTTGTACCTTTTCTAGATTCTTGAGGTGATTATTGGTGACTCCTCCCCAAGCGATTATGCCATAAGATAAATGTGTCTGGACCAGGGCATGATAAATTATTTTCAGGGTTTGACCAAGGATATTTTTTGAAATTTAACTTGTTTCCAAGTATCTGATTTTTTGTGTCAGGTTCTTCATGTGCGCATTCCATTTGAAGTGGCTTCCAGCGTGATACATGAATATTTTCGTTTTAGGAGATGTAATTTGTATTTTATTGCCATTGATGGTGTAAATTTCCTTATTATAAGCTTAAGATTAGTAAAAGGAAGGAATACTATTTTTTTTAAATTTATTGTAAGTAGTTTACTGTCGAAGTATTCTACTATTATGGGAAATGAAGTGACTACTTTTTGTTTTAGGTCCGTTCAATTGTTGTCTTTGAAAAAGAAGACTGTATCGTCGGCAAAGCTTGTTATTTTCGCAAGGACCAGTAAGTCGAACAGGCAATTTATATAAAATAATGAATTGGATAAGACCAAGCACAGTTCCCTGTGGAACTCCAAATCTGACTACTCTAGTGCTACTTACTTCATTCTCTATGGTGACGCATTGTTTTCGGTCACTCAAGTAACATTTCCCCGGAATCCAACATTTTCGAGGGTTTCTAGCAAGTTTGGGTGGCTGACCGTATCAAATGCTTTGGCCAGATCCACAAAAAGACATATAGCAGGTTTTTTCGCATCTAAGGCGTTAAATATTTTATCTGTTAACTCTGCTATAGCATAAATTGATTAAATAAGGGATTTTGAGTTCACCACCTACAGTGATTTGATTTTGGAATTCAAATATATACCTTTTTCAGCATGTTAAATGAACCAAGTAAGGCAGTGAATCATTTTTTCCCATGTTCTCAGACAATCAAGAAATGTTGTGGGGTATTCGCTAGGTAACCAAACTTTCCAGTATATATTATTAGTAATTGAAACAAATCATAGTCCCAAATATAATCATTTAATTCCTGTAATAAACGAACTTGATAACAATCGTATAAGCTAAAGTAGGAGACGATTTCCCATTTTCATTTTTCTGAAAAACCTATCCCTGTATTTACCATTTCAATCCGCTTAACACCAGGCGGAGACATCCCCTTCGCTTCCCATTTCTATTGCAGGAGCAAGTTGGATGCCTTATATATCCCTACTATTACTAGTAGGAATAATCAACTATATTTTAAGTTTTAAATAGTAGGATTAAGTTTATTGTATATATTGACATAGACTAAATAAATATTTTGAATCTTGGTAACCAGACTGTCACGCGAAGTCAAGCAACGTCGGGCGCGGTTCGTACTTGGATGGGTGACCGCTTGGGAACACCGAGTGCCGTCGTAGCATTTTTGGCATTTTTTTTAATGATCATAGATCAAATTTTTATCTATTCAATATTTCGATAATCAATTAAAACCACTTTCAAACATAAATTTTTCCAGACTGTCACGCAAAAGGCTAGGATTCGATTCCTAGAAGTAGATCTTTTTTTTTTTGGCAAAATCAGTTCCAGCTACAAAAATATTTTATTTCACAGTGGAAAAATTATATATATTTTAAGTTTTTGAGTGGGTTCAAGAGCAGTGAATAATCAGTATGAATGAATCTGTAAAACGATTCCTTCGATTTTGGATCGAGAAGAATTGTTGTAACTTTCCACGTTTAAAATTTCAATATAACATGAAATGAAAGATAAACGCCATGTGAAGTGGAATAAATAGAAAAATCGAATTAAACGGTTTTCTTCACATAAAAGATTCAATATAAATTGAACCAGAAAATGGTAGATCTCAGGTGAAAAACAACTACTTTCCTAGCAAATACCACGCAGAACGTTGAATGATATTCAACTGAAAATCCATGCATACCTCCATATAAATGGACATTGAATGCAAATGTTTCTTTCTGATAAGCTCGATTATGTTTAATTTATGTCGTGTTCACCTAACAATCCGCATACCGGTTTCAGGCTTTTTTGGCCCTCATCAGTACGGAGTAGTCAACCAGCCAAAGGTCCGAAGAGCTCTGGCTGAAGCGAGACACAACATAACCAAAACCATCATCGAGTCTATAACACCTATAGGTACGCCAGAAAAGAAAAGTTTCAACTGGCGGTACCTAGTGACAGAAAGAAACACTCCGAAAATCTCCCACCTCGATAGGTTTCTAAATAAAAGATTCCTTCTCAGTAGGAGTGGCAAGCCCGACTAGCATATAGTGAAAGATAAACGCCACTAGGTACCGCCAGTTAAAAGTTTTCTTTTCTGGCGTACCTATAGGTGTTATAGACTCGATGATGGTTTTGGTTATGTTGTGTCTCGCTTCAGCCAGAGCTCTTCGGACCTTTGGCTGGTTGACTACTCCGTACTGATGAGGGCCAAAAAAGCCTGAATGCGGATTGTTAGGTGAACACGACATAAATTAAACATAATCGAGCTTATCAGAAAGAAACATTTGCATTCAATGTCCATTTATATGGAGGCATGCATGGATTTTCAGGTGAATATCATTCAACGTTCTGCGTGGTATTTGCCAGGAAAGTAGTTGTTTTTCACCTGAGATCTACCATTTTCTGGTTCAATTTAAATTGAATCTTTTATGTGAAGAAAACCATTTAATTCGATTTTTCTATTTATTCCACTTCACATGGCGTTTATCTTTCACTATATGCTAGTCGGGCTTGCCACTCCTACTGAGAAGGAATCTTTTATTTAGAAACCTATCGAGGTGGGAGATTTTCGGAGTGTTTCTTTCTGTCACTAGGTACCGCCAGTTAAAAGTTTTCTTTTCTGGCGTACCTATAGGTGTTATAGACTCGATGATGGTTTTGGTTATGTTGTGTCTCGCTTCAGCCAGAGCTCTTCGGACCTTTGACTGGTTGACTACTCCGTACTGATGAGGGCCAAAAAAGCCTGAAACCGGTATGCGGATTGTTAGGTGAATACGACATAAATTAAACATAATCGAGCTTATCAGAAAGAAACATTTGCATTCAATGTCCATTTATATGGAGGTATGCATGGATTTTCAGGTGAATATCATTCAACGTTCTGCGTGGTATTTGCCAGGAAAGTAGTTGTTTTTCACCTGAGATCTACCATTTTCTGGTTCAATTTATATTGAATCTTTTATGTGAAGAAAACCGTTTGATTCGATTTTTCTATAACATGAAATGTTTCACAATAACTTTCAGCAGAAAACCAACTCAAACAGACCTCGGCTATTCCATATCTGGTGAGCAGCTTCCACAGGTTACCACTGCTAGAGATTTGGGAGTCACCCTAGATAGGAAATTGACCTTCAACCTTCACTATGAGAATATGGTTAACAGAGCTTACAAAATGTTGGGTTTTGTATGCCTGAATACGCAGGACTTCACAGATATTCACTGCCTCATATTTCTTTACAACTCCTTTGTACGATCTTTACTAGAGTATGCTTCTACAGTATGGTGTCCCACCTATAGTATTTATATACAAAACTTAGAAAAAGTACAAAACAAGTTTCTTAGGTTTGCTGCATACAAACTCAACATTCCCTTAAATCATAATAGTTCAAATAATACAATTGGAATGACCAGTTTAGAAGACCGCAGAATACAGGTAGATTTAACCCTTCTATTCAAACTGATCAAAGGACATGCACATAAATTGTCCATCTTTGTTATCACAGGTCGGTCTCCATGTTCCGGCTAGGTGCACTAGAAACAATACTACTTTCTCAATAGATTTTCATAGATGCAATATGGACTTTTTTCGCCATTAGCTAGAATTGCCAAGAATGGTAATAGCATTGATTTGGATTTCTTTTCTCTGAGTTTGGAATCCTTCAAAAGCCGTGTAAAAAAGATCAAATTTGGTTGAACTGTCACAGATATCAAACAACATAAGGCTTCCTTTTTCCATCTATTTTTCACTCCTCTGTATCGTATAGTATCTGCATTTTATTTATATCTGTATTGTATTTATTCGTATGTATTGTATAGTTTCATATTCTTAGTCATAAGTTAAATTTAGTAAATTATATTCCAACTGTAAACTTTAAATGTAATGGTTTATCCGTAAATAAATAAATAAATAAATTCTGGTAGTTTTATTCAGTTTTAAATGTGATTCGGAAAATATGCTCATCAAATATCATTCGTGTTAGAGGAAAAATTGTGTGATGAGGTGTATCACGCGCTGAAGATACATCTCTGCAGAGCCGTCCAGCTTCCAAAGAATTTCCATTGTCACGACTATACATAAAATGCATATCGGCCATTTCAGCGTTAGTGTAATTATTCATATTGAAGATTCAAAAGACACAATTGAACTTTCAACTACCACATAGAAATCAAAGCTACTTGATAGCCACCTACTAGATTTTTTCGATTTTAAAATACTACGATTGAAGTCACAAGTTGTGCAAACAAAACGTGACAGCCACCTACTAGATTTTTTCGATTCCTTTTACAGAAGATCCGTTCATACATAATGTATTTAATTTTTTTATTGGGAAACTATTGCTTTAACGGACACAAGAGTTAAAAAATTATTTTCAGCACATATTTTTAATTGAAAATTTCGTTGAAAAGCTCTGGTAAAAAATAGAATAGGGGTTGCATGTTTCACCCCTTCAAATGATCACAACAGAATTAAAAAAATATTTATAGGTAGCTTTTTTATTGGTAGAACATGCCCACAAAATGCCATTTCTTCAACTATTCAGCAATTAAAAAAAAAATTATTTTTATTTTGGAATTTTGTATCTTTTTAAGGAAAGGCCTAAGAGCTTTTGTTTACATGAAATACCCCCTTTAATTTTGACATTAAAACCTGTCAAAAAACACGAATTTCAAAGTGTCTCTCCAAAAGAAATGTTTCTAAATCTTTTCCATCTTTGCAAAGTGAGATTGCTTCTAGAAAATGTGTTTCTCATTTATTCCTGTCTTCCTGATGATCGTGGAAGCGTGAAATAGATTTTCGTCGACAAAAATGTATTGAAGACCTAGTAAATGCGTTGCCTCTCTTGCGTCATTGATTCCTGGTGAGTACTCTCTTTTGGAAAACATTCTTCTTTGCCTCGTTCATCTATATGAGTTCTTAATTAAGACTGGAATAGAAAATCAAATAACTATCTGAATAAAAATGCAAATTTTCAATTATAGATTTTTTCTTTTGAGTTAGGGTCCTTTTAGGATATATATCAGATGTAGTTCAATGACCAGCATGGCTTTAGCCGGGGAAGTAGTTGTTTTCTGTTAGACATTCACAAAAAATAACTTTTTAATTAACAGAAAAATCTTTCTATTCAATATTCTATTGAGAATGTTTCCCTTTTCAACATGAATACCCCATCCGTTCATATAGGGATTTTGCATGAATGGGATAAGAGAAGTATTTTTTTTTTGTCTTGTCTCATAAATATGTGTTTTGCGATGTGGGTCAAAAAGTCCTGGATTAATGATAATGAATTTTATTAATTCAAAGATATAGATTGCTGACACAGACAGTAGCTTGTTTAACTTAAAAATTCGTCTGCAGGAATCTCTTGTATTTATATTGGAAAGTATCCTGATATTTTTTTTACATAGGAAAACTGGGCATCCCATTACTTGAGCACCAAATGAATATTACTCATTATCTGTGTAAATGAATAATGTTATGTATATTCGTTTTCATACGAATTAAGTTCTTTCTTGTGGTCAAATTATTTTATTCGGAAAGTTTGTTCATAATTCATAATGATCATTGATGAACTGAACCCAATTAATGATAATTAATTTGACTTTATTTTAAAAAGATTTCCCTTTTATCCTAAAGCGATTTATGTTTTGTTCATCAATTGATAAATGGAACAATTATCTGTCCTGATTTGATTCATAATAGTATTACATTCAAAATACCGTATAGGAGTCTTTAAAATAATAAACTTTCAGGTCATGTTTTCTGCAATTTTTTTTGAATGTTATCGATTTTTACCTGTGAGTGAACGAACACATGTATCTACCAAGTGAACCAAGTTTTATATTATTGTAGTTTTATTGGTAGATCAACAATTTTTGTTTTTATAGCCAACAACTTCCGAAATTAGTCCGAAAGTAATTTTTTTTTCAAATTTGGCGCTGTCATTGGACGCAACAAAAATCTAGCTGTGAGAATTTTTCATCACTGCATTCTCATTTGGAATGGACTGCAGAACACACGTCGTATTTGAGATAACCACTGCGGATATGAACTCCCTTTCTCAACAATCGGAAAATGTATGCATCTTAAACCGTATCAGAGTTTTGTGATTCTGCTTCACAGAATAGGGAATACGCATGATTTCGTTTGATTTTTTTAGCATCAGTTCGGCCCTCAAAAATTATATTTTGTGAAAATAATTTCTCAAATCCCAAAATGTCGAAATTTTCAAATTTAAAAGTATTCCTCAATTCAAACTCGATTTGACCTTCACTTGAATAACTTCCCCCAAACACTAGCGCCAATTGTGGTTGTTTCAAGAATATTGATAGACAATACTATTTCTTATTTCTATTTCTTCTTATAAATTCAACCTCACTTTTGATGTGAGGTATTAGTAACAACTGAAAATACTATGATAATAAAAATATTAGTACAACATATAAACGAAGACAGATGAAATTATAGTTGACAGTTCGAAGCAACTAGCGGTAAAAGTTTGAACTGTGTGAAGTAATACGTACGTTTTTGAATGTGATGCATTTTTTTGCAATTTCGAATTATGAAAAACAGACAGTTTTTCAATTTATTAGTTCGTTGCCGAGCTTTTTAGGTGGTAATCTTTATGTGCAAATCAAAATTGTATTTATGAGATATTTTTTTTGTACGCCTATGTATGAAGGTCTAACTCTAGTACTTTTAACGTTGACTTCTAAAATGTTGGCAATATGATGACACATCAAACAGCTCACCATCGAAAGCGCCCTCTGCAAAATAAGTTCTTTTGGTTGAAATAACACAGTGTAAGTATGTGTTTGTTAAAAATTCTCATTTTTGATAAATTAATTTAGAGATTCAACAAAATACAAGTGCGTTACGCTTAAACACATATTCTAAAGTTATTATTTAATGGAAAATATATTTTATATTGTTCCATAATCCCGATGACATTCGATTCATATCACCTGTACACCTTTTAGGTTATGTTGATGTTGTAAGACAAATCTAATTACTTTATTCAATTCTAGGTGAAAAATGGCTCCCAGGAAAGGAAAAGTTCAAAAAGAAGAAGTTCAGCTTTCACTTGGACCCCAAGTCCGTGAAGGCGAAATCGTTTTCGGAGTTGCACATATTTTCGCAAGTTTCAATGATACCTTCGTCCATGTCACTGATTTATCAGGAAGGGAAACCATTTCCAGAGTTACTGGAGGTATGAAGGTAAAAGCTGACAGAGACGAAGCTTCTCCCTATGCCGCTATGTTAGCAGCCCAGGTAAGTTCAATATTAAATTGTGAGATGATGCCATTAAGGAAGATTTATGCAACCTTACTAATAACTAAGCCTATTCTAACAGTTCAACAACAGCAGTTGACCAACTTTTAACTAAGAATACTAAGGGCTTAGGTCAAAAGGAAAATATGCCTGCGCCGATTTGCAATATTTTGATCACAACTGTCGGTCCGTGTTTACTAGTGTACACTTAAAAAAATGGTAAATATTAAGTTATATCACCCATGCACTCCGAATATGGGGAAAACACTTTTCTTACGTGTTTTTGCCTCCTGAACACGAATCCGGAAGAAAAATGCGGCGGTCTCATACCGTTTCAGAGTTACATCGCTTTTTCTGAAATAAATTTCAACCACCGTTTTCTCGCACAAAACTCACTCAAAATGCCTCCTTCTTTTTACCAGCATAAACAATACACCCTAAATCACTTATTTTCGGCACAACTTTGCACAAAATATCGTCGTTTTTATCGAAAAGATCTTCCTTCTTACACAGTCCGATTCATTTATTACCAACATGAAAAATTAAAAAGTAAATAAATGTCATCTTCAAAGAAATTAGAATTGTTCATTTGCAACTGTGTAAGAAGGAGGATTTTTCGATAAAACGACGATATTTTGTCAAAGTGTCCAAAAAAGTGATTTAGTGTATTGTTTACTGTAAAAGAAGGAGCATTGAGGAGTTTTGTCAAACGTGAAATTATTTCGAAAAAGCGATTAACTCTGAAACGTATGAGACCGCATTTTCTTCGATGTTCAAAAAACACGTAAGAAAAGTGTTTTCTCCATATTCGGAGTGCATGGGTGATGTAACTTAATATTTACCAAAAAAATACAACATAGTGAATTTAATATATTGCTCCACATCTTTTTCATGAACATAACCAAGTTCTGAAAATGAAATTTTTCTTTTATTCTGCTATTGAGATGCCTTACAGCATACCGACATTGTTTGCTGGTTTCTACATGGATTTAACAGTAGAATTAATGAGCAATATAAAAGGGCCAAACATTTTTTTCCTTTATTTGATACCATTTTTGGAATTTGGACAGAATAAACAGATTGAAAATATTGTGGTTATGTTTTCAATTCAGCATGCGCGAATTTATACACTAAGAACTAAGTGAAATGTGCATAAACAGCATAAAATCCTTAGATCTAGTCCTAGTTGTTAGTTATTGGGCTTAGTTAGAAGGTAACGTTTCATTAATGTTCCTTTACACTATTTGAGGCAATCAAGTCAATTGGAACTGTAATAAAAAAGTGAAATTTAGGATATATTTCGCTAAGTGTGGATTCATGCTGCACAAAATAACAATTATCAAATAAGAAATAACAATTATCAATTAACAAGAATTAAAATATAGCATTCATGCACTCAAAATAACAATTAAGAAATAAAAAGTAAGCATGCGCACAAGACAGATTCCCGGCATTCAAATTAGGTAACCCTACTTTTCCGAAATTTCATGTCCCCTCGATAATAAAAAACAAGTGATAATTCAAAATGACCAATGAAATAGAAGAGGCCGAATCATTGTACTTGTTACTGATGCTAACCTAAAACAATACCTCAAATATTAGAAAAAGTGAGGTTATTTTCATCATCGGTTTGACCAATCCGTGGTCATCTGCGTACTAGTTGTGCACTAGAAGAAAATCTCGTTCAAATAATGTAAAAAGATGAAAGTTGGCCAACTTCTACTTGATATTTCTTAAATGATAATTGTTATTTGTCTGCATGAACATAGTCATTGAAAACTAAGAGTTCAACTTATATTGCTTAATGTTATTTGATAATTGTTATTTTGTGCTGCATGAATCCACACTAAACCTGTAGGAAAGTGAAATGTCAGCAATTTGATGACATTTTCACAGATGATTCAGAACATGATGATAAAAGTAGTAAAGTTAGTTTAGGAATTATGGCCCTTAATAAGTTCAAAAAGGTCAATTTTCAATCATGATTTCCACTTATGGTGAATTTATGCAACACCAATTAACAATAATCAATTAACAGAAAATGATGGCGTTTATGCACATTCAATTAACAATTAAGGAAGAAAAGTAAGCATGCGCCGAAGTCTCTTTTATTAATTTGAATTAAAATAGTATCAGCAATTTCCATTTTTACAGTATGTTTTCACAAAAACGCAAATAAAATTCCAGAAGATATTATATTATGACCCACAATAAAAACAAAATACAATATTTTATATAATAACAGATAGGTTAGCTTTCATCAGCGCACGGACCAATCCACGGTCATCTGCGTACTAGTTGCGCAATAGAAGAATATTTAGAAAAATCGAATTTAAACGGTTTTCTTCACATAAAGGATTCAATATAAAATTGAACCAGAGAAAGGTAGATCTCAGGTGAAAAACAACTACTTTCCTGGCAAATACCACGCAGAACGTTGAATGATATTCACCTGAAAATGCATGGATTTTCAGGTGACTTCACATAAAGGATTCAATATAAAATTGAACCAGAGAAAGGTAGATCTCAGGTGAAAAACATTTCTATTAATCTTATTGATCCATGAAAACGTTATCGATCTCATTCCACTTCACATGGCACTTATCTCTCAGAAGAATATTTGGTTGAATTAAAGTAAGAAGTTAAAAGTTGGCCAACTTTCTACTTGTTACTTTTTAATTTTGATAATTGTTACTTGTCTGCATAAACATGGCCATTGCAAGATGATGGTTCAACTTATAATTGTTAATAAATCCACCATTTTACTTGAGACGGCTTGATTTCTATATTTTTTCAGCAACACACTGTATGGAACCCTTAATTTTAATTTGATACCCTCTTCATGGCAATTCGTAACAATTTTATTTTCGGGATCTGGGTAATGGCAAATGTTGTAGAACTTTAAAGTTTGGTAATGGTTCATTTAGAAAATCAGAAATGGTTTGACTTCTCACTTTACTTTTTTTATACATCTCATTTGTTTCCCCCAGTGTTGCCAAATATTCAAATCCCAAATGTACAATTTTTTTTAATCAAATTTAATGATTAACATCTTTGAGCACTGAGGATTCTGCTAGGTTAGATGGGAAGGCAAACTGAACTACATTGGGGATTAGATTGCATGCAACTTGGGCGGCAAAGTTTGCCAAGTTTTTGACGATCGTTGCCATCGATAGTTTTCAATGATAGTATCAATAACTACGGGGTATTAGGGATTGTGCATGAAAACGGATCTGAGTTCCGAGGTTTCAATGTTTGAATCCCAGGTTCACGATTGGTGGAATTTGACTGATGCCACTTTTCAACCAATAGCATCGCTCGAATTGGAAACCTCGGTCCATTGGTACTTCGTATTGTTTATTGTTTCTTCTCCGTTGTTTTCACATTATAAAATAATTTTATGTGAAAAAGTATTTATTTTTGATACAAATGTAATGTACCTGAGATTTTTATTTTTTAGGCATTTTCTTAGTTTTTATTTTATCAAAGATTATATGTTGGTTTAGTTACCATTTGTTATTTACTCATATTCTGGGACTTTGAGGAAAATTCACACTTTTTGTTTAACAGACATGATCTAACCTCAAAACAGCCAACATTCAAAAACGATAGTTGAAAGTATTGATGTTTAGCTAACAGTAGGTTAGGCTGTGAACTGTTACGGTTAATCTGCAGGAGAACCTTTTTTTGCAGGTAAACTAAACTACGTTAGAAAGTGATTAGGTTGCATGCAACTTGGAGAGCGAAGTTAACCAAGTTAGGTTAAGTCGTGTTCCTTCTTTTACGTTGGTAGAAAACGATTTTGAGTCAGCTGGATATAGAGACACGCCTTCAGAGTTGATTGAAAATGGAGTTGCAATAATAAAATATCGTTTAGAAAACAGAAGAATATGTGCACATATTCTATAGTTTTCCGCCATGGCACATTCTGTTTCAAAACAAAATTGATCATATTCCAAATATTGGCGTTTGTTAATATGTGGGTTATTCAGTATTTATAAAAATTCCCTCTATTAGGGCCACCAAATCATTAGGAAGAATTCGTTAATCTCTAATCTCATTGACTTTTTTACAATTGGCAACATTGCACGTTCAACATTCCCCATGAGTGAAAAAATTTTTAAGCAAGTAAATATCTTTCAAATAGGAAAATTACCTTTTTATTCAAACTTTCTACGGGACATTTCAAACATATCTTCCAGTATCGGATTTATAATGTCCAGTTCTTACTGTTCAGAGTGCTTGTTTGGTGAATAATTGTGAAATAATCCTTTTTAATTACAACAGTTCATTGATACAGTAAAACTCACTTATAACGTACAGGCTTATTATGAACCCATGGTTATAACGTACCAAACGAAAAGTTCCGGCAGGTAAATAAACATGTTTTAATTATTTTTTAACGAACTTTTGATATAACGTACCTATTCTTTAGTTCGCCGCTGGTACATTATAACCAAGCTTTACTGTACCTACATGAAATGAAGTTGAATTTTTTTTTTACAAAAATAAATAATATTTTTGACACATTCTGCAGAAAAATTTTGGTTGCTCAACAAAGTTTTGCGTGTTCTGAATCATCTGTTAAATTTTCTTCAAAATCGCTGACATTTCACTTTCCTGTAGATTTTCCTATATTTCAAATAAAATTAGTGACAAATTTGCTGTATGTGAACTCCACCTCTGATCATAACTATTTTTAGGGAACTTGGGAATTTTTTACTTTTTGACATCTGCAATCAAAACTTTGCGGTCTCAAATACTTTTGAAGTTATGGCCCTTCAATGTTTAATAAGAATGTTTTGCATAATTCTTTTTTAATAATAAAAATTCATGCAGCACCAAGTAACAATTAGCTGTTAAAAGTTGAAGTCACCATTTTACAATGACCATGTTTATGCATATAAGTAACAATTATTAACCCTTTCGCTGCGGCCGCCGTTTCTGTTAGGAGTACCGTCACTGCGGCTGCGGGAAGCGGTGTGAACTATATTTGATTCCCGCAGTTGCGTGTGCGCAAATATATTTGCTTCCCGCAGCTAGCTGCAGAACGACGCGTACAGTGTTGCCAATGGTTATAAAATGGAAGGAATGTGGAGTGGAAGTAGCTGTATGTGCGCGAATATTTTGGAATTGGCAATTCAATTGATGTTTAAAATTGTATGAAGTAATATATACAGTTAATTTATTCATTGTTTCTTCCTCAAATTGTAATAAATTCAAAATAACACAAAACATTTTCATTATTCATACATATTGTGAAAAGTAATTGCAACACAAATAAAACCTCCCGGCATATAATTAAAAAATATTTCAATATTAATATTAAAATTCTCCTCTGCATCACTGTTCATCAACAAATCATATAGTTCATCTTCTGTTGGCCCCATTTTGCTACCAGAAGCCATTCCAATTATTAAACTTCAAAAATCACCTTAATACTTCACAAACATGACAGAGTTTTCCACCACAATCACAAAACGTAAACAGAAACTGAAGTGGAGAGCATCGTCAACACCACATAAATATAGTTGATTCCCGCAGTGTAGAAACCCTTTTAGTTCATGTATTTCATTCGGTTCCTGCAACCTACCAAACACCTCTCTGTGTATACAGTTGTCTATATTAGCAGTTGAATATAATTGATTTCCGCAGTAAACACCCAAACAATGCATTTAAATATATTTGACTCCCGCACTATGGGCACCATTTTAATTTTCAACTTTATTCGCTTCCCGCAGTGAAAGGGTTAATTAACAAGTACAAAGTTTGCCAACTTTTAACTTCTTACTTCAATTGAACCAAATTTTCTTATGGTGCGCAACTAGTGCAGATGACCATGACCGCACGATGACAAAAATTAGCCTATTTTTTCTCAAATTATTTTATTGCGGCTTACAAAAAGTTTATCTGTTATGTGAAAAATTAATGATATTTATTCAAAAAGAAAATGGGTTATGCGATTTCAGTAAACTATTTTTCTTTATTTTGTATGAAGGTTAATTTAAATGTCTCTGTTCTCTGATTTGTGTGCCAGCTTATTATTCATTCCTTCCTTAATTGTTAATTAAGTATGCATAAATTTCATCATTCTCTTCACTTGTTAATTGATAATTGTTACTTGTAACTTGATCTTTGTTAATTGATGCTGCATAAATCCACCATTATACCATGTTTACTTCCTAATCAAATGATATATTTTGAACCTCCGAAAAATATTGAATTTGCGAAATAAGAGAGTATTTAATATGGTTGAATTTAACCTTCAATATCAAGCCATCTGTTTTCCAAATAACCTTTCATTAATTACAACAATATGAACAAAGACAGATTTTTGCAACCAATTCTTGCACTTTCGCCTCCTGAAAATGAATCCGAAATAAAAACGCTGCGCTCTCATACCTTTTCCGAGTTATAGCCCTTCAAGTTTAGAATTCGGTGATTTTTAACAACATTTTTTCACGCTAAAAGTACTCTTGTCTCCTTTTTATTCAATCGCTAATTTTCGTCCCAATTTGGCATGAGAAACAGTCGGTTCTATAGAAAAAAATCCTCCTTCAGTTACACAAATTCATCCCCAACAAACAAACATCCTAACCTCAATCTGAGTAAAATGTCAGAGGTTAGATTGTTTGCTTTGAAGGAGTATTTTTTCGAAAATGAATGATTGAATGTACGAGGTTTGTGCTGATAAAAAAAAAAGAGACATTGGTTAGAAGAAACATTCAATGAAGATTGCATTCTTAATTGAAATACCCTGTAGATTATAAAAAACTTTTTCAAATAGGAATAATTTTTATCTCCACTATAATTTCAAGAGATTTGCTCAAATACTATAGGGGCAAATCGTAAGTTATTGAATTGTTATCAATTATAGTATTATATATTCAGGAATTTGAATATCTCAATATAATATCTACAAATATCGATAAAGACTAGTTGAACTAGTGAAACACAAGGTTTATTATCGGTGTACTACAAGTTGGCCTCTCTAAAACTTTACTTAGGCGTCACATAATCTCAACACTTTATTAGTTAATTTAGCCTGAGAAAACGGTGCTTGAAAATCAACGAATTCTCAACTTTAATGGGCTGTAACTCGGAAAAGGTATGACACCGCGATATTTCGGATGTGTGTTCAGGAGGCGAAAACAAGAGCAAGAGGTTAATGGAATTTACTGAAGATACCTACTGCCTATTAAAAATAAAAAATCTGTCATATTTAAAAAAAAAAACTTTCAAATGTTTTGCTATTAAAAACATTATTGCTTTTTTAATGACCGTAGAGAAACTAATGTAGTGGTAAAAAATTTGAATCAATGATTTCGATAGGAATCGACCTATAGAGCCTAAAAATATGAAAATATCTCAGTGTGTTTATCCATTCCACACCTCAACCATTTGGGCAATCCTACTCAAAATTAATATCTGAGTAAAAAAAAATAAGTAGTCGATATTCAGCTCATTGTTCATATTTTTTCAATAAGATGTTTCAGAATTGCCATATGATCATTATTTGTTGATGATGTTTAATCAACTCGCAGAATAGACAACTTTAGAATATAAACTGCTACTGCGGAAGAGTGAAAAAGAAAATATGTATGGAGTCCTTTATGGTTATGTTGACTCTAGGCGTTAACTCTTTCACCGAGGGAAGCGAATAAAGTTGAAAATTAAAATGATGCCCATACTGCGGGAGTCAAATATATTTGAATGTGTTGTTTAGGGGTTTACTATAGAAATCAAGTATATTGAACTGTTAATGTAGATAACCGGATATACAAACTTGAAGGTGCCCACCATGAGGTAGATATGCATTGTTGATGGCTCTCTTCACTTCATTGTCTGTTTACGTTTTGTGATTCCATCGTTGACAACTTGTACATGGTAGTTATGTGAAGTACTGAGGAAATTTTGGGAGTTTTATAGTTCAAATGGCTTTTGGAAGCAAGATAGGACTAACAGAAGATGAACTTTATAATTTATAGGAATAAAATACAATACTTGGTGTATGACTGTATATTACTTCATATAATTTGGAACATGTATTGAAGAGCCAACTCCACAAAATTCTAAAATATAGGTCCCTGGACATAAAGGCTTTGAAGGAAATAAGAAAGCCGACCATCTGGCAAAAGACAGCACTATGAAGTAATTCATAGGACCCGAGCTCTTCTTCGGAATATCTAAAAGCATATCCAAAGAAGTGTTTTCACGAGTACTGGTATGTAACAGTGGGACAAGTCCACTCGAAGGCATTTATACTAAACCCTTCGAAAAGACGAACAGTAGCCCTGTTAGAACTGAATAAGAAAAACCTGAGGATTATAACAGGACTACTGACAGGTCACTGAAGACTGCGAAAGCATCTTAAAAAAATCGGAGTTGCGGAGAGCACAGAGTGTGACTTTTGTTAAACGAGGAAGAAACAGCAGAGCACATCTTTGCAGATGCAAGGGTCTGGAATGACCAAGATCCTACCGTATGGATTCCAAAGGCCTGGAAAAGGTAATCACCGAGCGTCATAATTGACTTAGTCAGAAGCGCGGGACTTGAAGGTGAACTCTAATTTAATTAGGATCGAGCCACAATAGATCCGAAAAGGTCGCAGTGGAAGGGGCGGTTTTCGCTTCACTCGAAAAGAATCTAACCTAGCTGCAGGAAGGAAATATAGTTGCAAACACGTAACTGCGTGCATCAAATATAATTTACAGCGTTTCCCGCAGCCGTAGTGATAGTACCTCCTAATATAAACGGCAGCTGCAACGCAGGGGTTAATGCACTTCTAAATTTTGAACTCAATAAACAAATGCTAGTATTTTTTATTTTAAAAACGTTGCGTGTTTTTTCCAAAATGTTTGGTGATTGATGAAAAAGTATGTTGGAGGTGTATTCTGCCGAATAGATGTTATAATAATGACAGAAAAATGTTAATCCTTTTTATAGCTTTAACGAATTTTATGATCTTTGAAAGGTTGTATCTTCAAAAGTATGTGGGAGTGCTTCATTTTGTCTTCAGATTGTGCCCAGGAGGTCAGAATGTAACACCAAATAATTCTCAAATTATATTAGCCAGCTAACAAAAAAATTACTCTATAATACTATAATTGTTTGGTATATTTCTAATAAATCCAAAAAACGCCTGTAAAAATCAAATAATATTAATGTTTTTGCTTTTGGTTATCAATAATTGTCATTATTTCATATTATGAAGGCCTATTGGTTAATTATTCTGGTTGTTTCTTTCTCTAAATGATTGAGGAATATTGTGATTTTCTATAAGTACACTTTGCTAATATCATTCAGTATGAAACCCTTGAACCATTGATCCAATAAAATTTTGTCCAACATTTAGAAAACCAGTATATAAAATTTCCAGACTTGTATTTTTGTAAAGTAAGATTACAAAAAATAATTATTTGTCAGTGTTTTTTTTAGGTTCTATTTTGGCTCCTAAAACACAATATCCACGTTCCATATTCGCTTTCTTTGGGTAAAATGCATAGAAAAAAATTTGGGCATTTTGATTAAAAATAATATTTATGAATTTCAACACATCATGTGCTTAATCAATGAAATTTAAAGAAAATACTAGTTTCATGCGTTATAAATGAGTCTGTTGATTCACAGGGTGTAGAGCACCCAAATATGTAATTGAGACCATAGCACCTCATATAAATTTTTATGTTGTCTAGACTCCAATAGTCTTTTGTGTATATCATGATTTTCTTTTTCCTTTGTATTCTCATAAATCAATTTTTTTCAGGATGTGGCAGAAAAATGTAAAACTCTAGGGATTACTGCTCTCCACATCAAGTTGCGGGCAACTGGTGGTAACAAAACAAAGACTCCTGGACCAGGAGCACAGAGCGCACTAAGAGCATTGGCCCGTTCCAACATGAAAATTGGACGTATTGAGGATGTTACACCCATTCCTTCAGATTCCACACGTAGGAAGGGAGGTCGTCGTGGTCGTAGGTTGTAGATTCTGATAACTGTGACATGGTTCTTTCAAGTTGAGTTATCTTTACGTTAAGTGTATACAGTTGTTTTATAAATAAAAACTTGATTGAACTGTAGATGTTTTTTAATTATACAGATATATGTTTCGCACCTTGATTGTTTCTTGAAACATATACAAAATAAATGGATTATAAGCCAATGATTATATTGTAAGTACTTGGTATCAATATCTACTTGATATGCAGAAAGTATCCTCTCGGTATCATTCAACGCTCTCAATCATGAACTGAGTTTACACATCTTTTTTCTATTGTATTAAAAGTCAAAATTTAATTCCTAGATAGCCACCATCCGCCTACAACTATTTCATGGTTTCCTAATCATCAGGATGGAGATGTGTTCTTCCTTGAAATTTCATCCAATCACTCGAGGAATTAGTACCTTCCGGCAAAGAAACATTTTGTGAAATACAACAAATTATAGATGGCGCTGTCTATAATTTGCAAAGTGAAACTCAACCTTTTACCATGAAATTCAAAGGCAGAAAGTTTGAAAATGTATAACTTTTTATGGGTTTTTACCATTTGTCATTACAATTTTTTGTGAGTGCAATATGTTCGACAAAATTCAGTTTTCTTGCCTTCTACGGGGTGCCTAATGTCATTTTGTGCTATGTAATATTAAAAATATTTTTGATTCTAAATACTGAAAACCAGTAATTATCCATTATCACTATTTTCTTTTCAAGGAGGGTACAGTTGCTAACAAAAAAACTTGGACTCGGATGTTTCAACACGTTGAAGGATACAGGGAAATCCGAAATCGTTCCACGCTGTGACAGATTTGTATCTTTGTCATAACATTCGTATCTCAAAAAAATTCTCTTTGAAAAAACACTAAAATAAAATATTCTAATCTTTATAAAAAAAGTAACAAGAACAAAAATTGTTCATCGCGGGACACAGTAAATACAACTGAGTTTCTTATGGCAAAGACGACGCCTTATAGCGTGGCGATGAAATTGGGAGAATCAAATTCTTGCAGGGTGGAAATTTAAACCAATATTTTATGCAAGAAAATGACACTACATGAACCTATTGCACACAATCCGGACTATAATCACATGCCTCCTATAATAACTATGCAAAATTGAACGCCGTTCCGCTTTGCGGCGTTGTGTTGCATTTGTCACCGACCTCTGTGATGTTTGTTAGTGTCCATGAACGTGTTATTTAATTTAACACATTCGCGGACACATCACTACTCAAAATGCCAACTGTTTTTTAACCGACGAAACCAAAAAGGAGGAGGTTCTCTAGTCGACGCGGATATTTTTTTTTATGTATGATCACGCATATCTTTCTACTGAGGCGTCCGATTCCGATAATTCTTTTTTCAGAGGATAGGGTGTACTTCGAAGTTGGTCCCATTTGAATTTAAAAGATGAAATCCACCCCTAAGGGTAGCAAAATGAGGGATATTGATCACTCACTCTCTGAATTCTGGTCTGTTAACCAATTCTAGCAGGCATAACTTTGTACTGGGTTCTTCGATTTATTTGGATGATTCTTCTTTTATCAGATAGGGTATACCTCATAGTTGATCATATTTGGATTTTGAATGGAATTATCCACCCTTACGGGTAGAAAAATAGGGGATAATTGATTTTTCACTTGTGAACATTGGCACACATATGTAGTTGACAATGACAGATCGCTGTGTCATCACAATCATTATATTCTATGAGAGGATGGAATGATATACAAAGTAATGAAATAAACTAACCAGAACAACAAAAATAATTTATATTACAACAAATAGTAAAAGTAGTTAATCATATTATTTAACTGGTAATAGTTGAAGTAAGGTGGGTAAGTATTTTGGAAGTAATCAAAAAACAAGTAGGTAGTAATTAGTAGATTTCAGCTACAAAAAATTAATAAATAAAAACTTTGTACCAAAAAATTAAACCCAACAAATCGGAACTGAAAAGTAAAAAATAAAATAAACCTTAGTCTCGATAACTAAGCTCCTAAACTAATGTAAGTAACTAATTTTGAGTCGGCGCCAAACAAACAAGCAAATGAATTAGGTAAGGCGTAAAATGATGGCAGCGAGTTGGGCGGTGACATTCTGATAATTTTTTTGAAGTAATTTAATGATCTTCATTGATTGTTTGTTTGGCGCCGACTCAAAATTAGTTACTTGCATTAGTTATTCAGACTAAAAAGATTTATTTTATTTTTTACTTTTCATTTCCGTATTTCGTCGGTTTAATTTTTTGTTAAAAAGTTTTTATTTTTTTGCAGAAATAAAAAATTATTAAAACAAAAGTTCTGCATGGAATCTGTAAGGATAAAATACGTGGGCATGTTATAACCAAAAAGTGGGCAAGTTATAACTAAAGTGGGCATCTGTTATAACTATATTGTAACAAAGCATTTTTTTTAGCTCTGTTTCTAAGAACAGCTAAAGAAAGTTTAACATAACTTTGGTACTGGTAAATTTATTTGCCACAACCTAGAAAAATCACTTTTTGAACCCTCACCGTAATGGGATTATAGGAGATGTCGGTTTCAAGATTCGAAAGATATCGATAACCTTTAACCAAAATTACATGGGTATATTTTGTTCCTAAAACTGGAGTTATAATATTTATTTTGGTAATTTAAGAATATTTATGGGGGTAATACCGATTTACCTGCAATAAATATACTAGGATTAATTTTGTAATATAAGAACCCTATGGTGGTAATAACGATTTACCAGCAGTATAAATATTTTTAATTGTATTATGCATAATTAAGTTTGCCAGACCATCAACCTTATTCTGTTGAAGAAAAATATATATAAAACCTTGTGACACATTACTATAACTAAATTTGAATAAACCAGTTAATTTAATTCTTTTTACACTCTGTATTTACTGTGGAAAGTACCTCCCCGTTTCAGGAAAATATAGTGTCTTTTGAAGAGTACCAAAAGTGTCAAAATACCAGACCCCTGGAACCATATCTCCATCTGTTGCTATCCTAGTGTGTGGAGTAAACCACTATAAAATCTGTTGCCCGAGATTCAAAGTTGAGATAGGAACATATTTCCTGTATAGTACTTTGGCGTCATAATTAACATGCCCTTCTAGAGACCGTTTTAGTCGTAGAATTTCCGACCCTAGAAAAACACGTTACAATATGGGGCATGCGAAAATGCTAGAAGTGGCTTATAACAAACATACTGAATCTTCTAGAACGTACAAACACGTGGAACTATCCACTAGCACACCGAACGACCTTCCTGCACAAAGTTATGGAGCGACTGTCTGCTTTTGCAGATGTTACTCGTTAAGTGGCAACATAGGTGGCGCCAGCGCACTCAATCCAAGTACAATCATGTAATGAGCCACTTCTCTGATAAGAAACTTTAAATACAGGGATACCAACCATCACTTTCGTTGTATTTCTTATGAGAATTGTGACTGCATTCGCAGAAGCGCAGTTTTTAGTGGGCCATATATCGTCTGCAATTGCAGTCGTGTCCCTACACATATGCAATTGCAGACATGTCCTTCAATGTGTTAAGCCATATTTTCTATAGTGGTTTCAAAATATTTAATACTTTTACAGTAAGTTAACCCGGTTATGTTTATATTTTATATATATATATATATATATTTTTTATCATTGACACATAATTGAGGAATTGCAGTCATAAACGGACCACATACAAGGTTTGTAACAAAAAACTCCTTTCCGTGATGGAAGACGGAGGTTCAGTTTATATACAGGGTATAACATAAGTACGTTAAAATATTCAAGTGACGTATTCCTGAGACAATTTTAAGAAAAAAGTCTATATAAACTTGTATCCGGAAATGCTTCGTTTCGGAGAGATACAGGATGTTGAAATTGAATTTTTTTGTTCGTTTTTTAAAAATAACTTTTGCAAAAAATAAGTTATTTTCACGAAATTTGGTACCCGGGGTTTTTTTGATGTGGGAAATCATAGTTTCGTATTAATTTTCATGTAACATCTAGAGGGCGCAAATTGCCCTAACATTTTTGACAGTAAACTTTTGGTACTTTTCTTGAAAAAACCTTATTTCCACACCTTTTCCCAGTAAAAAAGGGACGAATCCTCAACAACGCTGGAGTTGATCGTTTTCGAGATATTCACAATTTTCTATATCGATGCATGTTACTTAGATCCTAGGGCGCTAAGTGAAGTTGCTGAGAACATTACAAAAACTAAGTATGTGGTAGGTCTCGTCAATATAAACCACTTTTTTCCTATGAAATCTTTATCGAAAAATGATTTGTTTTCGAGATACAGATTGTTGAAATTTTTCAAAACATGGTTGGTTTTTGTCATAAGTTTTTTGCAATTTTAGTTATTTTCATCAAACTTTATACACAGTATACCCAGACAGATTTCTTCTAAACAGAGCATTATCAAACTGCTTAATCTGTTTAGCCAAATTTGATTTCAATAATTTTTGTCACTCTCCGCTTGCAAATAAAGTTAATTAAAATGAGTAGGCTATGAACGTTCGTTTATAAAAATAGAAGTTCACTATCACATTTTTAAGTATTCATTGACAAATTCACAGTTCGGAGTTTATAAAGTGATTTTTTGGTACCATGCCCGACTTTACGAATGCTGAAATGGCTGATATGGTTTTTGCATAGGGCTTGGCTGACGGAAATTCAACCGAGGCCAGACGCAGCTATCCCCAACGCGTCACTCCTTGTGCAGCGATATTTGCGAATCTTTTCCGGCGACTTTCCGAATCTGGAAGCTTTGAAAGAAATTCTGCAGTAGGACGGCCACGGACTACAAGAACTGTGGAATTGGAGGAGGCGGTTCTCGAAGAAATTAGTGAACATCCAGAGACAAATACAAGAAAAATTAGTCAAACTTTAAATGTGAGTCACATGACTGTTTACAGAATTTTAAAGGAACACCAATTATATCCTTATCATATTCAGCGTGTCCAGGCACTTACGCTACGTGATTTTCCACCACGTATCGAGTTTGCTCAATGGCTTCAAAGAAAAGTCGAACAACATCTGCAAATTTTATCGAAAATCCTCTACACAGATGAGGCTAATTTTTCAATAAATGGTATCATGAACTTCCATAACTACCACATCTGGGCGGAAGATAACCCACATCCGATAATGCAAACTCATTTCCAAGACAGATTCTCTTTTAATGTATGGGTAGGCATAATTGGGGATTATTTAATTGGGCCCTATTTTCTCCCCTTACGTTTGAATGGAGATGCTTACCAAAATTTTTTGGAACACGAGCTTCCCCAGCTTATGGAAGATGTTCCCATTGGTCTCCGAAATCACTCTTGGTTTATGCACGATGGAGCCCCTGCTCATTTTAGTCTGATTTCTTAGACGTAGCATATCCCCAACGATGGATAGGAAGAGGAGGCACACTCAGCATTGGCCCCCGAGGTCACCGGACCTCGATCCCGTCGATTTTTTCTTTTGGGGACACCTACAATCACTAGTTCCTTCATTGAAAACGAGGAAATGTTAAGGGATCGCATCATAGCTTGCTGCGAAACAATAAACACTCCCGGCATTTTTCAACGGGTGCGGAATTCTTTGATGAGGGGAGCTGAAGCTTGTATTACTGTTGGGGGTCGTCACTTTGAACAGTTGTTCTAATAGTTGATTCGTTCAATTTTTATATGTTTAATTGCCGAATAAATAACATAGTACTTCTCCTGATTGTTTTTTTACAAACTCCGAAATGTAACACTTTCTAATTGAATAATTAAACCTGACAATTTTTTTTAATTTGGATTGATTAAGCAGTTTGATAATGCTCAGTTTGAAAGAAGTCTGTGTTTAAAGTTTGATGAAAATAACTGCAGTTGCAAAAAACTTTTGTAATGTTCTCAGCAACTTCATTTAGCGCCCTAGGAGCTAAGTAACATGTATCGATATAGAAAATTGTAAATATCTCGAAAACGATAATCTCCAGCGTTGTTGAGGAAGTGAATAAGGTTTTTTCATGAAAAGTACCAAAAGTTTACTGTCAAAAATGTAAGGGCAATTTGAAATAAATAATGACAGCGTACGTAGCACCCTCTAGATGTTACATGAAAATTAATACGAAATTATGATTTCCCACGTCAAAAAACCCCGGGTACCAAATTTCGTGCAAATAACTTATTTTTTGCAAAAGTTATTTTTAAAAAGCGAACAAAAAAATTCAATTTTAACACCCTGTATCTCTGAAACGAAGCATTTCCGGACACAAGTTTATATAGACTTTTTTTCTTAAAATTGTCTCAGGAATACGCCACTCGAATATTTTAACGTAATTATGTTACACCCTGTATATATAACTCTTTATTAGCAGTAAGCTCTTTACAATGACTAAATACACAATTACCCCACTATCACAATCTAGTAATTAAACTTGCATGAAGGCAACATATTCTAGTTATCAATACGGAATATGGGCTTTCGCATATTTACAGCATTACTTTTTAAATGAATATATCGATTTTTTTTTTTCGTTGGTAGATTGTTAAAAAAGGGTTGTTATAAAAATCATTAGTTTCATTCCTATGTGTACGTTGCTTATATAGATCAGCTGATCTGAAAGATAGGTTGGTAACATTATTTTTCAATTAATATATGAACATTTACATATTGTAATTTATTCTTTTTCTAATTGACATCAATGATAGGGTATCCAACATTTCCTTTATTGGTGTTCGCCTATTGAAGTTCAATATTTCATTCATTATTTAGAAAAAATAAGATGGTGCTACAATAATCAGAATGAGGTGCTATGACACATTTATATATTGTGAGTTTTGAAAATTCAGATACTTTATTATTTAATCTATAGAGGTAGTGTATTTTTCTTGCAACTTTCTTTTTTATGTAGTTCACATTTGCTTCCATATTCGATTCTAGATCCAACATTACCCACAGTTATTTACATTCCTTGACTTTTTCAATTTCTTCATTTTCGATATTTATATGAAATTTTCATATACCACTTTAACTTGACATCTATTACCTATCAACATAAATTTACTTTTTTTACATTGAGCTTCAATCCATTATTACATAACCAAGTACTTATGTTTGAAAGATCGGTATTAAGGTTGTTCTCTATCTGCTATTCCTAAGTAATATAGGATTGTGTCATCTGCGAAAAGTTTTATTTTACATTTCTTTATTTGTGTGGCTATGTCATTAATGAAGAGAATGAATAATATTGGGCCAAGAAATGAACCCTGTGGCACTCCATTTTTTATTTCGAGTATTTCTCAGAATTGATTATTATATTTAACGACTTGTTCCCTACCTTTCATGAAACTAGTGAACTATCTCAATACATCACCAGTGATACCATAGAAGTAGGATTAACTATTACTTCTGCCAGTATATCAATTTTTTTCTCATCAGAAATTTGTGGTCTGCCAGATCGTTTCGCATCATTAATACTACCCGTTGTTTCAAACTTACGAAGAAGCTCCCTTAAATAAGTCCTCGAAACGGGGTGATCGGGAAACCTCTCATTAAAAATGCGTTCTGCTGCATGAATATTTTGTCCAGTTTCACCAAGAATTAGGATCGCTGCTACTTTATCACCTAAAGCACATACCATTTCGCATCTTGAAGCACTTCAACGTTCGGCTCCCAACAGTTTAACAAATTATTAAAATGTACAAAAATATTAAAAGTACCAAAAGCTGCTAAAACAGTTGAACGTTCGATCAACAATACACAAATTATTAAATGTACAAAAACTTAGACAATTACAAAAACGTCGAATTAGGGAGACTAACAAAAACGTCAGCTTATTTGACAACTATCCAGAGGCGGAGCTTGAATTTGGAATTTTAGTATTGAGACGGTGTGACCCGGGGTCTGGTTAGATTACATGAATTCCTAGAAATTGGGGGAGGGGTAGGGGGAAAGATTTTGTTATAGACAGAAATAGAAAAAAAAAAGAAACTGGCATTATGAAGTCAACTATGGAAACCTCAGAGCACCGCCTGAGGATGCACAATGATTCAGAGGAAGAATATCCCAAGCACGTAGTTAGAATCTCCATGGCACTTCAAAGAAAAGGTTTCCGATGGCAAACATCTAGCAGAAAGTAAGTAAAATTCCTTCGATGATTTCATTCCCTCTCCGCCACTGAAGTTATAGAATCACACGACAACTAAACACTACGCTACCATCTCCCAAGCACATTATCCTAACTATTGATATCTAGAATCAAAATACACCCTTCCTTGATCAATTTGAGCCGACAAATATCAATCTTAGTAATAGAAAGGACAAATAGGGGAACATTATAGAAACGAGGATACTTCACTCAACTTCAGCGCTACCCTGTATTGTTCCCCTAATATTTATCTGCTGAAATGTCTCTCTAATTATTTCACACCTTAAATGAAAGAATATACTTCCATGATAAAGCTGAGGGAAAAAATAGTAATTTTAGAGTTAGAAAGCCAAATCTAGGAAATATTGTGAACGGATAGGGTTGACACCTCAACTTTCAGGCTACCCTGTCATCTTCCTGTAATGTTTCCCTACTAGTCCAACATATCCATTGATAGAATACACTTTTCTCGTCAAGTTGACAGGCTTTTTTACCCACCTTACAAAGCTTAAGGTTGAAAATAGAGTTCAAAGGGAAAGGTGTCCTGAAGCGTTACCCATAAACAAGTCATCAACAACCAGGTTTAGAGTCAAAATTTGGCTATATGCGGTATTTATTCCAAAGGGAAACCTGGTACGAATTATACCACAAACATCTTAGATCACTTTTATATAAGTTTCAGATGGGGAATCCGAGTCAAAATTTGGCTATATGCGGTATTTATTCTAAAGATTTTGGAAGTTGGGCAAACAAATTCTCTCCTAGATACGACCTTTTACTATATAAGCAAGCCCAGAATCAGTCGTAAGGAGTCGAATTCCAGCACCTGAACCGAAACCATCTCCAGAGGATGAACTAACTCCTTGGTACTGGGAAGAAGAGGACGGATCCAAATGGAGTTTACTAGTATAACACGAGTACCTTCGGGAAGTCCAGGTCCGTAATGAATAGAAAGAATAACTATCTTCAATTATTCAGAATTTTCTACTCATTCCCTTTATTTGATATTCTCCATTCATTATCACAAACCAGTCAACTCAGTTAAATTATAGAGTTAGTATTTTTTTGGCCACGATTAGTCTGTGTCTTACTTATAACAGCGAGTAAAATAGAGAGTTTTAGCACGACTGTGAAATAGTGGAACTGAATATGTTTATCATTGTCTCATTGTTGCTTCTTGCCATAATAAATCCCGGTTTTACGCAACGTTAGTAATACTAAAAAGTGACCGAGGATAGTAACGGGTTTGTGGGTAGGGGTGCACTCCAAAACATTCATGTCCATCAGCGGACGCTGTCCCTGCAAACTTCTTGATGTGTGGCGAGGTAAATATATTAGTGGACTATTCTCACACGTTGTCGGGAGTAAATTCTATAGGAATTTGGGTAAGATATCAGACTAATGAATTTTTAGACAGTCTCACAAATTTGTATTTTGAATACCTTAATAAACAACAGTCTGTAATCCTGGACCTCAAAGAATATTGTAAAGATAGGAAAATTGAAATTTGATAATTGTTCCTGGTTTGAATCTAGAATACTTAATGGTGGAATATATCTAGGTCATATTAGTCGAAGCCTATCAGTACCACTTTAAATCCTCAAGTTATAGATATATTGGTCTAGAATTGATTTTAGAACTCGACTACGGCTCAACACGACAGTTTAATAGCTAAATTGAGAAATATTGGAATGAGTATGTTTGTAGTGCTACAATGTTACTCTCTGCTAAGCATGGATCCCGGCTTTACGCCTAAAAACTCTATATAAAAATAGAACGTACTGTAAAGAGTGGCCGAGGATGGTAACGGGTTGTCTAGTATGGGTGCACACAAAACAATCTCGGACCGTCACTAGTCCTGTGAGTCTAGCAACTCCTTGGTTGCGTGCTGGAAATGTACTATAGTCTTCATTCTCTCAATTGGCGATAATCAATCTATGAATATACCCGTGAAAACACCAGCAAGGTGTTTTGGGCATGAAACAATGTTACAACTACAGATATATTCCGATCACCTTAATATAATCCAATTTTCATCACTTCAGAAACACTTTACATAGCAGTATCTACTCAGATTCGAAACCAGAGACGATTTTTTATAAGCTGAACTCTTATAATTTGCAATAGTATCTTGTGGAAAATGTAAAGCCTTTAATCGTTGAATTGTTTTCAAACAAGTGGAGATTGTAACTCTTGGCTTTAATATATGTATTTATTTAAGTTTGTCTTTTATTTCTCTTCAGCTGAACAGAACTTTGTATCCTAAAGAACACAAAAAAAATTATACACAACGTGGGAAATTGAGGGTCTGTCCTTTCAAGGGTCTCTATATAAGGCTGTGTGCCGACAAAAAAAAATGCTATACTAGGCCATCTTCTGAGAGTAGATGGATTGCAGATCCTGCTACCAGAGAAGTGGCGCTGACTATCTAGACGATCACAACAAAAAAAAAAAGAAGGAAAAAAAGAAGGTTGAAAAAATTGAAAGTCGACCAGAAAATTTAACAACTATATAATACCGGGGTGGGTACGGTTACAGTGGTGCCGTGACCAGGATACAAAGTCATTAAAATCTGATCAGCTTTAGGGAAACATACAGAAATACGTATTAATTGTTATTTTCCAGATAACCCGGAGTCAGTAAACCACCGGTCCGAAGAGGAAGGGTCACTAAGTGGATGGTTACAGGAGACAATGGAAAACCAGCAGACAAAATTAAGAGAAGGGTTGGGCAAAGTCCAGGAACAAATGCAAGATAGTGGCCAACGAATTGAAGCACTGACTAGTGCATTACTATCGATCCAAGAAGGAAATCAAAAATTAATGAGTCACCTGTTAATTAGAAACAACGAAACGCCCCACCCGTAAACACCCCGTACGGTTTCTGGAGGAACTGGAAAGATATTTCGACTGTGTAAAATCTACGGGCAAGTCCAAGTTACAGACGGTCAAAGAATGTCTCGAAGGGCCAGCCCAATGCTGGATGGGCCTTTACAATGGGAACTGGCAGACTTACGAAGAGTTCAAGGATGCATTCTTCAAGAAATATTGGTCAGAGGAGGAGCAGGAAAAACTCAGGGAAACCATCAGTTACACTTGTTGGAGTGTACAGAAAGGAACCATGTATAATCATTTTGCACATTTCGTAAATTTATCTCGACTATTGACGGAACCAATCAAAGAAAGTCGTCTGGTAGCTAAGTTAATGACGCACTTTCCCAAGGAGGTACAGGGATTATGGGCCTTGGTAGCGGACAAAACCATAATGTCTGCGGCCGATTTTTTAAATAAACAAGAAGATATTCTCGTGAGAGGAACCAACACCACTCCGGCAAGGGAAGCAGAATTCGCGCCTATGAGAACCGGAGGAAAGCGAATCAACGCCATTAAGCAAACATTTCAGCTGTATCGTCTGAATAAAAACCCAACCTGGGTAAGGGGTTCGGAAAACGAGAGTCAGTCGAATTAAAGGGGTCGTCGAGTTCGACTGCAACCAATTCAGGACGATCTGATCAGGGAATTAAGGCTAAAACCGAGACGAATAAAGGATATCTGATTATGGAAAAGATGGGATGGAAGAAAGGAGAAGGATTGGGAGCAAGAAAACAGGGAATCAGGGAACCTGTAAAGGCGAAGGAATGAAGAGGGGAAAGAAGAGGGGAGACAGGAAGGTTTGTCTATATCAAGGAGCCGATCCACGCAAGAATTCTTACCAGAAATCGGGGTAGGGAGGAGGGAGAGACATTCCGGTACTTATCGATACGGGAAGTGAAGTAACATGTATTTCAGAACGATTCCAGCAGGAGTTACAATCACAATTGACGTTACACACCCTTCCCATGAAGGCCCTACAGGTTAATGGCGCTTTTCACCAAAAAAGTAAAAGGGTAAATAAACAAATTTGGTTACCTATAATCCTCTCCAACCATACTTTCCATACCTGTTGTATAGTCATACCCAATCTTATACGGCCAATAATATTTGGGATAGATTGGTTGTATCGATATGATTGTAAAGTTTGTTTCCCGACTAGATCATTAACGTTACGACATCAAGATACAGTCTTAAAAGTTCCTTTTACCACCGTACCAGATAAACCCCCGGAATGTCGTTTCGAACCAGAGGAGTTTGAAGTTTTTCACACCCACATCAATATAGTTACAGTTGATGGGACAGAACGAATTGAAGGGAAGATCAACCAGGCACATTTGAAGATCTCTGAAAGGAAAAGGTTGAAAGATCTACTTATGAACTACATTGGTTTATTCAGTGAAAAGCCTGGTTTAACATCGTTGTATCAACACCGAATCCTGATGAAGGAACAAGACTATTTTGTGAAGAAATCCTATCCAGTTCCGTTCGCGCTCAGATCACAAGTGGAAGAAAAATTGAAAGAAATGGAGGAGTTGGGAATAATAACTAGAGCTGCATCACCTTATTCTAGCCCAATGACCGTGGTGAGGAAGAAAGACGGAAGTGTCCGAATTTGTCTTGATGCTAGAGAATTGAATGATAGAATGATTTCTGATATAGAAAATCCACCGGCCATTGACGAACTCCTACAAAGATTTCATAATTGTACTTATTTAAGTTCCTTAGATTTAACTTCCAGTTACTGGCAGATTCCAATGGAAAGACAGAGTTGGCAGTATACTGCATTTTTATATAATGGCCGTAGTTTTGTCTACAAGGTATTGCCTGGATTGAAAACTAGTGTAGCCAGTTTTTCAAGAGCAATGGACCTTATTCTAGGACCGAGGTAAGGGAATTTACCCATAATTACATTGACGATTTATTAATAGCTTCTACATCCCATGAGGAACACTTAGAACATTTAGAAAAGGTTTTCAAACAGCTACAAAAGGCAGGATTACACTCAATTTGGAAAATCCAGTTTCTTACAAAAGAAGTAAAATATTTAGGACACTTGCTGACTACCGAAGGTATACTTCCGATCCTGAAAAAATTGCAGCCATTCAAAACTTCCGAAACCTACGAAGGTGAAGCAACTCAGAGCGTTCTTTGGACTTTGTAACTACTATAGGAAATTCTGTAAAAACTATAGTAACTATACCGAGGGACTAAGTCATCTATTAAAGAAAAATACCACGTGGAGATGGGGAACAGAGGAAGAAGGAAACTGGAATTTAATTAAGAAACAATTTTTGAAGGAGGTTTTGCTGATTCACCCCAATCCAAACAAAATATATGTTTTGGAAGCGGACAGTTCTCTTTATGCTATAGGAGCAGTTTTGTACCAAATACAGGAAGATGGAAACAAGGGAGTGGTCATGTTTATTAGTAGAAGTCTCCATGGAGCGGAGCGACATTATAACACAACAGAAAAAGAACTCCTCAGTATTGTTCATGCTTTAAAAAAAGCTAGGCTGTATCTACTGGGTTCCAAACTAATCATTAGGACGGATCACCAGGCATTAACTTTTATGAATCAGTGTAGATTTCTGAGCGAACGCTTAATTCGATGGATGTTATTTATACAACAATTTGATTTCAGGATCGAACACATCCCAGGCAAAGAGAATATCGTGGCAGATATCTTGTCTAGGTTTCCGTAGATAGCTATGCCAGTTATCAAGAACCTGGACCAGTTTTGGCTTTGTTTCAGGTACCCGAAGGGATTAACTCGGTCAAGGATTTGGAATCTTTGGAACACTATCAAAAAACGGATCCTCTTTTGGGAAAATTCTTTCAGTACAAACACGGGAAGAGTCTAAGTGTTAGAGAAGAACAGCTAAGTAAACACTATTTCATTTATAATAAGGTTTTGTTATACAAAAACCCTGTTAACGCAAAAGTCACCATTGCTTTACCCGAACCGTTGCGGGAAAAACTGGTTTGGCATTATCATTATGAACTAGGACACTTTAGTGCATCAAAAATTTCCAGTATAATAGCAGACCGTTTTTATTGGTCAGGAATGCATAAAAATATCATTAGAATCTTACGTACTTGTGACCTGTGTCAGAAATCTAAACGAAAAAATTTTAATCCAGAAGGCCCGTGGACTCTGGTTTTAGCTAGAAATCCTGGCGAATTGGTTGCAGTCGATTTTTATGGCCCTCTGCCCAAAGGCATAGGTGGCGTTACTTATATTATGGTCGCTGTAGACATTTTCACTAAGTTTATAAAATTGTTTCCACTCAAGAGAGCTACTGCGGCGGCGGCGGCAAATCGCGTAATTAAAGATTTGGTTCCAGATATACCGGTAAAGAAAATTCTAAGCGACCATGGTACCCAATTTACTTCACATCATTGGAAAAAAACTCTTCAAGATGCCCAAATAATACCTACTTATACCTCCATACGACATCCAAAGTCGAATCCGTCCGAAAGATACATGAAAGAGCTTGGACGACTAATACGGGCTTATTGCCATCAACAACAATCAAAATGGTCAAAATTCCTCCCTACTATTGAGGAATGTCTGAATTCCATTCCCCACCATAGTACAGGTTTTGCCCGTGTGAGTTACTCACTGGTAAAAAACCAAATTTTCAGTTAAGCAAGCTGACCGAAAAATATCTAGAAATTCCCCATCTACAACCAGTGTCTGCTATTTACGAATTGGTTCGAAAACAGTTAATCAAGCGGCATTGAAACGACAAAAAACAACAAAATCCAAGAGTAATTAAGTATAATATAGGGGATCTGGTGTTATTAAAAACTAATGTTCAGTCTAAGGCCAGTGAAGGGATCAATCAGAAGTTATGCTTACTGTATGAAGGTCCTTATGAAATAAACCCAGTGTCCCTACCCAAATGCATATGAAATTTCGAGTGACGGTCTCAAACGGGGAGTTTTCAACACTGAAAATCTGATAATGTATTATTCCAGTCCAACAATCCCGCTGTCCAACCCTACCTCTGACCGTGAAAACCGCTTGAGCCTCAGAGCGACGCGAAAAAACCCCTGTAAGAAATTGTAATGATCATAGTAGGCGGGAACCATATTCAAATTCAAATTGTTCTACCTGGTCTCACAGCGTCAGTAACATGGAGAAATTAACTATTCAGAATATGGAAAGGGCATTGAGGGATACTCAAAGTTATTTGAAGAACAGGATAGAAAAAGAAAAGCGGCACAACTGTTAAGTAAACTATTTGAGACGTTAGTGACTCTTCCTCCACTTCCGACCACGAAGATGCTGCACCAGTGCAGAAGAAGCGCCCAGTATCAAGGAAGGACTTTGTTCCTCGAAGAAAAAAGCCCTAACGAGGGTAATTCCAATTACATCAAAGGAAAAAGGAAATCCCCGGAAAGCCAACAGAAAATTTATTATCCCAGCAATACCCTCCGAAGAAGTAACAGCGGAAGAAAAAGTGGGAGAAACAAGACCAGAATACAAAGTGGCCGATACCAGTCTTGTTGTATCAAAGGCAGCAGAAGGGACGGATTGTCCCACATCGGTGGTTAAACGTCCAAACCACCAGAGACGGCGCCAAGGACAGCTAACGGAGCGACAGCGTAAATGACTTATTCCATACCGGTGTCGTAAATGGTAAACGCTTTCAAATTGCAGTTTTGTGTTTAGAGTTAGTAATTAAAGTTCTATGTTGATAGACCTGATTTTTTTTTCGTGTACGGAAAGGTTATTGAAGGTATTTAAATTCAGGGGGAGATTGAGACAAGTTACCCTGGGGATTTGTTAGATTGTCTGGGAAATATGCCTTCAATATTTTTTTTTGTTGATACATTTCGGGAAAAGTTTTTATGTGGAATTTTTATCCCCTTCATGCTAAATGAAAGGTATTAAAATTCAGGGGGAGACTGAGACGGGTTATCCTGAGGTGGTACTAGTTTTTCTTTTTTGAATTTTCATTCTTTTTCTTTTCAATAAAACAGTATAAAAATTCAGGGGTAGACTGAGACGGTGTGACCCGGGGTCTGGTTAGATTACATGAATTCCTAGAAATTGGGGGAGGGGTAGGGGGAAAGATTTTGTTATAGACAGAAATAGAAAAAAAAAAGAAACTGGCATTATGAAGTCAACTATGGAAACCTCGGAGCACCGCCTGAGGATGCACAATGATTCAGAGGAAGAATATCCCAAGCACGTAGTTAGAAACTCCATGGCACTTCAAAGAAAAGCATCTAGCAGAAAGTAAGTAAAATTCCTTCGATGATTTCATTCCCTCTCCGCCACTGAAGTTATAGAATCACACGACAACTAAACACAAGTCCAAGACTGTAAGAATGGAACAAGGCGAGTATGAATCACTTCATAGGTATGGGGTCCATACACTTCATAGGTAACGTGGTATGTATCTTTGACGATTCAACTTCAGCACTACGCTACCATCTCCCAAGCACATTATCCTAACTATTGATATCTAGAATCAAAATACACCCTTCCTTGATCAATTTGAGCCGATAAATATCAATCTTAGTAATAGAAAGGACAAATAGGGGAACATTATGGAAACGAGGATACTTCACTCAACTTCAGCGCTACCCTGTATTGTTCCCATAATATTTATCTGCTGAAATGACTCCCTAAATCGTAGAATACACGTTATTAATCAAGCTGATCAAAATAATAGTAACTTAGCAGGTAGAAAAAACGAATCTTGGGACTTTATAAGCATGTAGGAGTTACCTGCAACTTCTACGCTACCCTACAATCGTTCGATAATGTCTCTCTAATTATTTCACACCTTAAATGAAAGAATATACTTCCCTGATAAAGCTGAGGGAAAAAATAGTAATTTTAGAGTTAGAAAGCCAAATCTAGGAAATGTTGTGAACGGATAGGGTTGACACCTCAACTTTCAGGCTATCCATTGATAGAATACACTTTTCTCGTCAAGTTGACAGGCTTTTTTACCCACCTTACAAAGCTTGAGGGTTGAAAATAGAGTTCAAAGGGAAAGGTGTCCTGAAGCGTTACCCATAAACAAGTCATCAACAACCAGGTTTAGAGTCAAAATTTGGCTATATGTTTTTACCCAAAACATGTCAATATGCAGTAGTTTTAGCGTAAAAATTTCTATGAAGTTGGGCAAACAAATTCCGTCTCCTAGATCGACCTTTTACTATATAAGCAAGCCCAGAATCAGTCGTAAGAGTCGAATTCCAGCACCTGAACGAAACCATCTCAGAGGATGAACTAACTCCTTGGTACTGGGAAGAAGAGGACGGATCCAAATGGAGTTTACTAGTATAACACGAAATACCTTCGAAGTCCAGGTCCGTAATGAATAGAAAGAATAACTATCTTCAATTATTCAGAATTTTCTACTTCATTCCCTTTATTTGATATTTTCCATTCATTATCACAAACCAGTCAACTCAGTTAAATTATAGAGTTAGTATTTTTTGGCCACGATTAGTCTGTGTCTTACTTATAACAGCGAGTAAAATAAGAGTTTTAGAACGACTGTGAAATAGTGGAACTGAATATGTTTATCATTGTCTCATTGTTGCTTCTTGCCATAATAAATCCGGTTTTACATAGCGTTAGTAATACTAAAAGTGACCGAGGATAGTAACGGGTTTGTGGGTAGGGTGCACTCCAAAACATTCATGTCCATCAGCGGGCTGTCCCTGCAAACTTCTTGATGTGTGGCGAGGTAAATATATTAGTGGACTATTCTCACACGTTGTCGGGAGTAAATTCTATAGGAATTTGGGTAAGATATCAGACTAATGAATTTTTAGACAGTCTCACAAATTTGTATTTTGAATACCTTAATAAACAACAGTCTGTAATCCTGGACCTCAAAGAATATTGTAAAGATAGGAAAATTGAAATTTGATAATTGTTCCTGGTTTGAATCTAGAATACTTAATGGTGGAATATATCTAGGTCATATTAGTCGAAGCCTATCAGTACCACTTTAAATCCTCAAGTTATAGATATATTGGTCTAGAATTGATTTTAGAACTTCATCTGCTCAACACAGACAGTTTAATAGCTAAATTGAGAAATGTTGGAATGAGTATATTTGTAGTGCTACAATGTTACTCTCTGCTAAGCATGGATCCCGGCTTTACGCTAAAACTCTATATAAAAATAGAACGTGCATGTAAAGAGTGGCCGAGGATGGTACGGGTTGTCTAGTATGGGTGCACACAAAACAATCTCGGACCGGTCACTAGTCCTGTGAGTCTAGCAACTCCTTGGTTGCGTGCTTGGAAATGTACTATAGTCTTCATTCTCTCAATTGGCGATAATCAATCTATGAATATACCCGTGAAAACACCAGCAAGGTGTTTTGGGCATGAAACAATGTTACAACTACAGATATATTCCGATCACCTTAATATAATCCAATTTTCATCACTTCAGAAACACTTTACATAGCAGTATCTACTCAGATTCGAAACCAGAGACGATTTTTTATAAGCTGAACTCTTATAATTTGCAATAGTATCTTGTGGAAAATGTAAAGCCTTTAATCGTTGAATTGTTTTCAAACAAGTGGAGATTGTAACTCTTGGCTTTAATATATGTATTTATTTAAGTTTGTCTTTTATTTCTCTTCAGCTGAACAGAACTTTGTATCCTAAAGAACACAAAAAAAATTATACACAACGTGGGAAAATTGAGGGTCTGTCCTTTCAAGGGTCTCTCTATATAAGGCTGTGTGCCGACAAAAAAAAATGCTATACTAGGCCATCTTCTGAGAGTAGATGGATTGCAGATCCTACTACCAGAGAAGTGGCGCTGACTATCTAGACGATCACAACAAAAAAAAAAAGGAAGGAAAAAAAGAAGGTTGAAAAAATTGAAAGTCGACCAGAAAATTTAACAACTATATAATACCGGGGTGGGTACGGTTACAGTATTAACTGATTTAATTCATTTTCAGTTTTTTAAAAGCGAGTTGCCAAAACTGCCATAAACACAAACAAAATCAGTGTCACTGAATAGGTTTTTTCGATACCTTTTAAAAGAGGTGTCGCTTGCCGTAGGGTTCCATTTAAAATTATTGGTCACAATGGCCTTGTGACGTCATCTTTGACGATTTCGTCATCTATCATCACTAGTAGGGAAGTTTACAACCTTTAATATTCAGTTCCCAAATTTCACTTGTTTATGTATAATCGTTTCAAAAATAAGAGGGGGGGGAGGGGACTTTTGAGAAGCACTGTATAAAGTATATTTATTGTTTCAGTGTTACTAATTTTTTGAATGGGATTGTTTATAGAGATCTTCCAGTCATTCGGAAATATTCCTTTGCTCAGCGATTAATTGATAATATTAAAAAAACAGTTACCAGCTACCTTTAAAGCTAGTTTGATTATGTCCAAGTTCATTCCATTCCTGTCTGCAGTATTTTTATTTTTTAATGATGATAGATAAAATTTGTTTGAGGTCAGCCATTGATAACTGCATGAATTCACTAAAATTTCGTGGAAATTCTGGAATGAAGCTTATAGTGTATTGCCGGTCATTGATTGGTTTTATTCTCATACGTATTTCATTTACACTCTTCATGAAATATGCATTGAATGTGTTTGCAATATCTCTATCATATTGTTTTCAAATTGGATATAGGATGGATCTTGACTTTTCTTACCACTGAGCAATTCTTCCATATTGCTTTTGCATCACTTCTATTCTCATCAATTTGTTGATCTTAACATTTTCTTGTTTCTAGTCTTACTTCACTAGTTACTGCATTTTTTGCCTTTCTATATTCATTCCAATCATTATCTGACCTGTTAATTTTGCTTTCTAGAAAAGTCTATCTCTATATTTAATTTTTTCCATCAACCATACATTCAGTTCAAAGTTATTAAATGTTTTGTGTTCTTTCCAAGATATATTCAATTTTTGGACAATAAATTCCTTGACAATGAGGACCAGGTCTTTAATTTATGTTTAACGAACTGAGTTTACTGAATACTGATTGCAGTTGCTTATATCTACAGTATGGTCAAAGTAAAATTTCGAAACACTTTCAATATATATTTGTAAAATTAGCAAGTGTTAAAAGCAAGTTTATTGTTCTTTATTTGCAATTACCAATAACCACATGAAAGAGTAGTAATTACAATTAACATACATAGTATAAATATTATATATAAAAAATTATTTCAATAAATAAAAGTAATATTCTAATAGATTATGAAGCTGCGTTGCTGTGCCTTTAAACTGGACATATTGAATAATAATCATAGGCGCAATGAACTTTTTATGTTGACATCCATTTGACATTCATTCTGGGTTATGAATTGTTTCTGTTAAATATGTCCCTTTGTTGAACTGAAGGTTGTATGACCTATTAAAAGTGCCGCCAATGGTTTTCATTCAATATGCTTAGTATATTCGATGAATAAACAAAATACTTCATATTGTTGTATTTCCTAACAGAAACTTTCCACTTGAAAATTATAATATTCCAAGTAACAAGCAATTAAATTATTTTTTTCAGACATTTTCTATCCTGTTGGCTGATATTAAATTAGTGTTAAAATTGGGCTTATACAACTAAAACCTGCAAATTACTTATTTCAAACAATTGGAATTGAGTAGTGAATCGATCACAATGCCTCAACATATTAATTTTCAAGTGCGTCATTCCGGCTCAACAAATGAAATTTGAAGCAAATTTGACTTGTCTACTCGGATCCTACCGTCTGACCCAAATGCAAAAACACCTTGACCTTGTGATCATACTTCTGAGGTTCTTTCTTATCCATCTGACCGGTTATGGCGTTGGTGTAAACGTGCTGCATTATAAAACCACAAACAACTTCAGAATTCAGTGCCAAGTCCTCCTTGGGAATTACATTCAGTTTTATGAAAGCCTTGTTGGACTTCCTCCATTTCACCAATCTGAAAAGTGGATCATTAATTATTACTGATCTAGCAGAGGTTCATAAAAACAAATATTAACACAATGACTCTGAGTGAGTGAAACCGTTGGGGCCCCTACTTTAACGTTAATGTCCACCACTCCATATGTGATGGTATTATCATACAAACAACGTAAGATTATAGAAATGGCGCAAGACTGTGGATGATATGGACTTCTAACATTCCAGCCGCAAGGCCTGGTTCCTCTTAAAGAAACTGCCATCACGAATCCTAAGGAAAGTATCCTGCCCAACAAAATCACTGAACATATAGTCGCATATTATAATAATATCTTTATTGTCATAAAATCATCAAGGACATGGACAACGTCAAAAAAAGAATAAAGTACACTGAGCACATAACATAATGAGTAAAACTTTACAAAAAATACGCACCTCACGGACTCAACAAGTAAATATAAAAACTTTTCACAATATACAGGAAACGGTAATAATCATTCACAAAAATCAAACTTATAGAATACTTTTTCCTTCAAGTAATCAATGACTGAGCTTCTGAATTTCTGAATATTGCTGATATCTTTCAACTGAGTTGGCAGGCTGTTATAAGCCTTCCTTGCTCTATATTCAGTACTCCGTTTAAAAAAGGCAGTTTTGTGATGTGGAATCCTGAGGTCAGCCCGATTACGAGTTAACATATTCATTTCAGTTGAATATTCATCTGCATAATGTAGAGAACAAGTATTGGTGTTTCTTTACGAAAATAACCAGAGATAAAAAGTACAAAGAAGGTACTGTCAATAACCCATGTTTTGAAAAATATGACCTGCTGGAGGTATTATAATCAAGACCAAGAATACATCTCAATATTCGTTTTTGCAATATGAATATTTTATTTGAGTTTGAACTGGAACCCCAAAAAAGTATTCCATATGCGATGATTGACTGGACATGTCCATAATAATACAATTTCATTCCATATTCTGACACCTGTTCTCTCAGATATCTAATTACACCACAGTTCCCAGCTCATATTAGAGTCAATAAACACCTCCAAGAATTTTATAGATGGCAGCACCGGCACTGATTTTTCATTCAATCTAACATACGGTGATTCAAATATATTTTTGGTCAGGTTGAACATTATAAGTCCAGTTTTATCAGAATTTAAATTCAGGGAGTTCTCTGTACACCACTCGTCCATTTTCTTTGCCACATTTGATGCCGAATCAGCAAGGTCCTTAATATTGGTGCTGTTTATAATAACGGATGTATCATCAGCAAATTGAAAAGTTTGGCAGTTTGAACTGGAGAGGACAGATGGTATATAGTTAATGTACAAGAGAAAAAGAAGGGGGCCCAGGATTGATCCCTGTGGTATGCCTCGCTTAATTAATGTTTTTTCTGATGTGAATAACCTACCCTTTTGCATAATCACAACTGCTTGAAACCTGTTTTCAAGGTAGGACCTCAATAAATTTAATGGGGTACCTCTAATTCCAAAGTCATCCAGTTTCTCCAACAGAAGGGAATGATCAACCATGTCAAAGGCTTTTGACAGATCAAAGTATATTCCCGCAGACATGCGTATCGAGATAAGTTGCTATGTTTGTCACTGCATTGTAGATAACCAATTCAGTAGACATTCCTTTACGGAAGCCGAATTGTTCACTGGCAAGAATATTGTGTTTTTCACAGAAAGCAATAAGTCTTGTGTACATTATTTTTTCAACTATTTTGGATGGTGCAGGTAATATTGACACAGGCCTGTAGTTTTCACATCAGTTTTTGAACCCTTTTTGTAGATTGGGACAACTTTAGCAATCTTCAAGTCATCTGGGAAAGTACCAGTCAAGAAACATTCATTAATAATGTGTTCCAAAACAGTACCAATAAAATCTGGGACTTTTTCAAAATTGCTGAGAATTTGATCAAAACCACATGAGTATTTAGGATGTAGTGCATGTAAAACATTTATAATCTCCTTGGCTGAGGTAGGTGCCCAAAAGAGAGTCCATAATTAGTTCACGTTTATGATACTCTTGGGAGGTGTTCTGATCAAATCATAATACGATTCGAAAATGTCAGCAATTTCTGAAGGGTCCTCTATAGTAGACCACCACTGGTCAAAGTTATATCTCCATTTTTATTTTGTCTATTTGTATCATGAGATATTCCACATTGTTTTAGATTTATTTCTTGAATTAGCTATGTTATTGTCATTCAACGATTTTTCAAGTGAGATAACCATACAGCTTATAGGCTGATCTTTCCATTTTATATCTTACAAGAATATCATCACATTTTGTCTCCGTGTATAATCTATACCAGTCCCTTACATACTGGGAGTAACATTTTATTTCTTGGTTTCCAAGAGTTTTCACTACTTTTGCTCTGGTCACCTTAGAAGTGAGAGGAACGCTACATCAAAATGATGAAATAGGATATTGTAAAAGGATTTATACTTGTTATTTACGTCCTCAGTTAAATAAACTTGTTCCCAGATTCACTTGATAGAGACTGATAAAAATTTGATATGTTATCATCGGAATAATATCTTTTGTATGTTTCTGTTTTGAAAATTTTTAGGTTCAATTTTAAAATCAAAAACTTGCCCAAAATGATCAGATATAATTGATTTGATTACCGTTGCTTGTGAGATGTCCTCTGATATATTTGTGAAAATATTATCTAGTAAAGATCCTCCTCTAGGATTAGGTCTGGTTATTTCCGTGACTCTATAATCTAATCCATATGAAAGAAAGAACTGCCTTACTGTGAGCATCTGTGCAGTTTCTACTAAGAAATCCACATTTATATCTCCACACACTACAACTGACCTTGGATGTTCAAAGATAAAATCCAGAAGCTCAGTCATTTTCTCTAAAAAAGAATCAATGTTGCTCTTAGGTGAACGATAAACACATATGACTACAAGCTTAAGATTATTCAAATAACAGTTTATACAAGAATATTCGAATATTTTCTCCTCTTGAATAACAGGTGAACTCATTATTTCAAATTTGATATTTTTTACAAATATTGCTGTGCCTCCTCCTATGAAAATATCAGGGTGTTTGGTGGAGTTTAGTCTCTTTATACCTACCCCTCTGGGCCAAAAACTGATGTCGTACATTGAATCCTTGAATTCGAGGGAAGCATGGACAGCGAAGCGTTTCAGCCTCCCTGGATCAGAAGGTATTTCTTTAACCCCCACTGCTTCATTTTCGAATTTTTCCTTTCCTTTTATATACTTCATAATCATATCTTCAGTTACATGTTGCTTAACCCTATAGACATAAAGCCAGACTTTCTTGTCCTCTCCTGAGAAACCTTCTTTGGTGCTTTCAGCTGTTCCTAATGTCTTCTTGTATCGTTTCCTTTGATGACGCTGTTGGATGAATCCTGAATCACTGTTGGGATTACCTGATAAGCTCTGTTCTTTGTTTGCTTCCGAGACAAAAGGTTGTGATAGATTTTCCTGGTGTGGTAAGGAGTTTTGTTTTTGCGATTTTTCCTTAGAAGTGCTAGGCAGTGGAGCGTTAACTACCGGCACTTTACTACTTCTATTCCAGATCAGAGATTCATTTGTATCAGATCCATTGCATCCTCTTTCTACTTCGGTAAGCCAGGGAGTTTGTCTAGTATTAATAAAAGTTCCGTCTGTTGGAGTAGTAGCCACGGCTTTGTTTACATGCCTATTTTGAATATTTTGTATTTTATCCAACAACAGGTGATTATTACTATGAAGAACATTGTTTTTATCATGGACTTCATTTAGGAGCTCCTTTAGGTATGTGATTTCAATGTCTAGCTGTTGAATTTTTGCATTTTCTTGAAAGACTTGGTTTTGAAACTCAACCTCACTTTTACAGCATACAACTTCATTTCCATTAAACACTTTCAGTTTATTTGCCTTTTCAGCACAACTTCTGTGGAAAACAGATAGACAAATACAACACACATATACTGCACAAGGTTTAGCACAGCATTTCATCAATGTTCCACTGTTTTCTTCGATTAAATTTTCATTTTTGGACGTCGTATTTATATCGTCTGTCATCTTGGACGAAAATTTTATATTTATTGAATAATACAAAGTTTTCCTGCATAAAAATTCCAAAAACGAACATTACTCAACAAATTACTCACTTTGTATCATCCTGTATATTGTGTGTGTCCCCGGAATCGTCATATTCAGCTGCATCATTTCTCGGTGGAAGGATGAAAGTGCTGGAGGGGATCTCCATATCACAGTTCAGTTCTTCCTCAATTTTTCTGGGTTTTACTGTGATCGAAGGTGAACGAGATGAAATGCTCATCAAACTGCTTGGCTGACTCAACAAGGATGGCAGAGACATCTGCTGTTTCTGTAAATTCCCATTCCCTTTGAGATTTAGCTCCGCCAATGAATTTACAAAATATGAAAGGTTCGAAGGCCTAACTGATTAGGCATATGAAAAGTGACCCTTATATGTTATTTTATTATTCTTTGATTCAAATATATTTGATATTCCATTAATTTTTATATTACTCCAGGGTATAAAAAATACCCCCAAAAAACTTACCAATTTATAGGCTAATGCATCTCACACATTAGGTTTTCCGACATCTTAGTTACTATAATTGCATCTCGCATTATTGTACCTATTTCAGGACTACTTGATACCCATTATAGATCAGGGCTAAAGCATTTGAAAATGGTAAAAAGTGAAAAAAAATAATAGTAGGATGAAACCCTTTGGAAAAGGAAGAGGATATAACAAAAATGAAAGGAAAAATAATTTACGGGCGATCTGATGTCGGGAAGTGGAAGGGGGTGAGTTTTTAAGGGAAAAAACGGTGTATCTCGATTTCCGGCAAAACTACGAGTCCTATGGATAAAAGTTAAATAGCAAAGTTGTAGACCTACAACTTTTGTATTCACACTTTTTTGAGATAACCTCAAAATTTATGTGAAAAATTCAAATAACCAAGTTTTTTGTTTTTCATTTTTCTTTTACAAAAAAAATTTTTTTTCCACGAAATTTGGTGGTGGGCTTTTTGTTCGTTGAAATCTCTACTTTCTGTTGGTATAAAAAAAAATACATTACCATGGTAAATGTTCTCAGAAAATGCAAAAAAACGAAAAAAACTCGAATCCGAAATATTTTTTTTAATCATTATGTACAATTTTGAGCTATTTATTAAAATTTACACTTTAATTACTCGAAAACGTAAGATTCCATGTTACATTGATAAACAAAAAAATTGCAAATCGAAATATACTACTATAATTAACAACCAAATGAGTTAATAAAGTTAATATTTAATAAGACATCTACAATATTTTGAGAAAGTTGTAGAATCTTCTTTAAATTATATGCGTAGATGCCTATTTATTGCTATTTTAAGATAACTTATATACCTGAGTGACCTACGGAAAATTTTAGCCCATCAAAAGGTATTTCATAGAGAAGTGGGGAAGGGGCTAGGAGGGTCTGGGCCTTACTACCTGTTACAATTAATCATATCTATTTATAAATGTAAAAATGATAATATAACACTGAATCAATTAAAATTTCGAAAATATCAATTGGCAAAAATTAAATCATCTTTCTTATTGGCAAATCTCCCACCCACAGAAGGTGCAGCAGAACAACATTGTTACAGGGCATATTATCAGCTTCAAACTTGGCTGGGTACCAAACTCACAGCAACAGATTGGGGCTGGAAGCAACATCAACGTGGCATTATGCCCAAATTTACAGAAACTATTTGCTGCAGCTGTGAAACTGGATGTAAGTTTAAAATGTGGCTGCCGAAAACAAGGTTTAAAATGCACAAATGTATGCTCAAATTGTCATGGTTCTGAAAAATGCTCCAATGTGGAAGAAAAAACCTACGAGGAAGTTAATGATTCAGATGAAATTGTGGATGAAGAACTAATGCAGACTGGAAATAATATTGGAGATGAAGACGGTGATGGTCTTGAAGATTTCGAAGATCTACTAGAATCGGGAAGGTTTGTCGAATCTAACGATGAAGAAATGCCATCAAAGAGACAAAAACTAATGGATAAGTGATTAGAATTCAAGATAAGGTATTTATAAATAACAAGATTAATGTATTTAAAAATATTATAATGAATAACGTAATCAGTATAAAGTATCTAAATTCAATAGTACGATTTACATGTATATTTATATATTTTCTATGACATAAATGTAATTAGAATTTAATAAATCAACTTTTTTACTGAAAAAATTGCAGCAGTCACATTTTTTAGATGAAATCCTCTTTAAATCCTATCTTTAATATTTAGAACAACTATTTTCGCATGTTTTCGCAATCTTTATGTTTTATGGATTTGTAATTTATTTGTTTATCAATGTAACATGGAATCTTACGTTTTTCGAGTAATTAAAGTGTAAATTTTGATAAATAGCTCAAAATTGTACATGATGATTAAAAAAAATATTTTCGGATTCGAATGTTTTTCGTTCCCTTGCATTTTCTGAGAACATTTACCATAGTAATGTATATTTTTTTTACACCATCAGAAAGTAGAGATTTCAACGAACCAAAAGCTGATATTTTGACGGGAGAATTTTTGATTGAAAATTAGGGTGCTTTTTCGATATTAAGTCAAAATAAGGTGAAAAAATTAATATTTTAAATCAAAAAAATTACAGTGTGTTTGGGACATAAAAATGTAAGTTCCCACCAAATGTTGTAAAAAAACATTTTTTTTTGTAAAAGATAAAAATAAAAAATCAAAAACTTGGTTATTTGAATTTTTCACATACATTTTGAGGTTATGTGAAAAAAGTGTGAATACAAAAGTTGTAGATCTTTTTATTACCTACAACTTTGCCATAGGACTCCCATTTCCCGACCTCAGATCGCTCGTAAATTATTTTTCCTTTCATTTTTGTTATATTCTCTTCCATTTCCAAAGGGTTTCATCCTACTATTATTTTTTTTGGTTTCAAAAATTATCGACCCTGGTCTATTAATATAAATGGAATTAATTTTCTAGATGTTCTGGTGATCTCTTTATATTTAGCTTGCATAATTTTGCTACTAGTAACTAGCAATAATTCAATATATCGAGGGTCTTGAAACTAGGTTTATTCATCTTACAATAAAGATAAATATATTGTAATTTCGGACCTGAAGAATTGATGTCCTTTTTATTTAAAAAATGGCCTAATCATGAAAAATAAATTTAAAAAAACCATTTAATTCCTAATAATTTTTAAAACTTTCAAATTTTATACTTCTATGTCTAGTATTTTATTGGCAAGCCCAAGTTTTGTGCTAATATGTGTTAAATTTCATGATTAATAATGTATAGCATACTTAACCATCACAAAGCCAACCCTTTACAGTGCTGTGATAAAAAAAAAGCACTCCAACTACATACTTATAAAAAAGTCCAATTTCAAATATTGAATCCAATACAATTTGTTGTTTTTACCACGTTTATATTACGTCCGGTACCAATTTTGCAATCGATTTTAGACTAACTTCCCGATGAGCTAGAGACTTGAAACATGTAGGTGTCGTTGAGAAAAACTCACCCAAGACGTCATAGTCATTTGCAGTGCAATAACATTGTTAATGACTTATGTGAACTACTCATGCATCAATTATCTATTGCATCGCCCCACGTTTTTCGTTTTAAATCTTACAACTACTTTCTTAGTATTAAAAATTCACAATCACAAATTTTCAGGACATTCTGTATGGGGCTAGAAATCTGTATGGAGTTATAAATCTGTATGGGGCTAGAAGAAATTATTCTATAGTTTTTAGTCCGTTTTATAAATGTGGTATATCTAAATAATTTCAACTTATTTTTAAATAATGCAACCTTATTATGAAGAATTTCGATTTTTTTATCATGAATTGATAACAAAATAAATGATAGTTTAAAAACTAAAAAACACGCTTTAATAGAAAACTAAACTAAAAAGTAGAAAATAATTTTAAATTAGTTTGAAATAAGAATACAGTGATTAACAACAAATTTATTTCATTGTAAAAAAGCGTGGGGTGCTTGATGTCAATTGTTGTTAATAATTCGTGGACAGATATTGGTCAAAGTAGAATCATTATGAAAATATCTTAAAAAGCACCCCACTCTTTTTTACGATGAAATAAATTTGTTGTTAATCACTGTATTCTTATTTCAAACTCATTTAAAATTATTTTCAACTTTTTAGTTTAGTTTTCTATTAAAGCATGTTCTTTAGTTTTTAAACTATTATTTATTTTCAACTTTTTAGTTTTATTTTCTATTAAAGCGTGTTTTTTAGTTTTTTAAACTATTATTATTATTATTTAATTTTTTTAACTATTATTCTCCAATTTTGAATAGAATCGTACCATAATCACAAAACTCGTCTACCATTATGGAGCCGCCATCTTGAATTTTTCAGTTTTGACAAAAGAATCATAATCTCTGACCACGAAAACTCTCAGATACCAATTTTGAAGCGAATCGGACCATAATCACAAAACTCGTCCGCCATATTGGAGCCGCCATTTTTTTTTTTTTTTCAAACAAACATTTCTTAATGCATTGTCCACGGAATTATGTACACCTGCCAAATTTCAAATCATTCGTACATCTAGAAGTGGGTCAAAATCGCGCCCAAAGGAGTCGGTTACAAACAAACATACAAGTGAAGCTAATATAAAGCGTGTAATAAACCTCACCTCTTGAAGAGACAAATTCTGCTCCATATTATCCAGAACTTCTTCAACTTTAATTTCTATGGTGTCCTGTTCTTCCAGGTCGAGTTCAAAGAAAGTAATTGTGGTTTGGTGTTGAGATGGGTTGGTGAATTTCAGAATTAGTTCACATGATTTTCCTGCTCTCAAAGGCTCAACAGTTACAATACGTACTTCAGGAATATGATAACTGAAAAAAATCACACTTGTGAAGGGATTCGAATGTAATTTTCCATAAAAAAAGGTTAGGGTGAATAAAACTTTCCACTTCTGGGTCAGAAGAACAATGAATATATTCAAAGGCTCTTGTATTTTTTCCATCATTGGTGTTGCTAAGGGGGGTTGACCTTTCCCTTCCATAACGTACCCCGACTTTAAAAAAATACTCACTAAGCAAACAGTTGAATCTTGAATTTCACGGAACTAGGATTGTATTCGGGCTTGCTAACGTTGTGTTCACAAGTCTTGCAACGGACAGTTCGTTTAATAGACAGCTGTTTGTGTACAGGAAAAAGTTTATCCACTGTGGTGGGTTGCGCTTCAGGTTGCAATAATCGTTGCTCTATGGTTGTTACTGAAAACAAAATGAATTCTGGATGTTACATGTGTTTACGAATACTTTCAATGCCAAGGTGAACTTCATGTGGGTGTTTGTTCCACTGCCAAGATATGCAGTCATGGTTCAGTGACAGAAAAAAGAAAATAAATGAACTACACCTTGCATGTATTTGTAGTAATTGGGTAGCATGAATAACATTTAAATTTCAAAATGATATTTTTTTAATAGACGCGGCCGATACTTGAAAATACTATGAAAATCCATAATTAAAGTAAACTAAAAATACTTCAATACAATTTTAACAAAAAAATTGTTTACAAAACCCATGACACTATAGCTTTTTCAAGTGGAAAGAAACTGATCGTGGGTTTTTGTAAACAAATTTTTTTTTGTGAAAATCGTAGTGAAGTGTTTTTAGTTTACTTCATTCTCAATGATAATATGAACTGAACTCTATTGATCCCATGAAACTAAACAGTTTATATCATGAATCTACTTCAACAGGATAAATAAAAGACTTGGTGAACTTATATTTTTCCTGGATTTGTTATATTGTGTTTCTTAATTCATATTATTTAAATATCTAATTGTATCACTTTATGCAGTATCTTTTTTTAAATTCGATATGGTGGATGTCTCGACTTGTCAAGTAAGTACAATCATTCTTGGCCACAGCTTTGATTGAATCAATATACCAATTTCTAATGAAGAATCAGTATGCTCTTTTGTACATCAAAAGAAATAACTAATAAAAAACTTTTAAAGACAAGCTTTCATTTAAGCTCTGTACTAAAACGTATGAAATAAGTTTAAGTCATCGCTGACAATGATTTAATTATTTTTTGTGGAATTATTTGGTTTCAAAAAGCTTGGTTGCGCGAAGTGTTCATAAAAGTAGGTATCAATTAATTTTATTGGACAATGATTGGTTGGTAATGAGAAATTTGTGGAAGTATTAATTTCATCACAATTCGCGAGACAAGCTTTTTGAAACCAAATAATTCAACAAAAAACAATTAAATCATTGTCACAGATGACTTAAACTTTCCTCCCTGTAAGTTTTGAGCTGAAAGAAATCATGATCTCCGACCCCAAAAACTCCCACATACCAATTTTGAATAGAATCTGACCATAATCACAAAACTCGTCCGCCATCTTGAATTTATATATATTTAAAAAAATGTTAGAAAATTCATAATTGAGAAGAATAGCTACACATTAGAGGAGTTTCTCAATTAGGTTAGTGATTTTCAATTATTATGTTCAATTAGGAATTATGTTCTTGTCTGTTTTCCTTTTTAATGTGTGTCTTATGCTAACTTTGAATGATTTTACTATTACTGACTTTGTATTTTACTTGGACGTATTTACCAATTATTATATTTTTACAATTTATTGTCCTTATGTAATTTAATTGGAAATAAAGATTTATTATTATTATTATTATTATAGATTTTGACAAAAAATTCATAACCTCCGAACCTGAAAACCTCCACATACCAATTTTAAATAAAATATGACCATAATCAGAAAACTCGTCCTCCATCTTGGGGCCGCCATTTGAATTTATAAATTTTGAAAAAATTCAACATCTCCGACCGCAAAAACCCCCACATACCAATTTTGAATCAAATCGTATCATAATTACAAATCTCGTCCGCCATTTTGGTTTTTTTTTCTAACAAACATTCCATAATGCATTTTCACCGGAATTATGAACACCTACCAAATTTCAAATTAATCAGACGAATAGAAGTCGGTCAAAATTCACTTGCAAGATTTGACCCAAACTAACAAGTGAAACTAAATAAAAGCTTGTAAAAATGGATCAAATTTGCCGTAAAACTGCTAAAGGTAGATTATTAAGATGAGCCTTGATTTCATTTTGAAGAAAACCCCCTGTTATTATGTTTCCAACCATACCAGCCCAGACATTGACGCCAAACCTATCTTGAAAATTGCCCTTTCTCATTGCATGTTGATTTTGTTGGGCCCAGTACCGAGCATTTTGCTTATTGAACATACCATTATTTGTAAATCGTGATTCGTCGGAAAATAGAATAAAGTTGATTCGGGTAAACTCTATGATTTTGAAGCAGCCAATCACAAAACACTACCCGTCTATCGCCATCGTCAGCATACAAATGTTGATGTAATATCCGTGCTTTTTTTAGTATTATTCTTGCTGATTCGTGAATTATCTGCATTTCTCTAAAGAAACCGTTTTGTCAACCTCAACCATAGCAAGAATGTTAATGTCAGACTCTTCATTTATTATAAACCTCTGTTCCGCTTCTCGATTTCCGTCTTGCCCAAAACGATTCTCAACATACGGAAAATACTCATGGGCTGGATGTTGCCGATTGGGATATCACTGAGCATACAACTCAGCGCATTTTTTGAATTTCTATGACATTCTAAATGGATGTAGAAAACTAAATATTTTACCACACCTGTCTGAACATTTTGGAGGGAGATAGTTTGGTGCATATTTTTTTCCTTATAATCAGTGTCAGTCATGGGGTATCATAAAAGTTTAGATGTAGGTTTCAAAAATTATTTTTTTCCAGAATTCTAAATTCGGTGATTCTAGATCTTATGGTTTTTGAGAAATCCTAAATAATCAGTTACCAAACACTCGATATATGGGAATCTGAGTTTTCAAAATTTCTTTTCAATTTTAATGTTAAGTTAGAGGATTAGGACAAGTGACCTTTAAATTGACACCAACATTGCAGGACCATACGGTATGTGAAGTAAAAGGCCAAAGTTTCAAAGCCCAATTTTATGATATATAAAAACTGTTCAATATTGAATTGTCCCCTCTGTCCTAAAAGAAGCCCTAGTAATACCCATCTTCAAAACTGGAAATCCAGATGATCCAACAAACTACAGTAATATTGAAAATATTTAAAAAATGTATAGCTTTAAAAATTGTACAGCATATAATAACATATTCATAGGCGACCAGTATGGGTTTTGGAAAGATAAAAACACAAATGGCAATATTGGACCTCAGTAACAAAATAACAACATTCGAGAAACTAGAGTATATGAATATAACCTTTTGCGATCTGATTAAAGCATTTGACTGTGTATCACATGAAATTCTCCTGGAGAAATTAGAATAATATAATTTCACTGACAACAGTATAAAGTTGGTTAAATCTTACCAAGTGATATCAAAGAGAGAAATCTCCAGGTTTTTAGATACAAACTAAAAACTTTACTTAGTGATAAGGCCTACTACAGCTTGATTGAATTTTATGATGATACACTTTAGTTAATGTTTACATTTGTTCATATTGATGATTTTGTTCAAACTTTTTAACGTTTTTGTGGAAGTATTTAATTAAGTCTCACCATTAATGTTTTTATATTTGTTTTTATCCTGTGACGTGGTTATCAATTTTTGACAGTAACGTATGTTCATTCGCATACTGTGCATTTTTATTTATGTGTTTGTCAACAAGATTTTTTCTTATGTACAATAAACATACATTATCTCTTTCTCTCTCTCTTATTTGGAAAATAGATTTCAATCTGTAAGAATGGGAAAATCCAACAACAAAGGAAAAAATCACAGTTGGTGTGGCACTGGGATCTATTTTAGGACCTCTTTTATTCATCATCTTCATTAATGATGTACCACAATGTGAGAGACTAATATCATATATTTTATATGCTGATGATACCAATCCAAAACACTGACACACTATCAAAAATTGCACAAGTAACCCCTCCACCACACTGAATCACTTCACACTTATATGCGCATTTTGATAACTAAGTTATCCTACTGATGACAATGATAACTTACTTATCCAAATGCGCATATAAGTGTGAAGTGATTTAGTATGATGGTGGAGGGGTTACTTATTTCTTTATTTGTAACAAACTTGTAACTAACTTAAAAACCAACGGAACCCCTATAAAAATGTTCAACCTTTTAGAGGTTAAATTTCTAGAAACACTGAAACACGTATTTCTTTATTTGTAACAAAGACCTCAAATATGACCCTCACTTAAAAACTAACGGAACCCCCATACAAACTTCCAATCCCCATTTAATCCCTTTAGGGGTTGAATTTCGAAAAACACTGAAACACGTAGTTCTTTATTTGTAACAAAAACCTCAAATACCAATTTTCATGAATCCAACTTAAAAAACTAACGGTACTCCTATACAAACTGTCTATTTTAACCCCTTTAGGGTGGAATTTTCAAAATCCCTGAAATATGCGTTTCTTTATTTGAAAAGAAAAGCCCAAATACCAATTTCCATGACTCTTACTTCAAAACTAACGGTACTTTCACTTTCATCCCCCCCTTTCACACCTTTAGGGATGGAGTATCGAATGAATCTTTCTTAGTGTTTACCTATGTCATCATAGGAATACACTGTCAAAATTTTAGGTCTTTAGGTCCAGCTGTTTGGTCTTGGTTGAACATAAATGAATCAGTCAGTCACTAATTATATGAGTAGATGTCACATTCATTAAATCTAAAAATGGTTTTTGTTTCATTTGTTCATAACTTCGTTTTTGAACTGGTTGAAATTTTGATGAATACAAAAATAATTGTGTATTTTGTTCTTTCCCGGGAAAGAAAGTAGGATGGGTAGTTTGGATTGGATATCCTCACATACATTTTTCAAATCTGAAACTTTATTATCTTCATTCGAACTAATATCATTCATGCTACTTCCAGACTCTACCCACTCCTCTTCTTTGGTACTGTTACTGGATGTAACCTTATTATTAACCTTTTTACTAGTTTTATAATATTATTAGGTCTATTTTTCTTTTCTTTCAAAACTATCCTATTTATTTGTTTCTCAACCATTTTCAAATCTTTCTTTTTCTGTTTTTCTTCAACTCTCTTTAATTTTTGAAGCTCTTTATCCCTCTTCCCTTAATCTTGTTTTTTATAGTATTTTTGCTCTTGGCGTTACTACACTTAGAATAATTTCTTTCTTCCTTTTCTTAGTACTTTCAGGTACAGGGTATTGGCAAAAGAGAGAAACAACAAAGCAATAAATTCTTATGTACAAATGTAAATTATATCTAGTCTTTAAATGAGAAGATGGCATTGAAAACTCAAATAAAAATTAATATTTGTAGAATTATGGGCATTATGTGATACTAATGTTTAAAGCATCAGAGATCTTTGAATATGTTCATTGATTCAATGAGAAATAGGTAAAAAGTTCAAATGTATCAGAATAAAATTCTTCCAAGCTATAATAAGATCGATCACATAATAACAAAGCCTTTTTGAAATGGCTTATATCCCTTATATAATCTGGTAAATGAGTAAACATCTTGCAACCATTGTAAATAACTGAATCTTTCACTAAAGAAAAATTTGGTCTCGGTGAATTGAAATAATTTGAATGTTTTTTCAATTAAGTAGGTATATTGTTTCAAAGATGAAAATGGCAATAATAGTGTGTAATAATTTATGGGATACAAACAATAGTTTACAGTGATCACATGCATTTGCTTTAGACAAATATCTAACTACCCATTTTTGTACTATGAAGATGTTTTGTATATTATATATCACAATGTCCAAGTTGTAAACCAATGCTTGGAATTGTATAAGATTCTATTTATAAATATTTTCATTTTATAGCTGTTCCATATTACAAATGCCAAAAAACTATGCAGATACAGACAGCTTCTGTTATCATAATAAATTGATTTAAGCAGCTTTTGAATTTTTTCACATTTTTTCTAGTTTTCTCCACTAGCCCGTGTTTTCACAATGAATCAAAGATTGAAACCAATCTATTTTAGTATAGTTGGCTTGAATGAATGTAAAGAATCATCTCATGAACTTTTTCAGCAAAATTGAATAAATATTTTTCTCTTACTATCCATTAAGTTGATTGGTTCTGTGAAAATCTCTCTTGGAAGTTTTTCAACTTCTGTTGTAGCTTTGGCCGGTTCGGGTTCTTTAGGTTTGCTTTTCAAAAGTGGATGAGTTAAATCAGCAGGAAGCCCAATTCGTTTGCGTAAAGCTGCTGCTGTTACCCCAGTTCTATCCTGAAAGCATTTTTTTTTTATCAAATGGCATACGTTTTTTAAGAAAATAACTGAAAAAATTATATGTTGGCTGAGACATATTTTCTTCAGCCAAAAGCAAACAAAACTAACCAGAATTGTCAACCTGGTCAACTCAACCAATTATTCAAGTGAAAATGGAGCCTGATTCCAGCAAAAAAAAAATAAGAAACCATAGATAAATTGACTATAGGTAGTTATTTTTAGTTTCTATGTAAAAAACCTATATTATTGTGTTTCAGAAATATGGAAGAGACAATTGTCAACCTGATGTCCTAGATGCAGACAGGAGTCATCTAAACAATTCGGCTGCAAAAAGATTCATGTATATGCGAGCCCAGCTAAGTTTTCACTGTTTCCAAGTTTACGAATAATTCCAACCTTTGGATGTTAAAAGAAACTTGGCACACTCTATTTTATCCAATGTTGTTGATGAACTATCAAAAACCAAAACTTCCAGCCTCTACCACACACATATTAAACCATAGAAATAGTTCTCATTTCTGGAGGAAACTCCTCACTGATCAGATGGATACAGGCAATGCTGGAAAGCAGAATCATTGTAGCTGCTCTCAAGTCCTCAAGTCGAGTTTTTCATACATTTTCCACACTGAGCTCAGTAGGTATATTGGCATCATAGAGGACACGTTATCCATGTCCCCCTTACCCTTCCATGCAAGGTTGACAAAAGCTTCTTTCCATGTCAGTGGGAAATTTAGTTCCCTGAGGTGGCTAGTATAACTAACTTCAGGGCCGCTGCGGGTATCCAGTCTGGGCCTCTGGATTTTTTTTGTTTTTATACTGTCAGTAGCCGCCTCTATTTCACTCATGCCGAGTCCTCCGTTGGTAATGGGCTCCATCTGTAAATACTTTCTTCTGAGCTCGGAAAGAGCTCTCTACACCAATTTGTCTTGGTCTCTGTGGATTGTAGGGAGAGCTCGGTTTCGTGATACTCCGAACAGCGATTTTGTAGCCACTGCCCCAGATATCATTATCGAGTTCCTCGCACACGTTTCTCCAATGCTCTCTGTTGGTTTTATTAATCAGGCTTCTGTGTTCTTTACTCTACAAGCTACATGAATCTAGAATTACAACTCAGGGTTACGCCGATGACCTGGTCGTCACTATTAGGGGCAAACATGACGGAATAATATCCAATCGCTTGCAGATAACCCTTAATATAATCAGAAGCTGGTGCGCAAAGGAGGGACTAAATGTGAATCCTAGCAAAACAGTGCTGGTTCCATTCACAAAAAAGCGAAAGTACGAACTAAAAGTTCCAACCCTGCATCCAAGAGACAATTTGAATTTTCTTAAATTAAATTGTATTCTTTTTTGTTTAAGATATTCTGATTCTGAATGGAAATCAGCAAACTTTTTCCAAGGAAGTCAAATACCTAGGCGTTACAATCGACCAAAGACTTACATGGAATAGTCATATCAATAACATTCTTTCCAACAACCTAGATGTGCCGCAGAGTTTTTGGCAAGACATGGGGTTTGAAGCCGAAAATAATATATTGGTTATATCAAACCCATGGTCACCTATACCTCATTAGTATGGTGGCCAAAACCCAACAGTACTCGGCACCAATCAAGCAGCAAAAAGGGCAGGGTTTGGCCTGTCGGAATCACAGGGGCAATATTCACATGCCCCCCTGCAACATTAGAAGTGATGCTGAACCTTCCAAAGCAAAGATTGCCTTCAGAATGCACCAGGCATCAAACTTGAACGCGGGAAAACTGATTGGACGGACATCTGAAGATTCTGGAAAATATTACGCTAGAATCCAGGTCCAAGCCATCAGATATTATGCCAGCTAGGCACGACTTTGAAGTGAATTATGAAATGGTTATAAACAACCACCATTCATTCACAACGAACGGTCCTCAACTAGAAAGAAATGCATCAGTATGGTATACTGATGGATCCAAGATGGACAAAAGGGCTGGAGTGGGAGAAACGGGTCCTAGTTTTAGGCTCTCAAAAACCCAACAATTTCTCAAGCAAAAACCCTTGCTATAGAAATTTGCGCCCAAGAATGCCTTGAAAGAGGATCCATGGGGCAAATATCTATATCCTAGCAGACAGAAAGCAGTACTAAAAGCTCTAGTCACACACTTGTGAGTAGACTGACTTGGGACTGCAAACTCTCCCTAAGACAACTGGCTATGAACAATCAGGTTACTCTCTCATTTCTGGTAGGATTTCATAACGCAAGCACTTCAATTACATGCCGCTTGTGGTTGAAGAACAAAAACATATCTTTGGTGATACAGTCTCATAACCCTCTCAAAAAAAAACTTACCGTATAGCTCAAATATTTTCCTCTTTGTTTTTTCTTGTCTTTTTCTTGCTGCTGTTTTTGTGCTAGGACGATTGCTTTGTACATATCAATCAATTCTTGTAAGCGATAGGAATGAACGTTCTCTCTTTCAGGCCATCCCCCAGTAACTAAAAAAAAATGTTTCGTAACCGAATATTCATTGCATTTCCAGGATTTTATACTTGTCGATTGGTCTGGTATTCCGACATCTCTGGAACTCCACCTGCAGAACTGACAAGATAGATAGTACATCTTCTTTGGTGTAACTTTGGCATCTTCTGTATCTGAAGGTGTCTTAGATGAAGCAATTCTAGTAGACAATTCCTGTTCACAACTGGGACAAATGTAACAATTTCCACATCTGTTTTTCTTTACTCGAGCCTCTGATGACGGAATGTTTTCTGAACATTTACCGCAGAAATTCGAGTCAACCTGGAATATGTATGTTTCATCAATTTTTTTTATTTAATTTTCACAAAAAGTTTTACCTCATGACATACACAAAAGCTGCATCTGAGCTGTGTGCAATATCTACAAAAGTACAGAAAGGATATCGGTTTCAGTAATCCGCACGTGCATGCATATTTCACTACTTCTGGGCCAGTTATATATGACATTTTTTAAAGATTATTGAAATTGAAGTTCATTATTAACCAGCCTCAAAACGTACGTGGTCCGTGACTGTCTTGACTGACACTTGACACGCTCAAATGTCACAAATCACTAAAAATTCATGTAGAATATTAGGATTCGTTCGTTTGTACCGCCGAGTCTATACTCCATTCCAAACAAAAAGAATACAATCATTTGTATCTTTAGACAATGATAGAATTGTGGAAGCTCGTACTCTGTCTGTGAGTTTTCCTCACCGATACCGGCGCCACCACGGTAGTTGGCAGCATGAGCACAGGCGTCATAAAAAAGTATAATACACTCAGAGTATTAGGGAACACTCATGATTTTATTTTGTTTTTTCCTTACAACAATTTCGTCCTAAAAAATTTCGTTTTGTAAAATTAATTTCTTAAATCCCAAAGTTTCGTCAACTTTTGAAAATTTAAAGGTAATCCTCAATTCAAACTCGATTTTACCTTCACTTGAATAACTTACCAAACACTAGTAATCATTGTGGTTGTTTCAAGAATATTGATAGTCAATACCATTATATGAAGAATAATCTTTATACACTAATGTCAATACTATGTCTTACAACAATGTCAATACTATTTCTTACAACCCAAACGTAACTTCAACTCAAAGAGAGTAAACGTTATCTGAATAGGAGGAACTAATAAGCTCTAGCCAATCAGAATCTTGTAGCATTAATGCGTCATGAACATGAGTACAGGTGACCCACGTAACAGACAGAGTGGTCCAATATACATTCAAGAGCAGATATGTCAACGTGAATATCGAATTAAACAATGTTACTTGAAATAAAGCATGAAATGAAAATATAGTCAAAACTCAAACCAACGAAATAAAACTGTTTATATGATTTTAGCCATTCTATACCTAAAACTTGTCTCTTGGGATTGTTGACATGAAATTCTTGTTTACCTGTTGACTATTGTTTGTCCTCAAGGAAAAAAAGGAGTGATTCAAGTTCAAATCATTATTTTTGTGTACCTCAATGTGACTCTTGGCAAAACGATACCCGTTGTTCTGGAATAACTTCTCATCATTTTCTGTCAGAAAATGCACGTAACGTTATGGTGCAGACTAATCTAGGATTGAGCGTGTTAATAGACAGACGTACGATGGGCTCTTGAAGGAGAATACAGTCCCTTCCCAAAATCTTCCAGTATCGTCTGTGGGAAAGGAAAAAAGTTAAAAAGAGAACCTACAAAGAGAGTTGTGAGGAAAGAAAATTATTATATATATATATATATATATATATATATATATATATATATATATATATATATATATATATATAGGTGATAAGGACACCTTGTTTACTTTTCAGAACATTAATGTTCATATGATTTTAGCCATTAAAACTTGTCGAATCTATTGTGATTGACATACAATGAAATTCTGGTTTATCTGGTGAATATTCTGTAGACTATTTTACGTTCTCAAGTGAAAAAATCAGTGATTCTAGTTCAAATCATTATCGTGTGTGTACCTTAATGTGACTCTTGGCTAAACGATCCCGTTGTACTGAAATAAGTTTTTATCATTTTCCGTGAGAAAATGAATGTAACGTACTGGTGAAGACTAATCTAGGATTGAGTGGGTCTATAGACAGACGACTGGCTCTTGAAGAAGAATACAGTTCCTTCCCAAAATGTTCCTATATATTCGTGTCCAACAAAAAAAGTGAAAAAGAGAATCATCAAAGAGAGTTGAGAAGAAAGAAAAGAGAGTTAGGAAGAGAAAAAAGAGATATTATTCGACATACCGAAGATTATTCATACAGTATGGAAAAAGAGTGACTATCTGTATATCTAGGGGATAAGGGCACCTTTTCACACCATCTTGTTTGTTTAAGATGAAATTAAAAGAACTGTTTTTGTTAGTTTTATTTTCAATTCTAACTTTCACAAATAATGTGTAACCTTTCTTCAAAATAATTCATAACAATAATTCCCGATGACTTCACTACTCTATCGAAAACTTCGAAAAATATTTTTTTACAAGCAAATTAAAATATACTTTGTCTCCTTAAAAGTGAGTTTTCGCAAATGATATTGTCTTACACCACTTCCCTAGAGTATTGAAATAAAAATCTCCAAACACAAGGGTATAACCTCTGAGAAAACAGGCATTGTACGTATGTCTGGTTTGAATTTTTGCCACTCTTGCCTGGCATCTTATTTTTAATTCCCAATAGTCCGCCACTGTCCAGAGATAATGGTGGCCAAGACAAGTACATATACGTCACTATGACAAAGAGTAGTGTAACCTCTAATCTTTGACTATGACTCACAAATGATCTTTCATCTCTTTCTATTAGTGTCACCATTGCCTTATGGGCAATAGGCTCTACTCAGATAACGTTTACTCTCTTTCAATGTGTTGTTTCAGTACCAATGGAGTACATAAGTCTGACGTCAGAAGTGGGTGGGGCTTAGCGAACCTTTCCAAATAATTCAGGCATTTTCACCCTTTTCAATGATGAAGGCCTACTGTCAAGATCGATAAGGTTAATGACTATTATTAAGTATACATGAGCTTCACAAGTAAGCGTGGACTTTTCATTCTATGAAGATATCTTGATTTTGGCTAGTGAATTCCGAACCATCACAGAGGGTTCCATGGCTCTTTAGAAAAAAATATCCACTATATTTAGAATTTTCCATCTCCAAATAAAATATACTTTTAGTCAGAAGATTGTCATCTCATGGGCAAATGAAAGGTAGTTCAGAGAAGATACAAATTAATTCATACATATACGAGTCATTTTACTACGAAGATAATTGGAGTTCTTGCAAGAAGATAGTCGTGTGTTTTGCCAAAATAGTGAACATCTCTTAATTTGCCCAAAAGCTGAGACACTATCAGTTTTCACAATTTGGGTCCTTTCACTCAGATAGGACTCGAACCAATTGAAGCTTCGTCTTCTGAAGCTGTAGAGATGAAGCTTACGTAACAGTCAAAAGCCTTAGATATATCACAAAACACTGCATCGCTCACTTCCTTCAGACTAGAATATAGATTTTTCAGAAAGCGAATTTATTTATTGAAATTATTCATTGAATTTTAGATCTTTAGCAACTCTGCTAGACATACTAGAATTATACCGTTTTAAAAGGTAGGTTCCGTTTTGTCCCTGGAAAACTTAGGGCAAAGTTTTGCCGCTGTCATACCAACCAATTGAAGCTTCGTCCTCTGAATCTGTAGAGATGAAGCTTACGTAACAGTCAAAAGCTTTAGATATAGGATATATCACAAAACACTGTATCGCTCACTTCCTTCAGACTAGAATATAGATTTTTCAGAAAGCGAATTTATTTATTGAAATTATTCATTGAATTTTAGATCTTTAGCAACTCTGCTAGACATACTAGAATTGGACCGTTTTAAAAGGTTCCGTTTTGTCCCTGGAAAACTTAGGGCAAAGTTTTGCCGCTGTCATACCAACCAATTGAAGCTTCGTCCTCTGAATCTGTAGAGATGAAGCTTACGTAACAGTCAAAAGCTTTAGATATATGATATATCACAAAACACTGTATCGCTCACTTCCTTCAGACTAGAATATAGATTTTTCAGAAAACGAATTTATTTATTGAAATTATTCATTGAATTTTAGATCTTTAGCAACTCTGCTAGACATACTAGAATTAGACCGTTTTAAAAGGTAGGTTCCGTTTTGTCCCTGGAAAACTTAGGGCAAAGTTTTGCCGCTGTCATAGGGACAAAAACAGAGTCCTTTATGGGATTTTTTGTGTATGAATTAACTTGTCTAGTATATCAATCACTACACTCAACAATAACCTGTTTTCATCACATTTTCATCAATCCTAGCGAAGTATCCATGGAATAGATAGCTTGTCATGAAGAACTTGGCAAGAACCATAAAAAATGTATTTATCTGAAACCGAAGTTTGAATAGTTACAAACTAATGTAGACCTTTTTGGTTCGATCGTTCGACCGTCAATTGCAGATTCACTCCTTTTTGATAATTTCATAATACAATATAAATAAATTGACCTAACCTAACCAACAAAAATGGAGTCTATATTATATATCCATCGTCAATAAGTGAAACTCTTCGACGCATTCTCAAGACTAAGGGCCGGTATTATAAATATGTTTTGAAGTTAACTTTAATTTTATCAGTCAAGTTAACTTGAACTTCAAAATGTCAGTTTTATAAAGGTACCATTTTTTAAATAAAAAGAAGAAGAAGGCAACAAGGTAACCTACAATTTTTCACTTGGCAAAACGATCCCGTTGAACTGGAATAAGTTTTCATCATTTTCCATGAGAAAATTAACGTAACGTTCTGGTGCAGACTAATCTAGGATTGAGCGAGTTTTTACTCGTTAGACAGACGATGGGCTCTTGAAGAAAAATCCAGTCCCTTCCCAAAATCCTCCTGTATCGTCTGTGGGCAAGATAAAAGTGAAAAAGAGAACCTTCAAAGAGAGTTGTGAGGAAAGAAAATAGAGTTAAGAAGGGAAAAAAGAGAGATTATTCAACATACCGAAAATTATTCATACAGTGTGGAAAAAGGGTGGCTATAAATGTATATCTAGGTGATGACACATTGTTTACTTTTCGAAACATTAATGTTTATAGCCATTGTACACTTAAAACTTGTCGAATCTCTTGTGATTGTTGACATTCAATGAAATTCTGGTTTACCTGGTGAATATTCTGTTGACTATTGTGTGAATGGCCAAGGAAAAAGTGGAAAAGAGAACCTTCGAAGAGAGTTGAGAAGAAAAAAAAAGATACTTAAGAAGAGAAAAAAGAGATATTATTCGACATACCGAAGATTATTCATACAGTATGGAAAAACACTATATGTTTATCTAGGTGATAAGGACACATTTTCACACCAATACATCTTGTTTGTTTGAATTGAAATAAAAAAAATGTTTTTGTTAGTTTTATTTTAATTCGAACATTCGACGATAACAATGCAATTTCCCCTGTGACCTTTCTAATAACAATGCTAGCAGTTGACTTGTGAATACCCCCAAAATCTCCAGCAACTACCAAGAATGAACCAGTTGCATAAAATCTGAGTGTAATCAACACTTGTGTTTCTGGCGATAGAGGATGATTTCTAAAAATAAAAATATTTATAATTCTACAACCCCATTGATGGTCGAAATCGGTTTTTAAATTCTGTATCGTTCCACAAGGTGAAATGGTCTAACCGATTCCTAAATATCCTTTGTCGCCGAGGGGCTTCAACAATATTCACAGCATCTTCTTCATCATCGGTTAAAAGTTCCTCAAAAATAACGTGGATATCGTTTGCTAACATTTTGCGAAAACGAAAAATCAAAACAATAAAATTGAGGTTATATGACTCATATGCAATATTGACAGGAGCAGGAGAATTGTCGACGATCGAAAACCACCATTTTCTACAAAGTTAACTTTAACCGACACCCGTTCCACCCGATAAAGTTATCTGCTACATTTTGAAGTTAACTATAACATGTGACGTCATCCACAAGTTAACTTCTAGTTATCTGTCGAAATAGTTTTATAATACCCACCCTAAAACAATCATTTATAAATCATGAAATATTGGAATTTCATGCCTATATAAATGAGAACATTATTCTCTTAATATTTCATCCCATTCGAAAACCTTGATATTTCCTACATTTGTTTAATACGAAAACACCCGAAGCGTTTCCTCTTGTACGATCCCGACACTTGATGTCACATGACAGGTTTTCCTGACTCCTAATTGGCTAAGCCCAATCTAAACCAAACTCTGATTTTAGAATGAAATCAAAAGTGACAGCAATTGGAGGATTTTGATACGATTTTACTATTTCATTCAGTAATAGGGTTAGTGATTTCTCTTGTTAGTACTCGACTCTTTGACTAGACGTGGAAACCCATAGACAAATTAAAAATAAAGAGACTATTTGAAACATTGGCGATCTTGACCACCAAGTTTTTGGTACGGCCAGTCGCGCATGGAGGCGCTGTCCGCAATCAACAGACGACTGACATGATAATTTTCCAATTTCGACATTTGTCGAAATGCAACCAGAAAATTCAAATAATTTATGTAAACATGACAAACCCGTAATAAAATTCTACCAGTTAATAAGTTCGACTGTTAATTGTCATCGAAAAATTAATTATAGAAATTATACTATGGACTTGAATTATGAACCCAACGTCGAAAATGGAATGTTTTGTTATTCGAGTTGACGCTGAAATTCCTCGAAATATTCTTTCACAAGGTAAAATATAAGCTGCTTTTCACAAACTCATACTTATTTCCATCCATCAGTTGCAGACATTTTTCACAAACTGATACTCCATCAGTTTCCATTTCCTATCACCATTTGAGGAAGTACGAAGATTATCATCAAACTGGAGTATTTGTTAAGTATACCTACTCGTTCTCCTTTGTGCTAATAAATGAACAAAATTATTGAAGGTTTGTTGTAAATGTAATTTGTTTTTATTTTGGTTGATTTGATGAAGACTGAAGAATATTTTTAATTTAGTTGTGTTTCGGAGTTTTATTATTGTTTTGTCTAGTTGTACCTTGTCCTAGATACAATAAAATGTGTTTTTATAGTGTTCAACTTATTATTCTTGTTTTTTTATAAGATCTTTAATTTTGTTCTTGATATCATGAAATAAAGATTTTTTAAACTTTATTTTAACCACGAACAACTAACAGATTCTACGAATCGATTACTGTATATATTTTATTAGTGATCGATTTGCCATTCCTGTATTTCATATGATAATATGGAATACAAGAATGGCAAATCGATCACTTATAAAATATATACCATATCAATCATATAAAAGTAACACATTTGAAAAACCCGCCTTATCTCAATCGGTTTTACCAACTGTACTTAGTTCGGCCAGTTGCGAGATATGTCGCCACTGTCTAAACGTGGTGCCAACTTTTACTGCAGGTTTGGCAACTCTCTTTATTTTTAGTTTCTCTATGTGGAAACCGTTTGATCATACTTCAAACAGATGGAAGAAGAATTATAGGTTAGGTTAAAACTAAAACCTAGGTTAGGTTAGGGTTTTTGTTTTTAATGGGTTATTTTTTCGATCAGCCCAATGGATGATTCTTTACATAATTTAGCTACAGAATTATTCAAGGACGACTTTGGAGAAATAGAAGCTGGTAATATATTGTAGACAGAGTTGAAATAATGTATGAAATATATTCCGCCTAGGTCCTTCCACTTCTGCTGAAAATGTTACTGAAGAAAAAAAGAAAATACCTACAAAAACACATTGTCTTCTAGTCAATCAAAAGCAAAGAGGCAATCCATTACTTAAAGCAATACATAATGTTACTTGGGAATATGATGATATTGTACCAGATTACCAAATGGGTACAACAACTTGTGCATTATTCCTGTCGCTCCGATATCACAATTTAAATCCTGATTATATCCATGAAAGGCTGAAGAAGCTTGGGCAAATGTACCAACTGAGAGTTTTACTTGTTCAGGTTTTTATATTGTTCTTATGTGGATTCCACCCATAATTGAAGTTAAATTGTAGGTTGATATAAAAGACCCTCATCACGTTTTGAAAAATTTAACTAGAATATGTATATTGGCTGATTTAACTCTAATCTTAGCTTGGAGTGCAGAAGAAGCTGGAAAAATTATAGAAACATATAAGATTTATGAAAACAAACCTGCCGATAATATAAAAGAGAGAAGTGAATCATCTCCTCATTTGAGAGTAAGTTAATGCTCACTAGAAATCTGAAAACAGTGTTTTAAAATTGGCTCAGGAGCATCACACAATTTAAAAAGTATAGTTGAAAATATTTTTGTACTGTGGGTGTTACATATTTTTCCATTGGTATAGTTTAAGATGTTCATTTAATATATAGTAAATGCAATTAATACTTTTTTCATATACAGATACAGGGTAACCCAAGGGTGCATGCAAGCTCCATAACTTTTTTCTATCCAAGCTATCGACTTGATTTTTTTTAAACACTAGGTCCGACATTCTGAAAATATATTTATTTATATACAAGATGTCCCAAAATAAGACTGCGTTCTGTTTTTTAAAATTGCAACCCCTCATTTTTGTTATATTTTTGGATTCACCAATAAATTGTTGTTATAACGCAGCCGGATTTCTTAGACTTATCTGCAGAAGTTTTCAACTTTTGTCAATTTATGTGTCAAAACAATGTGCTGAATGGTGAAAGGTATTTACATTTTCTTCGCGAACATCTTCCCAGAATGTTAGAAGTAGATTTGGACACCAGAAGGACCATGTGGTTGCAACACGATGGTGCTGCATTGCATTACCATAGGATAGTGCGAGAATTTTTAGATCAATCCTATCCTAATTGTTGGATATCAGAGGAGGTACTCTTTTCCTTGGCCCGTGCGATCCCCAGACCTTGCTCCTATAGATTTCTTTCTTTGGGGGTACATGAAGGAAAGGGTTTTCAGAGATTGTCCAACAACTGCAGATGTTATGAAAAACAGGATCATGGAAGCCTTCTGTTCAACTAATGGAGCAATGCTGGCTAGAGTTCGGGGCTCATTTACTAGAAGACTAGCAGCTTGTGTTGAACAAGATGGTGACCTTTCCTCAAAATGTTTACATTGTTTCCTGTTAATCTTCCTTTTCTGTTCTTGTAAAGATTACTAGAATTGTCTGTATTTAAATTATATAAGATACAGAGAGCAGCAAATATTATGTTTTTATTCAATTTTTCTATTTTTAGCTCATCCAAGCCTTAACCTCTATTAAACCTGTCAATAAATCTGATGCCATGGCTTTGATTGATAAGTTCAAAACTTTGAAAGGTATATTAAAGGCAACAGAATTCCAAATAGCAGAAATACCAGGATTTGGAACAAGGAAAGCAAATAAACTGTATAATACATTACATGCCAAATTCTGTAAGTGAAGAACTGAACAAAAAATAATCATGTGATAAGACAATGGTGGAAAAAGAAAATAAAGCAGGATGTCCATTACAAGAAGCAGTAACAGGACATGCAATTTATAATTGATTTATTAATTTCTGTGGTGTAATATTTATAAATATGTGAATAAATATATTTTTTGTAAAAAATTATACCACTGTATGAATAATGGTTATTTTATTTAATTGTACAAAAAAAAATGCAGCTTTTCCGATCCTAATCACTTTCTGAGTTTGGAATGGAGTAAACCAAATGTTGAGAAAATTCTCTCAACTGATGCGGAAGAAGCAGCAGCACAAAATAATTGTCTACTTATGAAGAACTCTTTTTGAATAATGGGTATATTTTGTTGTGACTTCCACCAATCTATCATCATGGAACACATAACATAATATCAGTGAAAGGTTCTGATCTGGCAAGGAACTTGATTTCATGTCTACATTTTTTGCATTCCCAGATTTTCCTTGAGTTTTATTAGATTTTTCTATTAAATGTATCCAGATAGGGTTTTTTTTCCTTCCACTTCTATGAAGAGTTGACATTGTTACACTATTTGCAGATTTTTAGGTAACCTTTAGAAATTTAAAGCAACAATAGATTACCAATTATCAAATAATGCCAGTTAGGGCAGATGCATCTTTATATAAACAGTGGAGGGTTTTCTAACTTGTTCTGACAGGAATTTGCAGGACTGAGCGTTTTTTGGCAGGAATTATCTTCATTAAAATTTGAAGAACTGGAAAAAATAAAAAATGTGTTGAAAATACAAACTTGTCTTATTTACAGAAAAAATTAATAAAATTTTTTTTATGTTTAAAAAAACATGCAAAGCAGCATTTGAATGTAAATGAGAACATACTAATTCATCGGAGTACCACAAGGTTCGGTGCTTGGTCTGATGCTCTTCCTGTTATATATATATATATATTAAACGACTTACCAACTATTAACACGAAAGAAAATTTTACATAATTTGCAGATGATACTACGATATTGTGGCATAGCAAAAATGCTGCTGAATTGCAAAAAAGTATTTGTTCAAATATCAAAAAAATTAAAGATTGGTGTGATTCGAATTAATTATCCTTCAATATAACCAAAACCAATATCATAAGTTTTCGATGCACTCTTGATGCCATACATTTAACGCAAAATGATTGTCTTATTGAGAATAAATCACATTCTAAATTTCTTGGGGTACTGATTGACCACAAATTGAAATTTGAGGAACATATCAAGACTCTGAACAAAAAGCTATCCTCTGGCTGCTATGCAGTTAGAGTGACAGGTAAATAATTAGGTTTTTCCGCAGCGAAAACAATGTACTTCTCATTGGTTGAATCCCATTTGAGGTATGGAATCCCATTCTGGAGAGTTGCCTGTAAAACCCAACTTCAACCCGTTTTTATTTTACAAAAACGTGCCATACGATACCTTACCAAGGCTAATCGACATGAATCCTGTAGGCCTTCATTTATTGAAAATAAAATCCTCACAGTCTTCTCTATTTTTATACTGGAAACGGTTTGTCTTATCAACAAACATATTGACAAGTTCAGAACGGTATCATCGACCTACTCCACTCTGCATTCTGATGATCTTAGATTGCCTATACCCGCCTCAACACTTATCAAAGATTCAATAATTTAGAATGGATGCAAAATGTATAATCATCTACCAAATTATATCAAGATGTTAAGAAATACGTGCAATTTTAAGAGAGCAGTCAAAGATTTTCTCACTGGTAGACCCTATTATAGTTTGGAAGAGTATTATGCAGACAGGTTTTAAAGTGTTTTACATGAATTTTAGAAAAGCAATAGTTTTACATATTTGTCTGTGTTTGTCCTTATACACTGTACACTTTAGTTCTTATAAGAATTTGTATCTTTAGGATGACGCTATATATTTTTATGTATAAAGCTGTGCATACCGATATGCAAAATATTATTTTCTTTCTTTTAATGCTTTGTCAATAAGATTAGTCTTTGGACAATAAAGTATACTTCTTCATCGGCCAATTCTCTAATTTTATTTTAGTTGTTAAAATAATAGGTATTGTAACGTAAATAAACTTAACTTGGTTCTACTAATTTATTTCACACTTAATCTACAATTTAGTTTATATTACTACGCCACTGTATAGCTCGATGGTATGGGCTCGTTCAGACTGTCTACTCCCTCTTGAGGGCTGTCTATTTATCTCCGATACAGCATTCTCGATGTTTCGAATTCGGACAGTTGGCGACGGCATGTTCCAATTGTTTCCAATATTGACCGTTGTTTTCCGCGGAAGAGCGACTGGATGGTTCTCGAATATCTCCGGGGATGATCTCATCGCTGTCGATGGCGTTACATGCCCCCTTCTTAAAGACATTTCGCCCGAAATTTCATCCTTGGAGTGTGACGATTCTGCATGACTCCCCATATCTGCACCGTGAAGTTGATGGAAGTAACACTCCACGGTCTTCATGATCGGTCGTGGAAGAGGGTTACAGCAAACCAAAATCTTGACGCCGCTGGATCTGAATATCGCCTCCAGCATACTTCTTATGACTCTCCAGTCCAACCCATCAATACCACAGGATAATTTTGGAATTGCTAGATCCACCAGATTCTGGTCCACCATAGTATCTCTTAGTTTGGTGAGACTCTTCCAGACATCTTCATAGGACGGTTTATCTTGGGAATGCCTCTTGGTAACTAGGTAGTAGATGTTTCTCTGGCCTTTCTTCAACTGTAGCACCCCACCAACTTCTGGATTCTGCTCCCGCAGTGTTTGGAGTTGACCAAATTTCTTGGAGAACACTACGGCGATGCCCTGGACATTCGAAGATCTTCTGCCACACAGTGCGCTAGTGCGTAGTCAGCAGGCACCTCGAAAGGTCTCGTGACTCCTCTCTAGTAACCCCATGTAGAATTTTCTGCCCGTTTGAATACAAGGACATAAACTTCTCGAACGTCATATCATCCTCCGGTGGCGAGGGTGCGAACTTGGTCATGGTTTCCAGCGTAAGGCCAACCTGTTGAAATGGACGACCCTTGGTTCCCTCGGGGTGGCTTATGGATTCGGTACACAAGGTCGTTTGTCCTTTTCACGATTTTGTACGGGCCTTCCACGAGTTCCGCAACTTTGGTGATAGTCCACGACGACGTTTGGGGTTGTACAGCCAAACCAGGTCATCAACCTTAAATCCTCCAGCGTCGGCCTTGATGTCATAGGTCTTCTTCATTTTATCGCTGGCACTCTGGATGTTCAACCGGACTCGTTCGTGGATGTCGTCCATTCTCTGCCGAAGTTTGCTGACGTAGTCCTCTCCCGCAGTGTCTTGTCCTGGCGGTATCCCAAACTTCAGGTCACAAGGCAGTCGCAGTTCTCGGCCCATTATAATACTAGCAGGAGTTTGACCGGTTGACTCGTGTACTGCGGATCGATAGGCCATCAGGAACAAATGAAGATCTGGTCCCAGTCTCTTTGATGGCCGCATCCATGACCCGTTGACTCGTGTACTGCGGATCGATAGGCCATCAGGACAAAGGCAGATCTGGCGGTTGATCGTCCTGTTCATCCGTTCCACCATTCCATCGGACTGCGGATGTAGGGCCGTGGTTCTTTCTTGCGGATGTTCAGCAGTAGACATATTTCTTGGAAAAGGTTGGATTCGAAATTTCTGCCTTGATCCGAGTGCAGCTCCATTGGAATACCGAATCGACATATCCACTCTTTCACCAAGACGTCGGCGACGGTGATGGCTTCCTGGTTGGGCAGGGCATAGGCTTCCGCCCACTTACTGAAGTAGTCCATTGCCACAAGGATGTATTTATTCCCGTGGTCGGATACGGGAAACGGGCCGGCGATGTCAATGGCGATTCTCTCGAACGGGCTGCCTACGTTGTACTGACGCATCGGGGCCTTGGGTCGATTCGAGGTCCATTGCTAGCAGCGCATACAGCGCACTTCCTGCACCAGTCCTGGACGTCAGCTTGACAATTGGCCCAGTAAAACCGTTGCCTCACTTTCTGCAGGGTCTTCGTCACTCCCAGATGTCCTCCGGCGACTCCATCATGGATTTCCCAGCACTTCCTCTCTTCTGTTCCTGGGAACAATTATTTGGCGTCTGTCTTCCCCACCAATATCGGCCTCCCAACGTTTCAGGATCCCATTGTCCAGAATAAGAGAGTTCCATTGTGCCCAATAGGACTTAACAGCCGGCGAGTAACCTGCACTTCCTGCCATGATGGTCTTCGATTGCCCTTCTTCCAGCTGACAACTAAGCCAAGGTCGGGGTCTCTCTCTTGGTCTTTCTGGATCTTGCTGTCATTCCAGTTGTCATCCATTGCCGCGGTTCTACAAAGTGTTGCTTTTTCTCTTCTGCTCGTCGGCAATGTGAGCAATCATCTGGACATGGTCTTCGCGATAAAGCATCTGCATTCTTATGGCTAGTTCCGGCTCGATGTTCGATCTCGAAATCGAATTCTTGGAGTCTCTCGATCCAACGTGCTACTTGACCCTCAGGATTTTTGAACTGTAAGTTAGCCATTTGAGAGCTGCATGGTCAGTTCTCAACAGGAATCTTCTTCCATACACGTACTTGTAGAAGTGTTCCACCCCCTTTACAACAGCTAACAGCTCTCGCCTGGTGACACAGTAATTGCGCTCTGGTTTGCTAAGCGTCTTGCGGGAAATAACCAATGACCTTCTCCTGTCCCTCCTGGATCTGAGATGGGACAGCTCCAAGTCCCACGTTGCTGGCGTCCGTATCCAAAATGAATTTCCCTTTGGGTGGGGATAGCTCAGTATAGGTGCGTTGATCAAAGCTCCTTTCAGCTTCTGAATGAGTCTTGACATTCTTTCGGACCACTGGAACTTTGTTTGCCCTTTTCCGTGAGCTTGGTCAGTGGTTTAGGATGTGGGAATCCAGCACATATCGGCGATAGTATGTGCATAAACCAAGGAAACTTCGGAAGTTGGTGAATGTTTTTTGGGATGGGCCAATCCTTAACAGCTTTGATCTTCTGGTCGTCCACCGCTACTCCTTCCCCAGAGACAACGTGGCCGAGGTATCGTACTTCTTTTGGAACAGATGGCATTTCTTAGGGCTCAGCTTCAATCCGGAGTTCCTCAGTCGCGAATACTTCCTCCAAGTTTTCACGTGGTCCTCAAACGATCTGCCGACCACAATTATGTCGTCAAGATACACTAGACACGTGTTCCATGAGAGTCCCTTCAGTACTGTTTCCATCAATCTTCGAATGTGGCGGGAGCATTACAGAGCCCGAATGGCATAACGGTGAACTGCCACAATCCTGAGCCGATGGTAAAAGCAGTCTTTCTCGATCTTCCTGAGCCAGTTCTACTTGCCAGTATCCACTCTTCAGATCAAGGGTCGAGAAAATCGTGGAACCAGCCAACGTGTCTAGGGTGTCATCTATTCTCGGGAGGGTAACTGTCCTTCTTCGTGCATTATTAAGTTGGCGATAGTCTACACAAAGCGTGTCGATCCATCCTTTTTTTCTCACCAGTACGACTGGAGGACCAGGGACTGTCAGATGGTTCGATAACTCCTTCTTTTCCCATATCGCTGACTATTTTGTCAGCCTCTTCCTTCTTGGCAAGAGGAAGTCTTCTTGCTGATTGCCGGATCGGTCGGCACCCCAGTATCAATCTTGTGCTGGACCATATTAGTTGACCCCCTTTTCCTTGTCCGGTATCGAAGATGTCTTGGTACTTTTGACTAAATCTCTTAGTTTGGGCTGTTGAGGCTGGTTTTATGTCTTTGGAAGAGATGGCAACAATTTTTCTAGTTCTGTGGACAAGTTGTTGGGTTGGCTAATCGTACCCCGTAGCCCTGGATCACAGATGAAACTGACGAGCAGTGCCCTAAAATTGTTCCTTTCTTTAAGGTCACTGGAAGTAATTGACATTCATGACCCTTACCGGTACAAATTTTTAAGCACGTAACAGGGTTTTCCCTAGGGCAAATCCCTCGTCAATTTTCTCATCGGAAGTTTGGGCTCGAACATCATCCGCTCCACTGCTCGCACTCCCGTCCAGGCGAGCCTCCAGGATGGTTTCAGCCCTCTCAGGTACGCTTACATCTTCAGCCAACAGCAACGGATCAACTCTTCACTTCTCCCATGAAGTACCAGCTCTTCTCCGTTGACACGTAGGACGCGTCTTTGTGAAATCCAACAAACCCTCTGGAATTCATGATGTCCATTCCGATGATTGCATCGTCTTCGATGTCCGCTACAAGTGCCTGATGTTTCACTTTAGTGCTGCCCAAATTATTTCAATCGGTAGCTCGCCATATACAGTAGCTGGCTCCCTGTTGCTGTGCGTAGCTTCCAAGTTGTCGGTTCAATTCGTTCCGGTGTTCTGGCAAAGGAAGGTCCGAGAATTGTCCTAGTCGCACCTGTATCTAGCAGCATGGTGCAAGGCTCGTTATTGATGAGACCGTCTACGAAAACACCTCTGTTCTGTCGTTTCAGGATAGCGACATATGCGTTGTAGTAGAAGGGCTATGTCACTACGAGCGCACCTCTCCGGTCATCGGTTACTCCCGCCATATGGGGGATGAGTGGCCTGTGATTGGTCGGAATGGTGGCAGCCATGTTGTGTATGGGAGTGTGTGATTGAGAGTGGGAGGTGGGGAGAGCTGTGATAGGTCGTGGGCGTGGTGACAGCCGCCGGCCGTTATCCAATAGCCGAGCAGCATATTGAATGGGTGTCAACCAATATCCGTCAACGGCATTGGTTGGGAGGAAGTGTCACGGATCAGTGAATGGCGGCGGCCATTTTGAAAGTGGAGGAGTCAGCGATGATGCGCTATGACTCAACCGGACAAGTCTTTGCAGGAATATTATCTACGTCAGCACTTCTTATCAGTTGTTTATTTAAGGACCGGATATCGGCGGCATCCTTTGTTTACATTGAGATAAGATATCGGCGG